>JACDJE010000039.1:2172856-2305774 GCA_016647715.1 Pavo muticus | reverse complement strand
TTTTTTTTTTTTTTTTTTTTTTTTTTTTTTGAGGAGGAGGGGGGGAATTAATTGCATTTCATCAGGAACAATGAAAAGAAAAATGAATGAAAAGAAAAAGAAAAATGTGACACTGCTTCAACCCAGCTTGCCCTATGAATATCAAAAGGATAAATAAAGCATGCATTCAAAGAATGGAAATTCATGGTGATCTAAGCAGCATAGCAGGAGGTGGCTCTGGAGGTGCATGACTGTGTGCAGTGGAGATGAACAGTCCCCAGGCTGCTTTCTCTTCTCCTGACACTTCTCAAGCATTCCAATGCCAGGCATGAATCTGCCTTGGTCTTCAGAGACAAGAGCACTTACAAGGTGGAGGGCTGTACCAGGGACTGGATAGCCTATAGCCTAAACCTCCTGAGTGCTGAAAACTGGCTTAGCTGGGCTTTTTCCTATCAGTCAGGTTATCCGTCTGTAGCAGCAATTCCATCTCCTTGTGTCTGATCATTTAATTGTCTGAGAAATTCTGTACTTCTTTGTCTATGGAATAAAATTGAGTGTCCATTGCATTTAAGCTGCAGCCATGAACAGAAACTTTTTCCAGGAATGCCTGCTTATAGGTTACTTGCATTTGAATATGTTCAAATGAGGGTGAACTGATGATTTGCATTGTAAAATATAGCCAGATAAGTCTGTTTAACACGAGTCTTCTTGACCTTCAACAAATCTTCTCATACAGTGAAATAAATTTCATTCACACGACGGTTTTAATATAAGTGAACAAATGTGTTAGTTGACATGGAAACACACTTTTTTTCCTATCAAAGGCAAGAAAGGACTAAAAAGCTTAAACTCATTAAAAGATATATATTAATAACCTTTCATAATACATAGAAACAAACAAAAGTTTTACAGTATAATGAAGCACTCAAACTAGCGTATTTCAAAGGCCAGCTGCTTCAAGTATTTGCAACTATTATTTCTAAACAATAATGATTTCTAACGTGGTAAGACATTTTTATTCATCGAGGATAAAAGCCCTGAGCCTGCCAATCCTTACACATGTGCCTCAAACTTACTTCAAACAATACTTTAACTGTCCTAGAGGATTAAATATGGTTCCCTTTGATAAGCATGCATAGAAGACTAATGTCAAGTTGAAGGCTGGGTCTGGAAGGCCAATCTATCTTATTCTATTCTATTCTATTAAACTACTGGACTGCCTTCATTCTTGTGTAGACTGCTTCTCTGGTACAGTAATTCTGAATATGAAAGATAATCTGCAATCATATTCACCTTAAGATACACAGGTAAGATTTCATTGATGCACTTCAGCAAAAGGCCTGAGTTTTGGCGGTCACATAGCACCTTTTAAAGAAAAAATGAGTTTTCCTCTCTTTTTTTTCCTCTCTCTCTTTTTTTTTTTTTTCATTATTGTTATTTTTGCCAAATGATGAATAAAAGAATCTGATCATTTTATTCTGTGGAAACAGAAAAATAAGGAATAAGAGCAGACATGTCCTGTCCTCTGAAATGGCATTCCTGTTCTCTAGCCTACATCTGGCTGTTCCCTGGCATTGCTGCATGGATCTTCAGAATCTCCAGTCCCACACAATGGCTCATGCCCTGGCTTCTCTGCACAAAAATATCTTTCCTTCTGCTGCAGTCCAAGGCTGCAAAAAAACACACAAAAATCACTACTGTCAAAATCTGAAGTAAGTGGAACTTCATGAACAAAAATAAAGAAGCACACATAAGCCCAAATTAACACACAGTAGCTGTGGAATGGATTTACTTAAATTTACAGAAACCCAAATGCTCTAGATCTCACAGGTGCTGATGTCCATGGTTCCCTCTTACTGCAACAAGTACAATGTATTTATTCTCAGTTTTACAAGAATCAATCAAGGTTTAAAAAAAAAGAAAGAGAAACTTGAATTATAATGGTCACAGGAACTTGATCAACCTGCAACACTGAACACTCATTAATTGTACATTACTATACAATGTCATTATATTTAGATAAAAATGTTTAGATTGAGGAATGCCCACCATCTGCACAGTAATGTTAATNTATTATGCTGCTTTTATCCTATTTTTTTTTCTAACTGGTGTTAACTACTGTACAAAAATCTAAAGCTCGTCTGAGGAAAGGGATCTAAGAATTTTCAAAATTCTGTGTCTCTAACATAAATTTGAGGGGAAAAGGCTAATTAATATCTTACTAAATAAGTTCAATTCCACAAAGCAGTGGGACACTGTTAAAAAAAGGAATGGAAATCACTTTAAAGGACAATATCAATCAAGAAATTCAGTCACTGAGAGCTTGCTTCATGAACTGAAGCTAATTAATGCTCTCATGTAGGATTGAACTCAAACCAACAGAATGATACCAGCTCCATAGCTGAATTACTTTTTCAGTATTCTGACACTTAAAATTCCACCTAGTCACTTTAAAAGGATTGAGCATATGATTAAATTGTTCTTTGGAAGGGAAGAGAAGTACGATTCAAATCTCCTAAAAAGCAAAGCTGACCTAAGTTATTTAAATACAGAATGACTTGTAAAACGCTTTCTACAAAAAGCACCCTTTAATTATCTGCACAGTTACTCCTTCACAGATCTGTTTGGAAGCTCTAGAAAAACACTTTTGTCAGCTCACTCTTACATAGCTGCTTCAGTAAAGAAGTTGAATTTCCTAATTAAAGCACAACAGTGAAGATGAGAGCATGAACTATGCGTATTTTTTTAACCAGGATAAATTGTTCACGCAGATATCTGGAAAAATGTGAAAATAAAAACCAAGTGTAGATTGAACAGATCTCTTTACCTTGGGAATGGGAAATAGCAGAGATCCTTCTTAGGAAGGACATATATCTGGAATATTTGCAAGCCAATTTTACATTTTGCAAAACAACTTTAACGTAGGACATTTTCCATGACTGTGCTTTCATGGTCTTCCAGTTTATATGCACTTCTATTTGCTCTTGTTTGTAATAGACAAGAATGAGGTTTCAATGTGTGTTTATGCTGGGAGACAATGATCAGATGTATATGGCTATAAAACCACATCTGCTAATTTCTCTACAGCTGCTTAAAATCATAACATTTGCTCACCTAGGTTATCAACTAATTCAAAATTGTGTTTACAACTGTATTTTTCATCAAATACATGGGATCACTGAAGGTATTTCAAAAGGAATTGAGTTAGGAGACTAAATCACATTGACTTTCAATGCAGGCATCTAGGTGACATAAATATGTGACATATATAGATCAGTATTTTCAATATTAAACCATGTCAAAGGTATGAAACCTTTCACATTGGGAAGCATCACACTGGAGCTGAGAAAAAGCCAAGGGCCTTAAGCAAAGGAGGGGCAGAGGAAGTGTAATGATGATGATTCAGAGTGATTTATGAGGCACATAAATGCCACGGGCATATACGCTCTCTCTGTGTGATTGGCATGTTGAATGGCACAGGGCATAGCACTGCCACCCATGACTGTAGCAATGTAGTGAAGAAGCCTACTAATAGTTTAGGCAGGAACTATTCCTTTCAGGCTCATATTCAGGACAATATCACTGCAGCTCAGGAATTTGTGCAGCTCACCCACAAGCATGTTTCCCTGTTGAAGCAATGATTTTATATTAGCTTCTATCTGGCACCATATAAAAAGAAAATATGCTTCCAGAAATATCTCTAGCCCTGAGGAAATGAAATAACATGCAGAAAACTTCTTGGAATTTTGACTTAGGCTTTAGATAACCAAAAGAGCCAAAATTCTAAGATCTTAAAATCTTAAGTTTGTCACCTCTTCCTGAACTCCTAAACTGGGCCTCGCTTTGAGCTGCATCTAGCTTTTTGTGTTCACATTGAACCCGGGAGTCATGGTTGATACGAAAAGAGACTGAGGAGAGGTAAGCACCTTAGCAGAAAGGAGAGGTCCTTAATTTATTTCACTGCTAAGAAGTCACAAATCTTATGTTTCCCTCATGTTGTGTGCCTTTAGTTGCATTTCCAAGGCTGTTGGAAAGCTTCTAGAATTATAGTGGGAGGGACATGGGTAGCAGACAACTCTGAACTCTCAGACCTGAATAACAAGCGTGATGTAAGTTTATGAGATGCAGCTGTGGACCCTGTCATGTGGCCAAAGAGCTTTCATCATCAGGATGGTGACGTGGACCCAAGCAACCTGCTCTAGTTGACCCTGTTTGAGCAGAGGGGTTGAACTAAGTTATCTAAAGGGCTCTTTTTCAACCAAAACAATTCTGTAATTCTGCAAAGATGCTACTGAATTAATTAAATTAATTAATTAATATCTATACAGAAGCACCAGGAAATGTTAATCTTGGAAAAAAAAAAAAAAAAAAACAGGGATCAGAAGTGAAAACGTGATCTGAAATACTCTCAGTCTGAAGGAGAGGGTTATCAAAGACAATCTTTGAAAATTCCTAATTGTTCTAGTTAGTAATATCTGCTTTTGTATTGATTTCTGGCCTTCATAAATGCTTCCTTGCCCCACTTGTCAAAACCATCAAAAATCACACGTACTTCCTCATGTACCTCTCAGTTTGACTAGACACCTCTTCTCCTTATATCTTCCACTGCCACTCCTTTTATATTGCAGCATATGCCATGTATTCTCACATTCACTCACCCCTTTACAAAGCTTTCTAAGTCTGCTTCCCAAAAACCTATTCATTGTTGAGGGGTCACCCTCACAACACCCTCTGTTTCATGAGAACAGCCTATGTTTCAAAGAAGCACCTTGCTTTCTCCCTTCTGCCTCCCTGTAAAAATCCACAAAGATCACGCCCTTCAGATTCTTCTTCTGTGATGCTATAAGAAAAATGTTGCCTTTCTGAGACCACAGCTTGCCACACTGACCATTACTAACTCAGTGTCTCCTTACTCTCTTCATTTGTCAGTGTCTATATTTTCTCTACTCTTTTAGATGTACAAGGCAAGGTTTTCCAGACAGAGGTCACATCTTCTGCTGTGCCAGTACAATTTCTGACACGCCAGAGTTCTTCTAGGGTCATGTGAGTGTAACTACAATATAAAAAAATCCAAACATTCTAAGCTTTGAATACAACATTGAATAATGTCTGCTTAATACACAAGGCTGAACAGACACATTCATTAGCAGTCTGAGTGGAGTTGTGGCTCCAAATTAACTTCAAATAAGTTACTGAAGTGAAGAAAGAAATCAGTTTACCTCACATTCCTCAATTTCCCAATTACAGTATGACAGTATGCATCTAGAAGTGAGCAAATCACTTCTCTATTTTCAAATGTATTAGAATATATTAAAGCCAAATCAAACCAACAAGACATAAAATAATAAAGTATTCTCACATAGTGAAAATCAGCCCTGCCACCATGGCTTTAACAAAAATGTAGTAATTTACAACAGGTAAAGTCTGAGCACAATATATTTTGAGAAGACTCACACTGTTGATTAGGAGAGAAATTTCTTGTGTTTGATTCTTAATTTCGGCATAGCACTTCCCTTTCTCTTTACAGAAAATCATTCCAATTAGCTTTACTTTTCACTACCCATCACTGCAGTAATGGTGGTGGTCAGAATGCAGTGTGGTAGATACAATACCTAAAGAATAAAAGCAAGTCAAGGTTCAAACCGAGGTGCTATGTTTTGTTGTACATATTGTACATTACTGGAAAACATTGTATTTATTTATCAGGAAAAAGAGCTGATGTAAAACAATAAATGGACAACAACAACAAATGAAGTGCTTTTGTTTTGAATCAGTCTTCTTACCGTTTCCTTAGCAAAATATGAATTCTGACCTAACCTACTTAGGAGCTTCCAAAGAGCAGAGCCACTGTAATTAACAACCTACTCTTTCCTGTGGCATATTTAGTAAACCCAAACCTCCAGGTTTTGTAGCTTGGGTTTTGCTAGTTAAATCTTCCTTTCTTGTTTACTGTAATCTTATACCATTTAACTTCAGCTTTTTATTTCTGCTAGGCAGAATATACAGCGCTCATATTCCAGCAGCCTGACTCGACAAGAGGGTGTACAGCACAGCCAGTAAACTTTTCGTTCATTGGTAGACTGTGCAGCTCACTCATTGTGAAACAAGAGTGGCACCCAGCGGCCAGAGAGTTTGGTCCAAATTCTCATACCCTGAAATTTCTGTCTCTGCACTTTATAAATGTCTTTCCAGCATTTTGAAGACAGAAATGCTTCTCTACTCAAGCTCACAGAGCTCTACTTCCTCTCCCAGCTATCTGAAAGAAAAAAGGCAGAGAACTGAAGCTAAAACGTCTCTCTTCTATATTCCCTCTGAACATCACTTTTTCTTAGAGCATAAATAACCAACCACAGGTATGACACACGTAGACAGGTTAATGCTTATGAGGGATCAGGCAGAGGCTGACTCGCTTGACATGAGTGCAGAAAAAAAGAGGAGTGCAAGGACCTTATCTGACTCCCACAGGTTGTACAGTGGTGCCATATGAGGTAAGTTTACATACCAAAACTGCCTGGCAGACACTTCAAATTAAAACTACAACAGGAAAGAAAAACCCAGGGACACTGCTTGTTTTGCGACCTGCTCCTGTGGGGAACACACAGGTTCTGTGCTGTTCCCAGCCCAGGGCTGCATGTTACAAGACAATACAATAGATCGTTACACAGAAGGCACAGGTGATGATACAGAGTGGCCATGAACACTGTTAACTTTAACAAGTGTGCATGCTACTACAAATTTCATGTGCTTCTCAGAGGATCATGTAATTTTGTATTCATTTTTCATGATCTTCAGTGTATAAAAATTCTGTTGACATGGTATGCTATGCTGTACCTTCAGTGAAATTCCTTGGGGGAGCTATTGCTAGTAGTGAGGCCATTACTCTCCTTTAACTTGTGTGACTCAAAAAAGAAACATGAAATTTGAAAATTCTCTTGTCAGAGAGCCTAATTGAGACACAAACAACCATTATGTTCATGGAAAAATCTCCGAGGAGACTTAATGCTGGGAAGCCTTAACAAGACCAAGCTCACTAGAACACCGGTATTTCAAAATGATGCAAAATTCCAAATGCTAAGTGGGTGTGGTTTACAGTGCTGAGTCTGTTTTTATGTCTTCAGGCCCACCTTGCAGTGTGAAAATTCCCAGTCCACAGAGGCTGTCACACAGGTGAAAATAGACTCAATGCTCATCATAACTCCTGGCATTCCTAAAATAGTACCACCAGCTTTGTATTAACTGATTGTCTTTCTGATTGTCCTAGAATCTAGAATGGTACAAGCAAGTGGAAATCAAAACTGTAAAGCAAAAATAAACTTTTTTAGCATGGAGGGCTATAGCTAGCAGTTGGCATTGTGACTCAACCAGATGAAGGGGCTCAGAAACGAAATGGCACATCAGAAGAATAAGCATCAAAAGAAATCCAAATGTTTTAAAGTAAACATAATGTTTTTTAGACATCTGCTGTGGCAATGATGAAAGCCATGGATTTTTCTATTTCCTGAGTTATGTTAGGAAGGGACTCAGCAGGCTGGATATCATTTTCTGCCAGATTTTCTGCTAATGGGAATTCTTTGTTCCTTCAGTGTTTAGTTTTTGCCACAACATTATTGAAGTGGTAACAGGGAAAATACTGTTCTTGATCATACTGAGGCTTGATGATTCCTCAGTGGTACACAAGAAGGAAGATTTTACTCATAACTGGATTGCTTTGCTTTAAGGCAAAGAATGGATGTAGTAATTCTGTTGTATTTCACACTGTACGTAAGCATTGCATTTAACAGAATTATTTAGTTCAAAAAAGGTACTCTAAATTGCTTTGCCTCCACCATCAAAGAGCAAGAAAGAGAAAGAAACCATTTTATGGATCTTCTTCACAGTTAATACTGAAGAAGTTTCATGGCAGTTTTGTAATTTTTTTTTTTCAGTCAGTAGCATCTAAAATTACTGTGACTATGAAAATGTACCTCTCTCTTCTGTTATCTCACCAAAACCTTTTACCATCTGCTGATTTATTTTCTTCAGCATTTTATCTGTCCACAGAGCTTTTTCCGAGGGAAGGCAGTCACCATGTTGTTTGTACAGTGCCTGGTGCAATGGGCTCCTGAAGTCTATTTAGGATCCTTACGAGGTAGTGCAATAGAAATAATAAACATTTTATTTTAACAAACAATAGGGAACACTGTATATGAAAACTAGTTGAAGAATAGAGGTCTTGTGGTATCAAAATCCAGGTGTTTTTTTGCTTGTTTGTTTGTTTGTTTTTCCATAGAGTGGGATGGAAAACATAAAGATTTTCTGTCTCTCTTCTGTGTGTTACGTTTTTGTAACATTGTTCAATGCTCTCCAGCCATTCGTTATTTGTTATCCTCAAGTTGATGTAAGATAATTCCCAAATATGTGTTTCTGTTTAAGAATTCTAACGGAGTGTGGCAATTATGGGAGTACGGTGTGAAGCCTGTTTTCTAGAAAAAAGATGCCGTAATGTATAACTAGCAATATAATAATCCCCAAAGCACAATCATTTTAGGCCACTGATATCATGCTTCCTTTTACAGAGGGAATTATTATTAAGTTGGAACAACTTGAACACAGAACCAGTACACAAGTAGCTATGAAGGAGCGCAGAAAGTCTATAAACCCAAAAACTGAAATTGCCAGTGAAATTCTCAATTACAGTGAAAACTTTTCATCAGTACACATAATGTTTTGTAAACAAGTCTGCAACATTGGTTCCAATGCTTGTAATGCTGGCAAATGAACCTGAATTGAAGCCGCACTCAAGATAAGCAATTCCAAGTGATCTCCCAGGTGTGCTTTCACACAACTGATCTCACAACCTGAATATGAGTTTCTTCAGATGCCTGGTTTACCTTTTCCTGGCATCTGCATAAAACTGTGGAAGGTGGATGTGGATCTATGTCTCCAAGGCAAGGGATGACTTTTCTACCTTTTCTACCCTTTTTTTTTTCCTGTAATTACAATTAGCATAGATTGTTATATTCCTATAAATCACTTAAATATAAAGCTATTATATCTTGTTATTATTACAATAAGAGTTGTGGCCACACAAAACACCCAGAACCTCTGTACACGCATCTCATCAGTAAGGAGCCTGTACTTATGCTATGGTAGAACTATTTCCCTATAGAAAGATTCATTAGACTTGAATTTGCAAGATGAAAGTGCTCAGCCTAGGTGACAATCAAGTATGAAACACATTATTAAAAGAACAACCTGACAAAACATATTTCATGTACTGAGAAAAATTATTAGACTGGCAATTTTTTTGCTTTAGAGGTAAAATAGCCTGGATTATTCAGCTGGTCATAAAACAGATTAATTACATGCTATTTTCACAGTTGTTCTTCTGGTCCTTATTTCTTCAAACTTCTTCATATTTTAAGTAGAAAAATCATCAGTATTATTATTTTCTTCTAAAGCTCTTTTCAGAATTGGGAGAAGTAACAAATGAGATTTGAAATCCCACATTCCCACCAACAGGTGGAGCGTGTATTTTATCTTTTCAATTACAATAACTTCAAAATAAAAAGACAAATACTTTATAGCTCACAAATTCAAAATTCCAGTGTTTCAGTTATGACTGCGACCATGACATTTTATTCTAATATTCCACTGAATGTAAACAATAATTTCGAATCCAGCTCCTTTTGTTATTGACACTAATTGCAATATTCCATACATTTTCATGACTCCATTTTTCATTTTTCATTTTTGTTGGCTCCACAAGTGTTCACAACATTTTTTTTATCTCACATGCACAAGTTTCAACTGTGATGAACTCTGATCTCAAAACAAGATTGAGCCCACATTTGTAAAATATACTTATGTGGTTACAGTGTATTTACCTTCCTCTACTTAATTCTATACAGGACAACATTTTGATACACTACAGTGGAGAAGGAATTAGAAAACAAGACAAATGAGCGGCTGAGCAAACTGAGATTGTTTAGGCTGGAGGAGGCTGAGGGTAGACCTCATCTCTCTCTGCAACTGCCTGAAAGGAGGATGCAGTGGGGAGGATGGTTGTCTCATTTCTCAGGTGGTATGTGATAGAACATTAGGAAATGCACCATGGAAGGTTTAGATTGGACTTGAGGAAGAACCGTTTTAAAAGAGAGTGCGATCAAGTATTGGAATGAGCTGCCCAGGGGGGATGTGGCGGCTTCTCCATCCCTGAAGATATTTAAGAAACATATGGGCATGGCATTGAGGGACACAGTTTAGTGATGCAGCTGGGTAGCTCAGGTTGATGGTTGGACTTGAATAGAAGGTCTTTTCCAACCTAAATTATTCTATGATTTAAGCAGAACATGATATTTATGGCAAAAGCTGTGTCAAACGTATAGCTATTTTAAATTACATTTTTTTGCTCTGAGCAAGGAATTACTTTTGGAACTCACCGAATGTTTCCATTCTCTCACATCTAGCTGACTATCTTTGGCTTTTTAGGAACATCAGCCTTCTGGAAATATCTCTTAAGTGTTCACTTCTTGGGGTTGGGGTAACAGCAAATAACCATTGGAGCAAATTCAAAGGAGGGCCACAAGGACAATCAGAGGGCTGAAGCACCTCTTCTACAAAGACAGGATAAGAGAGATGGGGTCATTCAGCACAGAGAAGGCTCCAGGATAGCTTACAGCAGCCTTCCAGTACCTAAAGGGGACTTACAAGAAATTTGTGCAGAAATTCTTTATCAAGGAGTGTAGTTAACAGACAGGGAGCAATAGCCTTAAAATGAAAGAACATAGGTTTAAACTAGCTATTAGGTGGAAATTTTTTTCAGAGGGTAGTGTGGCACTGGAACAGGTTGCCCAGAGATACCCCATCCTTACAGGTTCAGGGTCAGGCTGGGTGGAGTCCTGGGCAGCCTGATCTGGTGGGTGGCAAACCTGCCCATGGCAGGGGGTTGGGAACCCCTAAGGTCTCTTCTAACGCAGATCAATCATGTGGTTCTGTCATTCTGTGATTTACTTACTGTTGTATTAATCATCAAGCACACTCCTATAAAAGGAAAATGGAAAAAGAAACTGTAACACTAGCTAACTGGTTAAAAGCATTGTGGAGAACAAAACTTCTTTACTTCGCTGTGACTGAATTTACCGTGAGCACACAGCATGCCAACAGGGCTCCTGTCACTACTCGGGAATTCTAAGCAGAGCAGAGCTGGAAAATATTCAAAGCAACATACACGCAGCCAACAATGCACACACAGCTCCGAAAGTTACAGATCCTGACCCTAATCTCAAATTATTCCGCAGATAGACAGAACAGACCAGATCCAAACATTCACACTCAGCTGCAAGACCACCACTCACAGCCAAAGGCCACAACAACCCATCACCGCCCGCACATGCGCACTCGGAACACCTGCTGAGCTCGGCCGTAGCGGGACGCATGCGCAACCCTGCCCCGAGCCCCACCGCCAACTAGGGCGCTGCGCAGGCACATGCGCCTGCAGGACAGGCCGCAGGGCGAGAGGCGCTTCCTTTTCCGGGTCAGCTCCCGCGTACTCTGTAAGAAGCTGCAGCGTTGCTTGCATGCTGCTCGTAAGATTTCTTTTTCACAGCGAGAGAAAAGGGGTGTGCGGCGCACTGCGGCGCCTATCCGCAGAGCAGCCCCGCGCGGAGCCCAGCTCAACTCTCCCACTCACCCTTCTCCCTAACTACGCTTGCGCCTGCCGCGTGTACGCAGCCGGGACTCTGTGTAGTGGGCAGAGGAGCGGCGGCGGGGCGGGGCTCCATCAGGCCCCGCCTCGCTTTGGGACCTTGGGGATGGTTGGGCCCGAGGGCTGTAATGGTTGGCCGGGGAGTGGGGGGGGGAGGGGGGGGTGGTTGAATGCGTTGCCGTGGTGAAAGGGGGGAGAATCTTTTAAGAATTAGTGTTGTTGCTTACACCTGCAATTCCTGTCTTTATCTCTGCTTAGAGGAGCAGGTGATTTAGCAGTGAATTGTTTTAATCCCTTTTCACAGACAGTAGACAGTTCTTGCTATATGTGACACCATGAGCCAAACAAGCAAGTCTTAATTAAGACATGGGTTGATAGTGATAGGTTTTAAACTAAGACAGGGGAGGTTTAGGTTAGATATTAGGAGGAAGTATTTCACACAGAGGGTGGTGATGCACTGGAACAGGTTGCCCAAGGAGGTTGTGGATGCCCCATCCCTGGAGGCATTCAAGGCCAGGGTGGATGTGGCTCTGGGCATCCTGGTCTAGTGGTTGGCAACCCTGCACATAGCAGAGGGGTTGAAACTAGATGATCATTGTGGTCCTTTTCAACGCAGGCCATTCTATGTTTAATTATATATTGTCAAAAAGTAAAGAAAGATTGAAAGTGAACACTCATGGGATGGTTTTGTTTTGTTTGATGTTTTGGCAAACCCACCAAATGAATCTCTTGTCCAGCTCCCAAAGAAACATGCTTAATACAAGCACTGTGTCCAACAGTGAAAACACCCATGGGTGAAATCAAGCACTTGTGTAATGATTTGTAAATCATCTCTTGGTTTGTAAACTCTATCATAGAGTTTTGACGTATGTGAATTCGCTGCGAATGACAGAACTGTCTTCTCAGTGTTTCCCCAGTTCCATCCGATGGCTGCTGCAGGAAAGGCTGCTGCTTTCCATCTGCCTCCTCTGCCAACGGTGGGGGAGATCATTAAGCTTTTTCATCTTCGAGCACAGAAAGAACTTTCCCAGAATTTTTTGCTGGACTTGCGATTGACAGGTTAACTATTTTATTTTATATGTTTTTAGCTATTATGAAGTATATATCTCGATTTCCATCAGCATCTGTTTTCTAGCTAAGGAGATGATGTTTGTGTGATGACGTGTCAAATATATGACAGTCAAGAGTCTTCTTTGAAAGCTGTTTTAGTGTAGACTACTTGATTTCACTTGTACATTCCTAGAAAACGTTTCTTTATAGAGTAAATTACAGAATATTTTTTAGATATATTCCTATATAAAGTATCAATAACAGAATATCAGCTCAGTGCAAGACTCCAAGCCTGTGTAGTACCATTTCCATTCAAGTACTGTTGTTCAATAAGAACTATCAAGAACTATCAGAGTGTTGCCAAATTTTGATAAGTTTCAGGTGAGCTGAGTTTATATGTCTTATTCAAAAATGAGAGATTTCTTTAAGGTTATTAAATATCACAAGAAGTACTGTTAGTCCTTCTGTCTTTTAATATACTACATACAATAGTTAGGAAGGTTGGTTGTGTCAGTCTATCAGAAATTTTGTAGCTTTTCAGACCAGTTACAATTCAGTTTTCTGTAGCTTCATCTCAGCAGCAGCTGACAAAGACTGCAGTGTGCAATCCATAGTGGATTTCTTTGTTGTCCAAGTGGTGGCTGGGTTTTACAGTAATCAGTGCAGTGTATCTTCATGTACCCAATGATTCAATTATACATTGTTACTCCCACTGGTATAGATTAGGAACGTGAATATAAAACTCTATTCCCTCTCATGAGTAACCAGACACTTACACTGCAGTAAAAATGTCTGAATGCATTTAGTAAAACCTTAGAATATACAGATTGTTAGAATCTCTTGTTTTTGTTACATATTTAGAAGACTTGTAGAGTGAGCAGTGTTACACTCTGTGTTTCTTTCTCTTTGTTTCATTAGCTGTTTTTAATCCTTACCTTAAGCCTTTTTCAGTTGCTCATCTGTTTTCCTCCTCATCTGTAATGACTTCCAGTGTTGTATCTTTCTATTTGTGTGCAGTAGTCTTGCTAGAGCTTCACTGTATCCTTTTTGCATCTCATTTCCTTAAAACAGGTGTTCTGTAGTGATATACCTTTATAAAGATAAGTATTGAGACCTTAGGTTGTTGAGTGCTTAACTTACAGGAGGAGTAACAGTACTGCTGGTTTACAGATAAAAAAGTAATATTCTCCTTTTATTTGATTCTATAATGAGCAACAACGTACATGAAAGACAGTAAACTGGAAATAGCCTTTCTTTAAACAGTGGAACAGTAAAGCAGTATCTCTTGGCATGAAACAAGTCTGAATTCTGTGCAGTCTAGCAGGCATGTGATTGTGTAAGTGGGATGTGTCACTGTTTGTGCCTATTCTGAGATAAACTCATTGTTTATTGTTAGAGTGCGAGTGTGCTTATCTTAGTGAGCCGAATCCTTTGGAGAATAAAGGCTTAGTGTGTTCTTATTGTCTTGCAGACAAGATAGTGAGACAAGCTGGCAAGCTGAAAAATGCTTATGTCTGCGAAGTGGGCCCTGGGCCAGGAGGAATTACCAGGTCTATTCTCAATGCTGGTGTTGAACAACTCCTCTTGGTTGAAAAAGATACTCGATTTATTCCAGGATTGCAGGTATCAATTGCAGAATGATTCTTATAAATGTGTGAAAGTTTAAAAACATGGAAAGGTTCAACGTAGATCAGAGCATTGAAAACAGCTTTGATACTTTGGCTCAAATCAGAGCTGTCATTTGCTTGAAATGAAAACATGTACTGTGGCAATTAATCCTGTCTTATCGTAACAAGTACCCATTGTCTCTTTCTGACCTGATGCTGCAACTGAGTAAAGGTTGTTTTTTTTTTTTTAAGGTTGAGATGTTTCAAGTGCTTTAAAGAGGCTATTCATGAAATAGTAGTTTGAATGTTGAAGTTGATGTCCTCTGATCTCATTTTTCATTTTAATCCTAATAATTTTGCCTTAAAGTTTATAAAATTCTGACCATATATCTCCAGTTAAAACAATTCAGTGAGGTTCGCATTCAGATGCAGAAAAATAAAACAAGCATTTATTTCACATCTTCAAAAAAAAAAAAAAACCCAACACTTAATTTTATGCTCCTTTCTTTGTAGCTGATGTAAGTTCACAACTCATTGAGGCATTTCTCAAATACCATCTACTTATGTTGCTACTAAAATTTCCTGTTTTAGAATTTGACTGTTTAAACCTAGCAAGAAAAACAGTGGCCAAGATGTCTTCAGTTTTGACAGGTTTTTTTGTGTTTTTTTTGTTGTTGTTGTTGTTGTATTACAGAATTAATCTTTCTTTTGTTATAATATAGGTCATATTACCTCTTTTTTCTCCTTTTCCTTATTAAATGCTGTATCAATAGTTGAATGTCTGTAAAACTTTCTTGATTTGTATAATAGAAAATGTCAGAAATTAAGTAAAAGTCCCCAGTTGTTATTTTATAAATGTCTTTTTAGGTATTTATAAGAAGCTGATATAAAGCATGCAGCATTTCTCATTACCTGTTTTTCTGTCTGTGATCTCTGACACAAAGCTGAAGTTGGGATCCTCTACTGCAAAATGGAAATATCGTGAAGAACATATGTGTTCAGAGTAACAGTTTACACAAGCTGAGAGTCTGTCAGTTCTGTCTCACTCTTAAAGAATCACAAACGCCCTATGCCATATGCCCTAATACTTGTTAGGCTGGAAGGATTTATGAGAGAGAAGGCGCTCTTACTTAGAGAGTAGTTTGAATATACAAATCTTCTTCCAGGAAGACCACTTCAGTTTTTTGAACCATGCCCTTTGGCTTTTGTTTTTTTACACCCTTTCACTTGTGTGTGAAGAGCAAGAGGATGTGTATAATGGAAAGTTACTCAGCTCATGTACTCAGTGCATAAGAGCTCCTGGAACCATGTTAGCTGCACACATTGGCCTTAAAGTGAAGAAAGCTTTAGTGACTTTCCTCAATTTCTAATTTCAAATTGAATGTATATGATTTTGATTTTCTGCTGTCAAATGCACTTCTCAATTATGTTAAGCGTGATACTAAATAAAACCCGCATTCCTTCTGACATGGAAACTAATATTAACAAACAGTAGAACACATTTTAATAATCCTTTGTGTGGGTGGCTGTTGGTTTCCTCTTGTACTGTTTTCTAAGCTTATTGATCTTACATTATCTTTCATCCATTTACAGCACTTGGAATAGCTTCAAAGAAAGATGTGACAAATCATGGCAGATCAGTGAATTTGAATGCAATATAATTGCTAATGTAATGCTGGAAAACCCATTAAGTGATTTGGAGTTGTAGTTAGATTTGTTTTTCTGGTTGAAAATAATTGCACTTAAATCACGTGGAATCATAAAACCATAGAATCATTGGGTTGGAAGGGAACTTAAAGATAATCCAACCTCCCTGCCATGGGCAGGAACATGTTCCATTGTAATAGATCCAAAAACTTTCCAAAACTTGCTACTTGCATTATCTGTTAATAGTGTAGAGTCTGTTAGTCGTTTTTATTGAAGAGGATCTTGTCAGCCTTTTCAGCTTTAAACTCTCTATTAGGAATTGTGCAGCTGTGAATACTAAGGTATTGGATACATACTGAACTTTTTTCACTAGTGCTTGCTTTTTGAAGGTAAATAGTTACTAAGGGTGCTCAGTTTTAATTGCTACCTTTTTTTGTATATTGAAGAAAAGTATATAGCAGGGGTTTTTCATGATGCTGAAAATCAGAGTGGTTAATAATCACTGTAAATTCTATTTGCTTGTATATGAACAGATGCTGTCTGAAGCAGCTCCAGGAAAAGTGCGCATTGTTCATGGAGATATTCTGACATATAAGATGGAGAGGGCTTTTCCAAATCGCTTAAAGAAGGACTGGGAGGATGGTAGGTATTTGGGCTTGTTCTGGTTTCATTTTAAGGCTTCTGAGTTAAGTGCAGAGGTACAACTGGAAATCACTCACTGCTTGCGTTGCTCTCTTCTGGAATGTTTTGAAAGTAAGGAGAGTGAGCAGCCAGCTTTCTTTCTGTAAGGAAACAGAGAATCATCTTCCTCTTTTAAGAAAGAGCGGAATTTGTGTGACATTCACTTTAGTCAACTTTATTGAGAAGCTTTGCAGTTATTTGCCTTAGGGTATCATGACTGTATATTAGCAAATCTTGGGAAGTGTAAAAGTAAACCACTTTCTTCCCAGCTTTTTTTCTGTTTGGAAGACAAGCCACCACTGCCATCATTCCACTGAAGAAATTTCTTTAACTTTCTTTGAAGCTTTTAGGAAATGTGTTCTGAAAAAGTGGGCTTTCTTACTGCTTTGATTTCAACTGTGTACCTTTGACAAAAGTGGGGTCTAATCAGAGATTGATTTATTTATTTTCAAATCTGATTTCTTGTGACTTAGCTTCACCTTCATTTTGAAACATTTAACAGATAAATTGGAAATGACCTCTCAAATCCCTTTCCCAGATCTCTGTGTTTAAGGTAGAGTCACTGTCTGCAGTGCTTAAAAAACAGTAAACTCATTTCTGACTTAAGGCATAAAAGACTGCCACTTTATCTTCTTCACCTTGAAAATTCCATGCCATATTTGCTTTGTTGCAAAGATTCACAAAAAAAACCTGACCAAATGGGTATATGAAGGTATAGTCTGGCTTTTGAAAATCTACCTTTCTTGAACATATGTGCACACAAGTCACTGTTGTCTTTGGAACTAATTAATTAGAGGTAAGATATACTTTTACTCTGCTATTGCCATATGAAAATCTGAAACACTTGTAGATTTCAAAAACACACTTATCAGTGGCTGGTTTTGAGAAGAATCACAAATATCCTAGAAATGTCCTAGCCTAGAAAGTGAATAAGTAAACTGTGCCTAAAACCCAGCTTGAATTTGATATTGTCATCTGCCATTCATGTAATTAAATGCTGCAGTATCTAAGAAAGAGCAACGCTTTCTTCCGTCCACCTCTACTGCAATACCTACTTTGTGCTGTATAACATATGCATTGATGCAGTGCAGAATTGAACAATACGTATAACTTTGCATGGCTAAGGAGCTGTCTTGTGCTAGTTGTAAAGCTTTCTGATTTCATATAGGACTCTGTGCAGAGATCTCTCTCTAATTTGAGCTAAGTTACAGTTTTGTCTCGCCTGAATCTTCAAAGCCCCTGGGATGAAACATGTTGGACAGAATAACGAGTGTGGCTATTTTCTCTGTATCTGATAGTCATAGTCGAATGAAAATGGAAATGTCTAAATTATGTATTTCTGCTATTCTGGACTAGCTCAGCTGAAATCTATCGATGAGCTGAAAATGGGCTGAAAGCTACTAATATATTCTAATGTAAACAAGAACCAAACCTAACTTTTTTTTTTTTTGCAACTAATTACCATGAACAGTAACAGTTTTGTCAGTGTAAGGCAAGTATAAATGGAAAGGCATAATTTTAATGTGTCACAATAAAAATTGTTTTAATATTTTAAGTCTAGATTGATAGGCTCATATGTTTGTTATGTAAGTATTCTTTCATGGCAAATCTTATCCAAAACTTTTTGACAGTTGTTGTTTTTTTTTTTCCCCATCAAATGTGAACAGAGCCACCAAATATTCATATCATTGGAAATCTACCCTTCAGTGTTTCAACTCCTCTAATCATCAAATGGCTTGAAAACGTTTCTAAAAGAGATGGACCTTTTATTTATGGAAGGACGCAGATGACGCTGACTTTTCAGAAGGAAGTCGCAGAGGTAAGATGTGACTGTTTTCTCTACATTTTAATTAGTTTAAAAAAAAAAAAAGTACAAGGACGGTCTTAGTAGATAATAATGTCACAAAATACACTGGGTGAAAGAGAAATTCCTTCCTTGAAATAAGGAAAAAATGCAAGTTTGGAAGACTTTAGCATTATTTCCAGTTTTGATTAAACAGTTTGATTAAACACAGGGAATGTTTGGTTCAGGCCGTGGAAACTGACACTAGTTTGAAAAAGACTTGAGTTCAGAATTATGAGTGCCAGCCTTATGAAAGTATAAAAGCATCATTTGTGTTCTGTTGCAAATTGAGGTTTTTACCATGTCTCAATAGTTAGATTCTCAAAGAAGGCCTAATTGGTTTGCTATGTTTTGGTGTTAAAACTAGGTAAATTAATATTATGAGGACTTCACCCAGAATGCTTTCAGACTTAACAGTTTATTTCTGTTGCCATTGCATAAAGCATACCATAAATCTGGAGATTTGTTGTGATTCTGTGATTCTTACCTGAATCCCAGTTGCTGGGTTTTGGTGTTGCTTTTTTTCTGTTTTTCTTGTTGTTGTTCTTTTTTAAAGAGAGGAACTGTGTATTGGTCTGAATAACATATCAGTACATGTTAGAGGATGACCTGCAGGAGATGAGCTCTGCAGAAAAGGACCTGGATGTCCTGATGTACAACTGAATGGCTGTGGGCCAGCAGTGTGCCCTTGTGGCCAAGAAGGCCACTGGTATCCTGGGGCGCATTAAAAAGAGCATGACCAGCAGGTCAAGGGAGGTGATCCTCCCCCTCTGCTCTGCCCTGGTGAAGCCACGTTTAGACTACTCTGTCCAGTTCTGGGCTCCCTAGTTCAAAAAAACAGGAATCTCCTAGAAGGAGTCCGGTGAAGGGCCACTAAGATGATTCAGGGCCTGGAGCATCTCCCATGTGAGGTAAGACTGAATAACCTGGGTCTGTTCAGCCTCGGGAAAAGAAGACTGAGAGGGGATCTGATAAATGTATATAAATATCTGGAGGGAGGTGGGAGGCAAATGGATAAGGCCAGACTCTTCTTGGTGGTGTGTAGCGATAGGACAAGGAGCAATGGCCTAAAACTTGAACATAGGAAGTTCCGTAGTAACATGTGGAAGAAGTTCTTTACAGTAAGGGTGACAGAGCACAGGAACAGGTTGCCCAGAGAGGTTGTGGATTCTCCTTCTCTGGAGATATTCAAGACTTGTCTGGATGCCTACCTGTGTGACCTATTGTAGGGAACCTGCTTTAGCAAAGGGCTGGACTTGATGATCTCTTGAGGTCCTTTCCAACCCCTGCAATTCTGTGATTCTATGTGATTGGATTTCCATCTAGCTGGAAATAGGAAATAGCGTTTCCTCTATGCAACCTAAATGCATGTTACTTTAATTACGTTGCTCTAATTTTAATCTTTTATAATGAATATTATAAAAATAAAATTTTACTCTGTTTTTTACTACATGCAAATGAATTATTTATACATGCAAGTGGCATGTCTGCTGTCATTTTGGGGTCATAGAAAACCAGTCTCCACTGTTACTGCTTTAGCTCTGCAATCCAGTTTCAAGAAAAGTACTGAAGTTGTTCCAGCAGGTGGCTCTAGAGATCACAAGGGACGTACGTTCACTATGACATGAGCAGGGTTTTTTAGTTCAGTTCTGAGCTCAGGCATTAAAAAATCCTGTTCTGTTTTCCAGAAGGACTTCATGTCATCTGAGATTATACGTTGTTGTAAAATATGGCTCATGGACTAAGATAGAAAATGCAAAGTGATGATTAATAATAAACAAAGACTTGTGACAGCAGTGAAAAAAGTGGCATAGTGCTGAGATCATAAATGGACTTTGTACTTTTTTTTGTAACCAGCTGCATTCGCTGATGGTGACATGCAGATTATAGTGCTTCTGTACCCAACATAGCTCATATGAGATGTAAAATGCCATGCAGTCTTAAATTCTTTGTACTTAGGAAGCTGGGAAGTTAAAAACACTAGGAAGTGGAGTGGTATGTTCAAGACTGTACAATTAATCAGTGTTAATTGTTGTTGACTTTGCATACTGGGACATCTTGATTCGTGTTTTTACACTTATTCAAATGTAGAGCTTCCTCTGATGCAGAAATTTCATAGTGTATGGCTTGTGTTTTCATAATGAATGCTCATTTGGGATACGCTATTTTGTTTTATGATTAGGAGGAATGGTAATCTTTCTTGTGGCACTCTGAAGTAGCTTAACCATTGATATTTGGCAACTACAGGCGTATTCTGTACCTGCAAATACAGAGTAGTTTAACACAGTAAAAAATGAAAAGAACTTATTTATTGATATTTTATGTATCTGAAAGGAAAATTTCTTAAAAGCTTGATATCCTTGCTGATCCTTTAGAAGCTAAGAGCCTAAATACCGAAGAAGGTGTTGGTTGTATATACCATGAGTTCAGTGGAAAGGTAACATGCTGTAATGGAATGGCCCTGTGTGCTTCATGATGTGGTAATTTCCTGCTTTTCTATTTCTTTCTAATAGCTACAGTGTCATGATTTATGTTGGTATAGGCCTATTACTACTGACTTCTCTATTCTGATATGATTTGATTAAATTGATCAAAATGATTGATGAGAACTGGTAGTTATGATTTATACACTGAGTTTTGAGGCCTATTGAGGAGGATAAGACGAGATATTTACAGCTATAAAAATGACACTTGGAAGTGTTGGGTGAATCATTTTGCCTCTATAGTTTATTTTTGTAAAGTTGCTTGTTATTTTCTGGAAAAAATCTTTGCCAGAAATTCCTCAGTAATTCACCTCAAATTTGCCACCTGGGCTGGATACTTCCTGACCCACTATTATTAAAACGAATCATAATTCAGTTTAAATGGAAGATCTTTGTCAGTGTCTAACTTTGAGTAAAACTGGGTGCAGTGTAGTTCACCTGCTGCTCTGCCAACACAATCTTTAGGCTGGGAGGCTGGGCCATATACTATTAGACGTCTAGAAGATAGGCGTATTAGAGGAGCAGAATGCTTAATTTGTGTGTAACACTGTTGTCTATTTAGAACATTAGAGAAAAGGTGCTTAGAAAGTGGAAAATAGTTCAGGTTTTTGAGCAGTGAACAGAAGAAGATTTAACCACGTTTTCATAAGTGATGTAAGTTGTGCATAAATACTCGCGTTCTGAAAGCAAATAAGTGGCTTGTGTATGAGTCTATGAATATCAAATCCATCCTAATAGAATCATAGAGTCATGGAATGGCTTGAGTTGGAAGGGACCTCAAGGATCATCAAGCTCCAAGCTGCCAACCTCCATATCTAATACCAGACCAGGCTGCCCAGGGCCGCATCCAACCTGGCCTTGAACACCTCCAGGGATGGGGTGTCCACAACCACTCTGGGCAACCTATTCCAGCACCTCACCACTCTCTTGGTAAAGAACTTCTCCATGATATTCAACCTAAATCTTCCCTCCCTCAACTTAAAACCATTTCCCCTTGTCCTGCCATTATCTACCCTTGTAAAGAGTTGACTCCCCTCCTGTCTGTAGGCTCCCTTTAGGTACTGGAAGGCTGCAATGAGGTCACCCCACAGCCTTCTCTTCTCCAGACTGAACAAGCCCAGCTCCCTCAGCCTGTCTTCATAGAGCAGGTGCTCCGGCCCTCTGCTTTGCCAGTCTTAATTCTTTGTGTAGATTGATTCCTGTGATGGATTTTGCAGATTCATTGATAATGGGCTTTTAATATGTGCTTATGAAAAGCATAGCTTACTGAGGAACAAAACAAATAGTTGTGCCTGAGGAACACTGAGAGGAGTTGATAATGAGCAACCTTAAAGAGATGTCATGTACCACCTTGACTGTGTTCCATGTTATGTTCCAGAATCCATGTTTTGATTCCTGCCTTGAAATTTTCGTAGTACATAGATACAGAAATGTTGCCTAGTTAGCTGAACTTCTGACACGGTTGACTTAGTGCAGTTTCAGATGCTATCCACATTTTAAAGGTAAGTACAAAGAAAACTTTGAGAGCTAAGTGAGAAAAAGCCCAACTACCTAAATAGCTCAGGTTACAGAAGTAATATTCTTAGCATTTTTGCAAAGTGCTGTACTCAGGTATGTTCCTGCAGATGTCATTGAAGTTATTTAAGATGGTACTGCCCAGAGGTGGATGTTCTGAAGTTATTCCCTCTGTAAGTTGAGGGGCAGGAGCTAAGCCTGAGACTTGTTTTCATGGAAAGTAGACTGGCTTGTTTGAATTGGCATTTGAAGAGCTGTAAGTGCTGTCCATTTCATTTCCATAGCAGAGTTAAGGAGGTGCATATCTGGTTGCTTTGTTGTTGGACTTTCTAATCAGAATTTCTCTTGTTTTTGTTCTGTTTTTATTTATTTAGTTTTAATAAGTTTCCTCTGAAGCAATAAAAGGTAGTTTTAAATGCTCATGTAGGCTGAAAGAATGACTGAGTTTGCTTTCTGAGAAATTGTTGAAATGGATTTTATTTGTTCAATGCTAATACTTAAACTGCCTTTTAGGAGACTTGTTGGAAAAAGAGGGGAAAAAAAAAAAAGAAAAACTTAAGCAATGGGTTTAGTTTGTTTTTCTGACATAGTTTGGGCAGTATTTTATCAGCATGAATTTCACATGAAGCTATATAATATATAGATGTTATTAGATATATAAACTGCTCCTTTTAAAAAAAAAAAAAGTTAAGGTAGTGATAAATAAGATGAGAAATCTTCAAAATTCTTCAAAATTCAGTTGTTGCCTGTAACGTTCTCCACCATTTGAGAGATGTTTTACTGGGAGTTTTTTTTGTTTAAGTCTTGTTTTTGCTAGCAAGACAAACAGCATGTGTTTCATGCCAGCTTGTGAAAGTGTAGAAAACCTCTTTTGTCTGAGTGACTTTTTGATAACCTTTGTAAGAAATTCCATGGGAAAATCAGAGAGCTGCTAATTTGAACTTTAAGTATTAAATGCTTGAATTGTTAGGTATCTAAACTTAAGTAGATTAGATTTCCTTGCATGAGTAGTAAGCATAGATGAGTTTATAACAAAGAAATTTTGTTTAGTAACTGATTTTGAGTTTATGGAGCTTTTATTTTGGAGAAAAAAGGAAAAAGAAAAAAAAAAAAAAAGATCCACAAACAGTGGAAGGAGAGGATGTGAAAATAGCATCAGCCAGCCCTGTTTTGATTTGAATTCTGCATTGACAGTGGTTTGGTCTTCTCATGTTCCCATACAAAATTATGTTGACATTTATTAAGTTCTGCAGAAGCTCAAGAAGCTCCTTTCTGTGTGCATTTGATTGAAGGACTGGGGTTGTAAATTAGCATGATATCATGATGAAGTGATATTACATAGGAGAAAATAGTTCTAGGTGATTTGGGCTTAAACTCTGATGTGAGCTCTTAAGAATTAGTGTTTTGTTTTTTTGTTTTTGTTTTTGCTTATAGTGATAATCAAGCTTTCGTGTAATTGACAGTTTTGTCCATTCAGTTTCACTGATTCACGTGTTTTGGTTCTTCAACAGAGGCTTACAGCTAATACAGGAGGCAAGCAACGTAGCAGACTGTCCATCATGTCTCAGCATCTCTGCACTGTTGAGAACTGTTTTGTAATACCGGGCCAAGCCTTTGTTCCAAAGCCAGACGTAAGTTTTGTTGTGTTCTTCTGATTATATTGTTAATTTTTCAGTTAGGCACTGCATCTGATTTTCAGGCAGGAAAGCAGTTGGGTCCTCAATTCAGCATCTCCATACTACTAAGCAGGGTGATGTGATATGCATGAAAGTGAAGCATCCATGGCTCAAGAACATTCTTTTTGGTTACTGAGAACTTGTGCTTTGATGTTCAAGTCTATTTGCAAGATCACTGTAATTCTTTGGTTGTTTGTGGAGATTTAAATTTAGTGACAGGATAGTCTGCTAGAATTGCAACATCTTTGAAAAGCTGATTATTTTACATTTTGCAGTTTATAGGCAGTTTAAAACTGCCTGGAAAATTTGTTGGGTCTTCTGAAATACCCTGATTAATAAAAGCTTTTCAAATGCCACAGATCACTATTTTTACACATCTGTAGTCTGTGCATTTCACCTTACTCATCTTCAGCATTTTGAACTCCCTCGTATTTGCTATACCACTTAGTCACCTACATCCCACTCCCTGTTTAAAAAAAGTAACCATCTTTTTTCTCTCTTCTGTCTGCTCTTTAGAGGAGAAAAGTGTCTTTGCTGTCCTCTTACTTCCTGCTACTATTTTTTTGTTGTTCTAATAAGTCCATTAGGATTACAGGAATCAAGAATGAGAAAATTAAACTGCATTTTGATCACAGATCTGTCTTTTTTTCTTCTTTTTCTTTTTGTAAAAATGTGTGCATGACAATAAGTAGGATCTGTTTGCCCTGAGTATACATGGAAATCTACTTTCTCCTTCTGAAAGCTTCTCTTCAAATGGTTGGTTTGGCTCTTTAATAAGTCATCCTTTCCCTTTCTCACAATCTCTCTGTGGGTCTTTTTATTCCTCAGGCATATCTCTTGGGAACCTATAGAAGGTCATTCTCTTTCTCTTACTACAGTGAATTTTACAGCCTATATCTGTGTATATTCTGATGATGGTGTAGAATTCCTTCAGTGTTTTTTGAGCAAGTAACTGTCCAGACGTTGCATTATTATTTGTGACAGCAGTCTACTGTGAAGAAAAATGACCATTCATATGACTTTTTTTTTTGCTTTACATTTTTGTTTGCATTTGTTTGTATTTGTTTTGCCATTTTCTAGCCCTTTTTTTTTTTTCCAAAAATATGATCTGGATGTTAATCTGGCAGTAAAGTTTGTTAAGTATTGTACAGTAAGGCCAAAATTTGCATTTTGTGGATGCAGTATGAGAACATATTAGAGCTGTAGTGAAAAATTTTGTGCCATCTGTGTCCCAGCACTGGGTAGCTGTAACTGAAATTCCCATTTTCCCGTACTGAATAGGCTTTAATTGACTGAGAGGGAGAGAGAACTCCATGAAGGTGTGACAACTGTCACACTGTCTGAGTATAAGCAAATCCTATAATCAGTTGTTGCTTAGTTGAATAAGGACCTCTCAAAAAGGCAGTACCACTAAACTCAAACATGTAATTATTTAATATATTTCTTTGATTTACAGCAAATACAAATTATGTTGCAAGAGCTGATAATACAAGCTTTTCAGGCAGACCTGAGACCCGTTGCACTGTACTTTGTTTCCTTCTAACTCCTGCTGTGGCCTGACCTCCTGTTTTGTTCATTTATTTTGGGGGTAGACTGATATGGTTTGAGGTGTTACTGTTGCTGATAGAACCTTTGCCGCCTTGGAAAGCTCTTGCAGCATGTTGTGAATAATGCAGCTCTGTGCTTGACTTTTATTTTATAGGTGTCCAAACAAGTGCAGGTACTTCTGTGTAAAGTTTAAGAAAGAAAAATGTGTTGCTTATGTAACTGAAGAGTATTTCATTTTGCTTGGAGTATGCAATTATTACATTTTTTCATATGTATAAACGTCTTTGGTTCCTGTTTTATGAATGTCAGTTTTCACTCACATACGTTAGCAGTGGTCACAGCATAGTGTCATAGTGTCAGGCCCCAGACAAAAGGTGGAGAAGAATGGTTTCTGGGAACGAGTTGTTTACCTCATTTGCTCAGTGAATGAATAATATTTTAACAATACCTATGAATGTTGAGTCATAATGGGCTTCTGTTTTATGGAACAAGATGGTGCTGCACAGCATTCTGTCTTAAGCAAAGAAAGATCGGCTTTTTGCTCATGGTTATGTCTCTGCAATATTAAGTAACTGCTGATAAAAGTAGTAGGAATAGTACAAAAGAAGCTCCCCGATGAATAGATAAGAAACTCCAAATGGCCACACAACAGTAGTGATAAGAGCAGGATGAAGTTTGAATTTCTTTCAGAGAATGCAGACGCTAAAACAAAGACTTTACATTATTAGATATAAAGCATTTGAGTTACTAAAATGCTGTAACAGAATATTTTACTTCTTCAACACATTAATTCTATAGATAACATTATGGTCTCTTTATACCATTCTTGTGAATTTGGGGCTAAAAACACAAGAAATGAAAGTTGCATATAAATATACCAAATAAATAGCAGTTGGTTTTGTTGGAAGACTTGTCCAGCGTTGTAATATTCCTAAATTTAAAGGTCTGCCCCATATCCTCTTACCTGTGCTAACAAATGGGCATCGATTTGATTCTTGTTCAGTGAAATGTTTAAATAGGACATCTGCCAATGACCAGTGAGAAACAAAATCTGTTCGTTGAACGAAAAGGTTAAAGGATGTAAGATAAGCCATCAAAATAAGATTTAACATACACATTTAAGTGTAGTAGCATTCTCTTTATCACTATTGTATATTACATTTTACACTTACAAGATACTTGGGAGTGGGCCTGAAACATACCTTAGTGGAATAATTAAAAGCACCTAGAAAGTTCCTTTAGAAGGCCGAAAACGTTCAAGGCAATAAATGGTAGCTGAAGGCCAAATGCTTCCGGATTTTTCATATAAATAGATGAATAGTTTGTATCCCACATTACAGTTTGCAGACATTTTCATAGCCACAGTTACATTTCAGTTGTACTGCTCATCAAATCTAACACTTGTGATAGATTAGCAGCAATTGAAGAGTACTCAACCGACATTTATTTAACAGCAATAAATGAAACCCACAGCAGGTGGCAGTTTAGGGGGTGAGAGATGTTTTTGGCAATGTCTGAATGATACCACTGATTCTCCTTCCTGATACACAAATGCTGTACAGCTAAGGTTGGGAGTACAGGTTTTTGTTGTTGGTTTGGTGGTTTTTTGTTTTTTTTTTTTATTGGGCAATTTATTTCTTTTTTGCTTTGCATCGTTGTTTAGGAAATCTAAATGTTACTATGACAACTTAGAACAAAAAATGAAAGACAGAGGTGTCCCTTACATAAAAATTGTTGAATTGGGCTTCTTGGACAGAGAATGGTTGTTTTTTTTTTTTTCCTTGCGTCATAATTAAAGGGAAAAAGGTAAAATATCCTATAGAGCATTCTGTTACCAGTAGACTGATTTTACTAAATAGAAGCGTCTTTGCTGTAACAAGTGATCAGTACATTAAATGTACTGTTGCTTATGCTGAAATAATTTATTTTTCTTCAGTAAATCTTATTTGGAAAGTCAAAGAAAATGGTTTGAAAAGTGAGTCAAAAAAGTACTCTTGCAGCAGACTCAAGCATTGTTTCTTATCTTGTTCTTTTTGCTGATATCACTAAGATATCACTTATGTAAATATAATTACGGCTCAGATGCAAGAAAATTTAGGTATTACACATTCTTTAAAGTAAATCAGAGCATAAAAAAGAAGCCTCAATGGATAAAAACAACGGTATTTACACGTAGTCCTTCAGGTTGTAACCTGCGTTGCTCTCCTGCATTGTGGAGGGGAGATGCTGCTGCTTTGGAGGATAAACCCATGCTCTTTGCTGCTTTTTAAAGCAGGAAGTGCAGAAAATCACACCTGCAACAAGCAGAAACCCTGCTGAAATGAATCCTATATAAACCGCTCCTCCCGGCTCATGTTTACTGCTCTCTGGAATGGTCTGGTCCAGAAAATTGGAAATGATTTCTCTCTTGTACCAAGATGTTGGTACTAATCCAAAAATTCCTGCGAGAATGAAGCAGACTCCTCCAGCAAAACAAGTGTGACTTTTGCTTTCGGTGTCCCCTCCCAACTTTGTGCATTTCATTCCAACTGTAGTGATGCAGATCCCAAAGGCTGATAGGATGCAGGACATTACCATGGTGGTTCGTGCAGTCTGGATGTAGACGGGGAGAGACAGAACGGAGTATTTCAGTGTACAGCTGAACATCCCAGTGCTGTACCACGTGCAGTCCATCCACAGTCCTTGCATCTGCGTTATAGCCGTTATGATGTTGGAACCAACATCTGCATTTACCTTCCAGTTTGGTAGCAAGGTAGCTGCGATGTCTCCAAAAACGCCGAACAAAGCCAGCATAAAAGCAAAGAACTGCAGACCAGCTGATGCCATGGTTATCTGCTGTCCCCTTTTGTCTGCCCGCTTCTCTCTTGTAAATGCTTGTAACTGGTTGGTAGCTTCGTAGCCAAGGCTGTAGCTGGCTGTGGGATAGAGAGGAGGGGGAGGAGAAGTGCAGCGAGAAAGAAAAAGAAATCAGCAAACAAAAAAAGCTTGCATTTAAAATCAGAGCTATGTGAATGAGTAACTGACTGTGACCCTGCAAGCAGATGAGAGCAGCAGAGCCGCTGTATGCAAGGCACTTGGTCATCAGTGATAACAAACGGACAGTGTTTTAGCATTGCCTGTGAGGGGGAGCTGCTCTGCCGTATGTGACTGCAAGCCATCAAACAAAATGTAGTTTACCAGAGTGGTGTTCAGTTGTAGCACGGAGATTACAGGCTTGCTGGACAACTACATGTTGTAAGTGGAACATTAGAAACTTGCAGATTATGAGCCATTGTGGAAGAATATTGTGGTGAAAGATATGTTGTTACGCTCAGCGTATCTTCCATAAGCGTGTTGATGACTGTAGCTGTAGCTCCTGTTGGCTGTTTTTTAGCAAAGAGCATTGATGATGATATCTGTCACTTACAGTTCCGAGTAACCCTTTATTTCAGCTCTTTAAATACTGGTGTTCTTTTCGTTATTAACTGTTAGCAAATTTGTTTTTTTGAAGAAGAGTGAGATGGTGCTTAGTTTATTTTTGTAATTATATAACATATCAGAATAACTAATTTGCTTTCACTTAGTGATTCTCAGTCTTCAACACAGACCAGCAGTCTTAGCAAATCTGTCATAGGAGTGAATATGATGTGCTTTTGTCTATAAAATGAAATACTATTTTTAATACTCATACGGCGCTACATAGTTGTGTAAGAGCATTTTTTAAAATCAGAAACCTATCTGAAATAATCTGCAAATTTTAAAGGCCAAATTTCATGTAGTAGATTAGAACATGTAGTTGTTAGGAAGCACCTGTGAAGATAGAATTTTCTCTGTTACATCAATGGGACTGTTGAGATAGCAGAGACAGAAGAACAGTTTGCAACCTGTGGTGAGGATTAGAAAAGGTGTCCTGCATTTAGAGTGGGCTGAATAATAGGCAGTTCTTGCTTTTTATCAGTGTGGTAAAGAAAGGGCAGTCCTTACACTTCTTCAGACATTCTGTCTAAATTCGAACAGTAATATTGGAATTGGTCTTTTAGCAATAAACATTTTTGAAAAGCCGTGATAATAGGGGATACAGTTGAAATGAGTGGAGCACAGTAACTGTAGCATTGTACACTTATTTCATATTTTTATACATAAGACAGCAAGCTTTTGATCAGTGTGTTGTTAGTGGCATTGCATATCAAGTAATTCTCTAATTTCATAGTGTAGGATTAGTTATAAGCTAGAATTTATATATAGTACTTAATTCAGGTAATTGTTCAAGTATATGCTCCGTCCAGCATAAATGTATGTATATATAAAATGCTTATATTTAAGATGAATATGATAACAGCTAACCTATTTTAAAACCTTATTTCCAAGTCTTGCCTATTTCAAAATCCCGTCATTTTGTTCAGACTGTGAAGAGCTCCTTTGGCAAATACGTATTGTTTTTTGTATCAGGCCCACAGGAAAGATGGCTTATCTTCCTTTTGCAGAAGGAACTGACATGTTCCTGATAGCTCAAAAGTCATTCAAAAGCTTCTGAAAGAGCTCATTAGGACCTCGAGTTAGCCTTTTTATTGTTTCATTTTCAACATTTCAGCTACAGCATGCACACACAAACCCAAAGCACTGCAAATACTAGTCACACTTTATAATTAATGGGGTGAACTGAATTAACGGCATGATAAATTCAAGTATAAGTGTTGCAAGTGTAATAGAAGATACAGTTATCGTGCATTCCTGTTTGTGTAACACTTACTGCTGGATGTGAGGTCTGAGATGTTTTCTTCACTGTCGATGTCCTCGAAAAATAGGGTTTCTCTTGAATGGGACTGTCCCTTCTCATATAAAACTGCATTGGCGTGCATTAACAAAATTTCTTGGAGTGTTGTTTTTTCTCTTCTCTACAGCAAGTGCAGTACTGTTGTTTGTTCCCTCTCTTAGATCCATCTACCAGAGAATAAAGGACTACTTTGTTTAATGAGTTTTGTTTGACAAACACTTAGAAAGGGAAAGCAAAGAGATTATAGAGAAAAATACATGGAGGCTCTTAGTGCTAAACGCATAACAATATCCAAGTGCTATGATTAAAGCTGCCAACAGTGATTAAAAGGGAGGAGTAAAATCATAAGAATCCAGAAACTCTATAGACTTATGAATCTGGGGCTGGGTATGATTCATTTAAGTTGATCTGGGAGCCATAGATGGGTTTTTTCTCTCGTTATTTTTTTTTTCTTTTTTCATCACATGTAATCTTATTATGAGTTTAAACTTCCTAGGAAAGAACTATGCGGTGTATTTTAATTTTTAATTGGAACAGCAGCACATTTCTCTTCAGCTACAGATTTTGCTTGTCTGTCCTTGGTAGCTTTCACCTTCTATAGGACATCCTTTACTCTGTTACCTTTCCATTATATATAAAAGAATGAAAGAATAAAGCTGCTCTAAAGCTTACGTGGTAATTGCAGCCTATTGGTGAAGTGGCCTCAACAAGTCAGGGTAAGAAATCACGAAGCTGGGAGAAAAGCCTTTCTGATTGTCACAGTGACATAACCGTACGTTTTGGTTTACACACGTGTTTCAAAAGATTTGGGAGAATAGAATTGTTTTATTTTCATTTGCCAGTGAAGAATGTTTTTACGTCCTCAGGTTTGTCTCTATAGACATTGTGACATTTAATAGCTGGTCAGTTGTTGCATCCAAGAGAAGTTTCTCTGTTCCCAGATAGGCACAGGTGTGATGATTCAGGAGCTGCAGTATGAGCTGATGTAATCGGGTACAACGTATTCAGTTGTTCTTAAGGATTTTTCTGCTTGTCAGGAGCTTTCTACAATACTGCTGTAAAAATCAAAAGTAGTGGATAATGTGTCAGTGCAGCAGAAATGCATGCAATGTCTTATACATTCGCTTGGAGTTCTTTGGAGCAGAGAATGTGTGGTCCACAGTGTGATTTCATTAGGCTCTTGGAAGGCATTAGTGGTGCCCTCACAACACTCTTGAAAGAATTAAACTGTCGCAGAGTAATGAGGAAAGGTCTCAACAGGGAGAAGTATTGGCTGGAAGATAATGTACGAGTAGATAGATAGGTAGAAATAAATGTCAGTGGAATTGTGCAGCAAATCTAAGCAAATGCTTGTGCTGTGTAACCTAAAGACTCTAAAATTGTGAAGATGTAAAATTTTTTGCTCATGAAAATCATGAGAGTAGTAAAGATGAGGTTTAATTTTGAAAAATTGCAAAGGGATCTTTATACTGCTACTGATTGGATGATAAAATAGCAAATTAAAATGAAGCTTTAATGCATAGGACATGACAGGGAGGAGAAGAGCACTGCTCACGTCACATGTGCAGTAACAGTCTCTGAATTCTTTAACCCAAAATGAGGCTTTGTAGGAAAGTTCACTGTGATCACAGAATCACAGAATGGCCCGGGTTGGAAGGGACCTCGAGGATCATGAATCTTCAACCCCCCTGCCAGGCAGGGCCACCAACCTCCCCATTTAATACTAGACCAGGTTGCCCAGGGCCCCATTCAATTTGGCCTTGAACACCTTCAGGGATGGGGCATCTGAATGATAGAAAAGCCTCATCTGGGTGGCTCTTTGCTCCATCAAAAAAAGTGGTTAGAAAGGTAGTCAGATTATGAATAATCCAGTGCCTCTTCATCCTGGAGCAGTGCTCCCTGTGAGGAGATCTGCGTTAAAGAACTGTAAACTGTCCTTGGGAAGGAAACTCATCTTTTCCAGTATGGTAATAAGAAGTTGTATATTACTGCTCTTAGTGCAGTGCCACAGTTATTTTCTGCTGGAGGGGAAACCAAAGTGAAACCCTCACATCAGAATAGGGGCTGTGAGATCAGCGTACCTGATGTGAGACTGAACGCTTGCCTGTAGCATACAGACAGTGCTGGTGCTGAACGTTTGGTTGATGGAGGAGCTGCCTTAGAACTATCTTATTAGGAGCTCAGACAGTCTGCTTTAATGAAGTGTAATATGTTCTGCTTAGGTTTCAGCTCCCTGTAGGAGAAAATTACAGCTTGGAAAAAGATACGTGGGTTTGCTTTTAATACAGGCTTATTGCCAGATACATGTATTGCCTATTGTGAGACTTCTGTTGCTAACAGTTAGTAAAAATTTTCTCATTTAGGCTCATTCTGATTTAAAGCATTGATTTCATCAGCAAGGCAACAGACTGAATTACATTGTACTTTGTCTTGTGCTCCTCCTGCCTCACTAGAACATAAACCTTCTTTGTACTCGAATGCTAAAACAGTAAGGGGAGAATAATTGTTCTACTATTGACAGTTCAGGATATATTGGTAGGATAATTTTCATATTCATTATTTTATTAGAATTGAGTATTATTTTGAAAATACTGGTGGGGCAAAAAAAAAAAGTGTTAAAATAAAATTATCCTGAGAATAGCTTGTGCGTTCTAAGTGCTCTTGTGTACTCTGTATTGGTTTTCATAATTGTATTCTCTGTTTTATGCATATTTAAAAGGTTAATGACAAATAGCTTGGATAATTTTAAAGGAGTGGCCAATTAGAAGTGAAAAGCTTTCCCTGTATCTGTCGCTATAGTAACCAGGCAGCTTTCCTGGGGTCCAAAGAAAACAGTGTCTGTAACGGAACAAACGCTGAGGAGTGCCGTTTTCTTTCAGAAGCAGAAATTATTGCCTACCAGCCTCGAGATTGCAAGTTGAGCTGTTTTTTTTCCCTTAAAGTTTACACTATGCTTTTTTTTCTTATCCTTTAGAATTTTGTGGTCAAAGATGCAGCTCCTGCTCTCAAAAGCAAAGGCATCTTCATACCTCACTGATGCCAGTTCTGCAAGATTGAGGGGAGGAGGGGGTCTCAGATGGTCTCCAGTGGTTTTCTTGTCCCTAGTTTTGTGGGGCAAATCACAGAATCACAGCATATCAGGGATTGAAATGTATTGTTACATTTCTTGACAAAAATGTAGATAAGCATACATGCATGTAAATAAGCCCTTGGTATTTCTGTGCAAGGAGGTTTTTGGTCATGCAAAGGATGTATTTACCCTGTTCAAAAAGCTGAAGTGTTCTGACGTGCAGTGTGATCACAAGTTTTCATTGTGCGCTTGTGTTCTTCCTCACAGGTAGGGGCCTGTGACAAGTGTAGAAGCCCTGAGAAATTCAGAAACTATTTTGGAGAAATGTGCGTTTCTCCGCAGATTCTGTGCCAGGTTTTTATTTGTCATCTCACTTCTAAATAAGTTCTTGTGACATTTTTTTTAACCATTTTTATATTTTAGTCATTAAAGCAATTTTTCTATCTCCGTCTTACAAAAAAGTCCAGCTTACAGAAAAAGTGGAAAAGCAAAAAAAAAAAAAAAAAAAGGTATTTTTCAGGGCGTTTTTACATAATATGATGTAACTATAACTGCATGACATATTGTGTTTTTTATATGTACATCTGTGTATATTGAAGGCAGGATGTTGCTTCAGTCTGTTTTCAGACACAAGGGAAGTGGCAGGTCTGTGAACCAAGCTGATATAGGAACTACAAAAGAAAATAACAAATGTTAAAGAGATCTGTGTGGAAACATTCAGATGTAATTTTGGATTAATGGTGATGGTACACAGCGTAAATTGACTCTGAACTCAGAGTTCAACTGTCACTTAAATTGAATGCAGACCTATTTTGATCTGCCATTCCTTTGAATAGATACGAGTTTTATAATCTTAATATACTGAAAAGTAATTCCTTGGCTCTCATTTTGCCAAAGCCCTAGAGCAACAGAAAATATATAGGGAATGGCTTTGATTTCTAATTATAATACCAATTTTCTCCAGCTGCCCTTCAGCCTGTATATTGAATATTGTCTAATTTGTGTATCGTGTCAGAGTTGTCTTGTGGAAGGATCTGAAGAAAGAAGTGCTAATTACTTTACAGATGACACGGAAGTTGTGCTGGATGGAGGAAGTGCCATGGGGAAAAAAGTACTAAGTACTAATGGCGTGTGAACTAATTAGAAATATGTAGATAACCAAGAAAGACTAAAATACTCCAGGGCTTTGAAAGTTAAGCCAAATCATGTACTGTGGCAGTGGTTATCGCATAGCTGTTACCTGTCACAGTGTTTTCCTGTGTTCTGCCTGTTTCTTGACGCCTAACCTGTAAACTGTAAAGAAGTACTGTGTCTCAGAGGAATGCGTCTGCCCGGATATCTTGATGTTTTGTTTTTCCTTGCAGGTGGATGTGGCGGTAGTGCATTTCACTCCATTGGTGCAACCAAAGATACAGCAGCCGTTTGAGCTAGTAGAAAAAGTGGTTCAAAGTGTTTTTCAATTTAGAAGAAAATACTGCTGCCGCGGAGTTGAGTAAGGAACTTGAAGGAAAAATCCTCTATTATTTGTTTTTATTCACTCTATTTAAATATGCCATTCATAGTTCATCAGATCTTTCAGTTTCAGAACAGAGACAAAATTATGAGCTGAATGCCTCTCTGTTTTTGTTAAATAATAATTACTGTGCATTTTTTGTTAGTGTAATTGAAGCTGTTCACATTGCTGGGATAAATTGGTGGTCTTACCGATTTGTGCCTCTCCTATAATTGAACAAAATAACAACAACAGCAAAAGCAACTGAAAATCAATAGCATTTGTTGGTTGAGTTAAAAAATGAAAGTCTCAGAATTCTTAACTGACGATTGCAGTCCGTGGAGAGAAAATTTAATCTGTGGGAAATTTTAATTATTTGGATGGATAGTGTCGAAAGGTCAAATTCTTACTTCTGTGCTTGCCCTTGTATGAAGTTGTTATTGCCTCCTTAAAAAGCCCTGTGTCTCACTGAGAGAATTTACTAGGTTCTCTAACTGGTGCAGGAAAACGTCAGTCTGTTCTCCAGGGATCCTGTTAAAACTTGAGCGTAGATACATGTCTGACTTGGTATGGGAAAAGCTCTGTGTTGGGCATTGTAGAAATATGTGACAGAGCTCTTGTTAGGGGATTTGAGGTGTAGAGCTGTAGTCTCAGCTAGCTGAAGTTTGCTGGGCATGGTTTTGAAGCAGTTTAGGATGGATGCCACCTTGCTAAACTACGAGGCTTATCTGTTGCTATTTTGAAGGTGAACATACATAGAATTTTGCCTTCGTTTTCTAGACGGAGAAGTGTTTTGTTTGTTCTTGAAGCAGTGAGTGGTATTGATGTCTGGGATTCAAAACGGAATTTGCCTGCAATAACATTTGAGTGTGCATTTGAAAGTGGTGAGAGATCGAGGTATTCAAACCAGCGAGGTTTGTGTTTGATTTACAGTCTTCATGGAAGAGTGGCTTCAGTTGGCAATATAATCAAGAAGCACATACAATGAGCATGTATACGTTATGTAGAATATTTTTGCCAAAGTTTTTTTTTTAATTGTGTAATGTGAAGTAGCTAATAAGTGCTGTACATTCTTTTGTGGCAAGGAGGGCGAATCTGAACTTTTGAACATCACGTGTTCCTTAACAGATTATCGTACTTTAGCCCTAGCATGCAGCTAAGAAACACAATCCTCTTATTCCTTAGCTGACCTGAAAAAAATGAGCAACTTGTGGTGCATAATGGGACTGTTACATTGCTTACAAGATACTGTATAAAAACAAGGTAATAGAATGAGTGTACGTTTGTGTTTAACTTCTGGGACCTGAGAGAGATGTGGCATGTAAGATTAAACTGTTACATCCAGGAAGAAAAAGGTGTAGCTTGAGTTACCACTCATGTACCAACCTTTCATAGTCTATGTATAAAAGGTGATTTTTGGCTTAAGGAATGTCTGAAAATAATGGAGATTTCTTTAATCAAGGCCTCGAGGCACATTGCACCTTAAACCAGGTTGCTCCCAGAGATCCTACCTTCTCTTGTCCTTTTAGACCCCTTTTTAGCTTTGTGTTCTGTCTGTCCACCAAGAGCCAACTTTCAGTTAAACAAAGCTTTTCGCCTAGCTTGTCTAAGGCAACCTGTGCAGCACTTTAAAGTTTGATGTATGTATGACAAAAGCAGATAATTGGAAAATTGAGGCATGCTTATCAACCATGTGCCCAGTGCTTTCAGAAGCTTGGACTTTGTGCTATGCATTTTTGAGAGACATTAAAAATCATTTGAATTAAGATTAAACTTTCAAAATTCAAAATTCCACGCTTGCAGCCTGGAAGGCCAACTGTGTTCTGGGTTGCATTAAAAAAGGGGTAGCCAGCAGGGAGAGGGAGGTGATTGTTCCCCTCTACTCAACTCTTGTGAGGCCCCATCTGGAGTACTGCATCCAGGCCTGGGGCCCCCAGTACAGGAAGGACGTGGAGCTCTTGGAGCAGGTCCAGAGGAGGGCCACTAAGATGATCAGAGGGCTGGAGCACCTCTCCTGTGAGGAAAGGTTGAGGGAACTGGGCTAATTCCAAGAAGGCTCTGTGACAGTATCCATATCCACAGCTCTTTTTTAATGTTATTAATCATGAGCATACATGCATGTGTTTGATGTACAATGTACAAATAATCTTCCATGTTAAAAGTTGCATTTGCAGAAAAGTGGCCCTTCTATGTTTCTATTTATTTGCTTAGACAATGAACTGTCTTAAGATAATGTAAAAGCCTAAGAGAACCTTTGTCTCTTCATGGAAACTGAATTGTCTGCACTTGTCTGTCTTCTCTTTGCCCTGCCTTTAGGATCTTGTTTCCTGAAAGAGAACGTTTGAAAAAAACAGAACAGTTGATGATGGCAGCAGATGTTGATCCGACACTGCGTCCTTTTCAGCTCACTATGTCGCACTTTAGAAATCTGTGCAATACATACAGGAAAATGTGTGATGAAGACCCGAGCCTTTTTGCATACAATTACAGAGAAGAACTAGGGCAGAAGAAGAGGAAGCTTTCCCCTGAAAGTACTGACCAGCTAGAACAAACTGAAGAGGAAAATCATCTGTAATTGCAGCAGACTGAACTGGGATTTAACTCTTTGATCTAGAGGTGTTGATTTATGTATTCTTACATCTGTTCAGGTATGGAAGAAATAACTTTTGCAAAAGTGATGAAGGGGGCTTTCCTATTTTATTTGTTCTGTTCAGCTGTAGACAAAAGTTTAGGACAGTCCACTTACAACATGCCTACCGGTTCTTCTCACTTCAGGGGACAGAACACACACCCCAGGACAAGGTATGTTTTGAGATACGTAATTAAGTTGAAATAATACATTTTGTATGGATGTGAGTGCATTGTTGCAGCATAAAAAACACTTTTCATACTTGCAGCATGTAAGATGTCGTCTGGGGTTTTTATCTGGGAAAATCCTCTGTGCAGAGTAATTTAAAAAACAAAAGCCTTATATAAATATACTCAAGTGACTGGCTTATGGGAGGATAAAGTGCACAGATTGCCTCAAGGTCCGCTAATACTCTTTCTCATATATACAAAAGCAAAGAACTTGGGAGTTTAAGAGAACAGCAGCATGATAAAAAGTAGAAAACATGGCTAAGTAAGTATAATACTTATTTGTCTTTTACTGTACAGGCTGGTAGAGAAAATAAAAAATACAGTCAAATAAAAGATTACAGGCCAAGCTTTGATTTTGTATTTACACATATATATAGAGAGAGTATAAACAGCATCTTGAAACATACAAAAATGAAATTTCTGCACTGTTGTGCACTAAAACACATTCAAATAACTTAATTCTGCTTTAAATAAAGCAAAAATGAAAACCAAAGAAAATAAATGCCCATGGTATTGAAAAATTCATTTTGTTATACTACTTCCCACTGTACTTACTTCTGCCACTCACTAGCAACTTTTCACATAACTTAACTTAAAAGAAGTACTAACAAGGCCATCCTTCCCCTCCCCAAGAATACTGCATAACCCCAATAGCTGTTTGAAAGGGATGAACTAATTTACAGACCTTGGCAAACTTTTGATCCACAATAAATTAGAATAACTTAACTTACTTAAAAATCCTTTACAGCTGTATTTGTGGGAAAAAAGTACTAGTGCAGAAAACCAGATAGTAGTTCTGCTGTGGCTTCCATGAATTTACTGATTTTAAAGCAAAATAAGTTTGTTGAATTTTACTTGGACTTCAGATGAACATTTTGAATGGAGTGCTGCTCAGAAAGCTAGGATTTCCCATGCCTCTCCACAGCTTCATAAAAACAGTCCTCATTAACTACAGATGTTAAACTCTGGACGCTAAATTCCCTCTCCAAAATAGAGTTCAGGTCCAAGTTTGCAGCATCAGAGTGGCTGTCAAGGGACTGGTGACGTTCCTGCATTGCCATTAAAGTTCCCCTGTTACGCTTTGTGCTGTTTACTTTTCGCTTCACTGGGCAGAAATGGCCACGTATCAGCTTTGGATGTTCTCCCATCTTGAAACCATCTCCTTCCTCCTTTTCTGCAGCTTGATCTCGTTCAGAGTCAGTACTGGGTTCCTCTGAAATCTTCAGCCGTTGGAACTGAATTTCAATGTCTTTAGTAGGGCTGCCCTTCTTTAGGCTCTGGTAGTCATCATCATCATCACTGAGAATATCAGATTCTTTGACAAGAGCATTGGAAAAGTTGGAGGCACAGCTGTGTGCGTGTTGATCAGGGGATGAAGTTTTGGGCTCCTGTATGCTCTCTGTGGTGTTGCAGCTGCTGCTCTGGGTGCTGCTGCTCAGGCTGCACTCATCAGAGTCCTGGAAGGTGCCTTTCCCCTGGTCACCATTCCACTCGCTGCTGGGTGAATTCTTCAGTACCTTCAAGGACCTGGTGGAAGCTGTGCAGAAGAAGGCAGTTTTATCTTCTCATCCAAACATCTGGTTATACTGTCTGTCTCAACAACCCACTTCCAGTCACAGTGTACATAGTCTCATTCAAGGTCAGGTGTGTCAGCATTCTGATACCAACAATGTAATTAAGCATCAGATTTTTCACTCTTACCTTCTCCAGAGTTATATGCTTGCCTTTATGTGAAGACACATATACCTCAAGCACTAGAGGGCCAAGTTGGAGGCATGAGTTGAACTGTCCCTGATCTTGCCATGTAATGGGGATTTTAGTCAACTGAACACATAGAGAACTAGAAATACTAGTAGTCAACTAGTAGATAAAAAGCCTGAAGCCTGTGCTTAATTAATTAGGGTATATGCTGGGATGCAGATTAAGAACATGGAAAGAAACAAGAGCCCTGTCTTTTGTTATTTGTTTTAGCTTTAAATGTTAGCAGGGCTGAGACACTAGAGATAACCCAGAGGAAAGAACACAGTATTCTGCATGCCAAACGGAGTCTGTTTCTAACCAACAAAATGGAGCCTTACTAAATCTTCCCTTAAGACAGCTCATGACAAATCAAACATGACAATACAGTGGGGGACAGCAAGCTTGCTTATCTCCTCTAGCCCTTGTCATACACTGAGTTGTGGAGAAACTGTGCTGAAACTACTCAATCTGAAAAAGAAATTGAATTTGTGGGTCTGGCACATGACACCGTACAGCCACTTTAACAAGTGTGAATCATCTGCCAGCTCTGGATTCCAGCCTCCATTTTTCACTTCGAGAACCTGTTTCTTACCCAGCTTAGCTGTTGCGGGCACGCGGTTCTTGAGGGGGATGAGGCGATCTTTACAGGTTTTGTCCAGAGACAGCTCACATTTTATGTGACGTCTGAAATTCTCCCGCAAGATAGAACGGATCACCTTCACGATGTTAGTCTTGTTCTCACAGTCGCTGCAAGTTTAAGAGAGCAGATAATCTAATTTTCACATCTAAAGAAAGACAGCTGAAATAAAATTCAACCTCCTGCTTTCTGTTGATGTGCTTTAGCGCAGTGGTTTTTTTCAATTGCTTTCCTTAGTAGTAGTTTGGCAGTTAACATTGTTCTGTGTCATTAGGCATGTCACACTCCTGTGTTTTGAGATCTTTGTTACTTCCTTTAGATAAACAGCCTGAAAGAGACTTCAGGTACCAAAGGATTACCCTTGAGTGGTGTTATCAGATTAGGGTTAGGCAATTTCTGCTAATCAACCAAGAGTCTAGTAAAATTAGTCTGCCCCTATCATACTGGAATTTAGGATATACTACACCTGTGCAGATTTCCACTGGATCACTGCATCAAGTTCAGCTTATTTTCAAACTGTTATATCTTTGAGATCTTACGCAGTTAAACACTGGCATAGAGCCTGGATTTAAAGACTGAGAACAGCTTTAGAAGTGCTGATATAAAGGTCACAGGGTGGAGGGGTCTTCTACTTTTTTTAATTTCATTAATGTAATTCGTCCAACTTCCACAGAAAGCTTACCTGCTGCATAACTGAAAAATGGTTTCTGGCCTGCCTTCCAGTTCTGACTTTGTGTGAATCAGTTCCCAGATACAGCTGTTCTCTGTTCCTGTGCATAGAAGATAGCATTATTTTTGTATACACTTCACAAAACATTCAGCATTAGAAAGACTCATGGAGAGCTCCTCTTCTCCTGAAAGCAGTGTTAACACAGGTGTGGTAGATCCACAGAAGATCTCATCTGAGGTAGAACTCAAAAGTAAGTTCTCTGAACTCTCAAGTTCTAGCAGCCTTGCGGGGCTACCTTTGAAAACTCTACCTTCTTTCTTGGAGAGATGCTTTCCCCTGTTCTTATGCTTCTTGCTGCCTTCCAGCCTTAGACCACCTTCTCCCATTTCCTCTAAGACACCTGGTGACACTACGCAAGGCTCACAACTGGATAGAATCAAAAGATCAACTCAGAGAAAACAAAAACATGGCCCTCTACTACACCAGTTATGTAGTCAGCTTCCCACAGTTGGAAAAACACAAGACTCAAAACACAAGACTCCGCACACAGAAAGGGCATTACCAGGATGTCAGCCAAGGTAAATCCCCATCCTGTTCATTGTATCTTTTTATCGGGAATTTTCATTCTGTCATACTTCCGTATCACCCTGCATCTTCCTGAACTCAGGGAAGAAGAGGGATGAAGCCAACATATGAAATTGAGAAAGTCTGTTTATGAATCAGGTCTGTGTCCTCTGAGGTCAGAGACAACAGTAGATACTACTTTCTCTATGCCTACCTGTTTCCAGCAGCTCCTAAATGACATACAGAAGGAGCAGTACTGGAGAATCCCAGAAAACTATTCATTCCAGAGTTTTCAGTACAAGGGAATTAATTACCTGCTGTGTTCCCAAGCCGAACTTGAAGAGCAGATAGAGGAATCAGCCAGCGAAACTTAAATGGATCCAAGTCACCATAATTGTGGGCAGCACGAACATTAGTAGGCTGCAAAAACAAAAACAAGAGGATATTTCTAAGAAGTTAAGTGGTTCTTTTTTGCTTTAATTTTAGACCCGTCACTAAAGAGAAACTGCAGTTCATTAGACTTTTTCCTTCAGCCCCCTAATGTGTGCTTGTAAATGTAGCTGGAATGGTGATAGACACAGCCTTGGAATTCGTAGTTGCTTCAGCTTTTAAAAGCACTCGTTTTTAGTGGATAAAAGTAATACTTACATATAAGTGCTTTCCATGACTTTCCAAACTTTCCATGAAGAAATAGTCTAAGGACTGTACGTTAGCAGAAGACATTAGTCATGTCACTTCTGCTGCTACTACTCTTAAAGCCCTTTCATCTCTTAGGATTTGCAGGTTGCAGTACATTGCTACTGATACTCAGTTTGCTGCTTTAGTGTTCCAGTTTTGTAAATGGGGCCAGAGGAAGTTACATTTATAATGCTCCCTTTCCTTTCAAAGTGGGGTCTATAAACAGAGGTCTTCAACCCTCACAGTGTTAAGGTAGGCCATCATAAAAGCCATCTGGAAGGAAGCGATTCCTGTATGGCAGTGTTTCATCCCTGACAAAAGGAATGCATTGCTGACATAAAGAAGATGCTGGAGCTTGCTAAACAGCATTAAAAACAAACAAAAAAACCCCTACAACCACCACAACTTATTGTTACATAAATACTGAGCACTTGTTTTATCAGTGCTAGCTAAAATTCCAGCCCAGTGGAGAGGAGGTGGCATTTTACCACAGCCACTCCCTCTTCAACACCAGTATGATCCATTCTACATTACAGCAGGATCCTGCACATAAACATCCACCACAACTCACACCAGACTTACCATTTTCTTTTTCAGTTTGTAGTTCTCTTTATACACCAGTATTACAGCCCTCTTAAAAACTAAAAAAAAAAGGAAGAAAGAAAGAAAAAAGAAGACTTAATTGCAGATACAATATTCAGTGAAAATATTATCTTGAAGAAGCTGAATATTAAAAGTCATAAGACGAGATAAGCAAAGTGATTGGGAAGCATCTACTCTGTATTAAAGCGTTGAGTTTTTCATCCCACATTTGTTCATGCAATAGCAACATTTATTCTCAGATTTTCTGATGAACTTTTAGGATGAAGTCATTCTGCACTTGCATTATGAAACTACTGGCAGCCTGGCTCCTGCAATTCTCCACACAAACAAATAAAGCTGATGTAGTTTAGACATAAAGATTCAGGCTTTCTTTTGGATGGATGCCTTCAAGTGGAGTGAAATGCCAGTACTAAGAGAGGACTGTGAAAAAGGATAAGTCTTCCTGCAGGCCAGCTTTTGTTCAGTTGAAAACAAACATTCATCTCAATTTCTGCTTCTCCATCTGAAGGAATTCTCTGTCTTCCACAGCATCTGACTGGAGCGGCTCACTAATGGTATCTAATCTCTTAGCCTCCAGTGAGGCAGAGGCGTGTTCTCTCTAATCAATAAGGAGAGAACAGAAAAACAGGGACGCTGAAGGTGCATCTGGACTATGGATCCCAGATTGGATGAGGGCAGTATAGCTTTATCCTTACTCATGCATCCACATTTCCTTCCAGTGGAAGAGAGAGGGACAATGATATGCAGTAGGCTGTCATGCCTACATGGAGCTAGGATGCAGACACAGCGAGCACAGCATTTACTCTAGAGTTGGGCATAGTTTCCTTCAGTTCCATGTATTAAGTGCACTTTTCACGCTGCAGTAGACTAAAGCTGGAATAAAACCAGGTTTCCCAGGTGGCAGACAAGCAGTCTAAGCTAGGTATCAGGCCAGAGTCCCTTCATTTATTTATAAACACCCTCCTGGGAACTCCCAGCTTAAGCCCACTCCTGGGCTTAAGTGACTGGCATGTATGGATAACTGAGAAGCTCATCCAAGTGAACATGTAGAAGCAGTTCACGTTTGTTCTTCTGTTTAGAAGCACTCTCTCCCCCTATCTGTCATGCTTAGAAAAACTTGGAAACTTAGGAAAATTTGTCTCTCTTGAACCTGGAGTTGTTCTCTGGGTCCAAAGACATTTTAAATAGATGTAGACGAGTGCCTAATATGTTTCAGTGGAACCTTTTGATCACTTAGGTAATAAACGATTAATAGTATGCATACTGTTCAGTAAAACTTTTGGTTCCGTGCTCTGATTTCCACTTACACGTTTCAGGTTTAAATAATCTGAAAGAGGACTGGCAGACAACACATTTTGATGCAACAGTTGTAAAACAGGTTTTCCTGTATTCCCAGGAGTGAAATAAATCACCGTTTTCCTACCAGCCTTGTTTGAAGGACTTATTTACCATATTGTTTTAGAGAGAATGTTTTTGCTTGAAAAACATTCATTTCCATACTTGACACATAGAACAGATGAGGTTGGCTCACAGAACAGAAAGTAGCAGCAAGCAAATTAAGTGGAAATTTTTCACTTGTATTAGGAAATGTAACATTTCTGCATATGCTTTCAGATGCAAGTCTAGCCTAGATAACCCATGGTTACAGGAAAAGGAGATTGTGGCTTTAATCTTGTGGGAAATTTTAATTTCTTCATCTTTAGATCTGGAAGAGCAGAGTCATGAAGGAAGACACTTACCAAAAACTGTAAGTTCAAGGTCTTTTCTTGCTTTGCCCAGTGATGGGAAGGGATTTAACCAGGAAACTGTAGAGTGCATCAGAAGTTCTCCCATGGAAAGTTCAGTCACCTGGATTAAGTTAAACAATAATTAATTAACAACAGATAAAAATATAAGCAATATACATCAATGCCATGATCTACAGGTGGGAGTAAATATTAAAACGAGTACACATTGATAGCATTAATGATACGATTTCTGTACTTAATGAATGTACACAGCGAGCAGGACAGGGCAATACTAAGGGCTATACTAAAGCAGGAAAGTGTGAGTAGTTCCCCTAGGTTGCTCTGAAATTAATACTTCCTATTTATTTCCATGGAAACTACAGCAAATACAAAGAGCACAATAACATGGATTTGATAGAGAAAATGCTCAACTACCAAAAACTATTTTTCAACAGTCAGCTGATTCACATGGATGAGCTAATTAATATGCTCTTCATTTTGTGGTGTGACAGATGTGCATGGCTGTCTGGAATGTGGCTTGTCTTTCACATTGCTGTCACCACTGCTGAAACACACCACCCACCTCCTCACTGTGCTCACATCCACTGTTTGTCTCTATCAGTGTTTAGCAAGCGTCCATGAATGCCAATGGGTGCAATGTTTTCCACATGGAGGAATTCAGTGATGCACCTTTGCTTCATATGCACTTCTTTGTTGGATGCCATTTGTCAGACTGCCCCTCTGCTGCCATTTGTTACGTGGCAACAAGACGTAACAAAATACTGGTGGAAGGGGGCAGCCTGTATAGCCATACCACCAACATCTGCTTCTGATGTTGTGGGCCAACAGAATGAAATAGGAGGCATTACGTTCAGAGCAGCCTTTGTAAAACAGATAATAACCATAAAAGTAATAGCATCAAAGTTATGGATGCTGGAAAGAAGTTCTTAGTATTAGCTTCCTAATATATCTTACTATAGCTTATAAGATTAAGTTGACCTGATGATCTGTCTACATATAGCCAGTTGTGAACTGGCTGATTTATTAGAGGTAAATATATAGAGTAATTAGTATTAATGATACCACCAATGGCAGAATTAATGCAGGTCTTGCTCTCCAAGGCTCTTCTTTCTTCAGCGGACTACAGTGTAAAACTGAACATTATCTCAGGCTGTCAAGTTTGTTTCCTATAAATGATGAGAAACTAGATTGCCAATGGAGGTGATTGGGCTTTAAATGTAAGGAAATAAAACAACTGAGTTGGCATCTTCACATTCAATCTCTACCTCTACTGATTGTGTCTGCTTCGTAATTGTTTGATGTAAATGCCTAAGTTGAGACATTGCTGCCCCAGTTCTGTGAGATGTGTGCACACAGTTCATTCAGCTAATTGCTTTTGCTCTCTCAGATACCAGTGGATGCCTCAGCGCTAGAAGTGTAGAGAATGAGAATAACAGACATTAATGTGAAATCCCTAGAATTGCCACTTTCATTTATATGGGTGAAAAAAAAAAAATCTTAAGAACTTAAGAACTCTGAAGCATAAAATCTGAATGCCTTCGGGCATGGATAATCTCTGCAGCACTTGAGAAGAGGAAGATGTCTTTATTTTTTCCTGCTGAGAATTAACGTCTATACCTGCTTGCAATTCTTGTCAGTCCAGAAGGCTGTCTGAAAATTTTTACTGTAACCTACTGACAAAAAGAAGCTTCACAGGCAGATACGAAATGGAAGTCAAAATATTAAAGGAGAATGAAGGACGCACAGCACAAATAAGTTCCCAAAATTAATTCAGGAAGAGATAAAGACCCCCAACAGCTAGAAGGGTAATGCTTCAGGAGTGAATAAAATACGTTGTTCCTTCTCTTACCTCCTTCTCTGTTCCACTTTGATCTGCAACCAGTTGATCAAATACAGTGCCATAATCTTCATATATCTTCTGCATCTCATTGATGTGACTTGCTACTTTTTCCATTGCCTTCAGCGCTTCTATAAGGTTTAAAAAATTCATAGACAGCTATGTAATTCAATTGTAACCATGTTTCTTTTTAACCATGACATTTTGTATAGAATTCTACTTAAGGCAGCCAAAATCATGCAGCATTCCCAAAGTTTGTTGATCAGAATTCTAGCTTTAGATCAGTGCTTCTCATAGCAGCTGCAGAAAATGTGCTTCCTGATCAAAGTGAAAAATGCTTATCTGATCTCTTAAGTGCCTGAACAGATAGCAGAAAGCTTTCTAGTGATGAATATTCATGTATTTGGGGTTCATAACAACATGACAGGAAACACAGTTAGCTTTTGCATCTTGTATAAATGGGGCTACTAGGCTATCCAGGGTCATAAAGATCCATACTAGAATAAATAATTTAATAATTTAATGAACTTTAATGGAAAATAATTGAATTTGGCTCATCACAAAATACATAACTAAATATAGTGCTAGGCTGTACAAATTGATGACTGGTTGTTATCCATGAAATTAAATGCTGGTAGGTTTTATTTAAATTTTGTTTTCCAGGCAAAGAATTACACTAGATTGCATTACTTTATTGTTAATACACAAAGGAGTTGGATAAGGGCACTTAATTACCCTAGTTCTGCCAGCTCTTAATGGTGTAGACTTTTAGCAGTTTGGCATTTACCCTTGACCTACAAGCAAGTTATCCTCAACCTGGTTGTAATGGCAAAATACAGTATTAGAAGCTCCCTTTGAAGTCAGTAGTGGTCTCATGACTTTTTGCTGACAGTGTATTTGGCCTGAATCTATTTTGTTAAAATGAAAATCGATCCATGAAATTCATTCTCTGGACTTTCATCCTTAAGGTGCTGACAGACATGAACTGAAATTTGTCAGGGTGAAGTCCCAAGCGTCTGAGCCTAGAAAAAGAATCTAATATATATATTAGGGCAGACATGTATTTCTGTGCATGAAGACTGTGAAGCTTTGACACAGAACTCTTCCAGACAAGCAGGAATCACAGCCAAGCCTCAAACAACTAAAATTTCCTTCTGCAATGCTGTTAAAATTTGACACATTTCAAGAACTGAATAATAACCACAAGTTATTTCCAAGTGGAAAAACAACATAATGAGCTCCTGTCAAAAGGATTAAGGAGAAAGACCCCAGTCCTGTCTGTCATGACAAATTCTGGTTGTATCTATTTCTGAAAGGGACTTGGACATACCAAGGGGGATTTTTCGCTTTTAGCACAGTAAAGCTACTTACTGTTTTTAATGTGAGAGAGGGAATTCTCTCTAAGTTTTGACAAGTTCTGTGCTATCTAACAGAACGGCTATCTGCATCTTTAGAAAAGGCTGGAAACCAAACTTAACTCACATTCATTCCTGTAGAAGAATCCAAGAAGTTACCTGTCAAATGATAGTGCTCCTCACTCTCGTTGTCTGTCAGAGACACGAGCTCTTTCAAAAGCAGAGGATATTTCAGCACTCTCTGAACAGGCTTTATGAGATATGACTCCAGTGTAGAGGAGTGTTGCTTTGTAGGATTGCGAGCATCCAGGAAGGCCTTGAAGGCACTGTCTGTTTTGGCTAAATACAAATGAACAGGTTGGTCAGTTGAACATGGAAGTCATAGTGTGAAAGCACAGAATTGCAACTCGTAACTAGCATCAAATACCTCACCTTTTTCAATAGATGCTTTATACTATTCATTTCATTGTCATTTCCTGCATTAGATAATGTACAGAAGGGCTAAGAGAGCAATCATCTGAAGGTGACATTATTCCTCTGCACTGCAGGCCTCTTCTGCATCAAATTAAAGAAGTGATAGAGGAAGTAATTCCTCACTTACTCTGCCATTCATTGCAGCTTTGATCGACATTCATCATTTAACATGCAAGCATATGCAAACCAAATATAGCTGCTGCTTTTTGGAGTATGAACTAAATCTGCAGACAGCACAAACCTGTGGCAGATGTTTCTGTTGCTATTCAGGCTACCGCTTAGTTGTCACAAAAGAAATCTCATCCCTTCAGTTCTATACCGTACTGTAGCAGAACTGCAGATCTCAGCTATTTCTATTGAAAGATATCCTATTAGTCCTTCCTTTGTAGCGATATTCACTGCAGGTCAACAGAGTTTGTTACAGTGTTTCACTGAAGTTTAAAGTCATGCAAATGAATTGTAGTAATGAAGACAATAAATTACCTCTCTCAAGAACTTTCTGAACTTTGATGTGGTTGGCACAAAAGCCGCTGTACAGTTTAAAGTGGTCAGCATAATACAGAAATGATCCTCCCAGGGAAAACAGCAATTTCTGAAATCAACACAATCAAAATATTTACTTTATTACCAGAACACGAAATAAACATTCAGGTACATAACACACAGACTCAATGGTGTGAGTATCTGCTGTCTTTCTACATATATCCTAGAGTATATATATATATATATATATATATGTATATGTGTGTATATATATACACATATATAGATACATGCATGTGTGTGTATGTATATATTTTTATAAATAAAATAAAACAACTATATTACATGAATACATTATTTGTAGTAGTTCCATGGTGTTCTTTGTTTCTGTAGACTTCAGCCTATTTAGGCAAAGCCTGCAGTTTTCTCAGTTCTTCCTGAGCAAACACTACCACTGCAGGCATTGTCTTACTGTATCTTTGAGACAGCACAGGAACAAAAAACTATACACATGTAACAGGTACGTTGTGCTGGGAAAACATATAAGCGCTTGGAAGCAGGGCATGAAAGTGCCAAAACCAGAAGAGAGAGTGTAAAACAAACACAGGGTTGCTTTCCAACTGTTTTCCTTCTTTTGGGCAGGTGATAATTACAGGGCACCTCTGCTTTCCCCGGATGAATAGGAGGATGGGAAGATGTGGGAGAGACTGAATCACGAGGCAGATCTTTTTAGAGAAATGCTTCTCACAGCAAAGATAAGAAAGACACGTAGTGATGGAGGAGGAAGTAGAGGAGGAGGAGGAGAAAGATCTTTTTGATCAGTGTTTGCTCCACAAAAAACAAGGGTCAAGGAGACCTGCCAGCAGTCTCTCCTAGCTTTGTGACAGTGCCAACATCTCTGGGGAACTTTCTTCCTCAGTTATGTCAAGTACTGAATGGTGCCACTAGGAAGAAGACAGCACAGCGAGGGCACAAGCTACAGTCATCTACACTTCATAGATGCGACCCTGTTAGACCTCACAACATGAGAAATTCATACTACATTTAAAAGGAAAAGCTCCCAGTCTGCAGCAGGTGAACTGGGCATTGCAGGGAGCACAAGGCAGGGCAGAATTCAGCATAGTAACAACTTTCTACAGAAGTTACGCTTTGTGTAAGCACTGCTACTTGATAGCATTCTCAAAGTCTACTCTGTGTTGTCTGTCTTACATCCTTTGCCATGGGAAAGAGGAAAAACCATGGAAAAGAGCACTCATCTTCCACTGCTGATAGGTTCAAACATAAAAACTATCACACGAAACAGAATTTTAAAGCCAGATGTCCACAAACATTTCCAGGCAAATTGTAAGTTATTAAATAACCACATATTTACCCGGAACTGAGACGGTGTCTCCAGTGTATTAAAATCGGAGGAAGAAGATATTCCATCTTCAAGGGTCTCCAAAAACACCTTCTGAAAATCCAGCATTTCTGGCAGACTGCCAAACAAGGACTCCATCTGTGAAAAAACATTAGTCTCTGACATACAGCATTCCATACAGCTACCTTTGGTCTTGCAAGAATAGTCCATTAAGGAGATATGGCACGAGAATAGTCCATTAAGGAGATATGGCACACCAAAAGAGGTTGCAAAGACCAGTAACATATTCATTCATATTTTTCACATGCATTTTATTTAAAAGTCATTATAAAAAAGCAGAGATTTCTTAGCAGTTAAATCAGAAGTACAACTACCATTTTTAAAAAGTGAGTGATGTGTGAACCAGAAAGAAAGACACATACAGGTGTAAATCCTATTATTATATTCATTGTTTTCTGTAGTGCTCTTAGCAGTGAAAAACAAACAAAGAAAAAAAAACCACAAGGTCTTAACTCATGAAAGAATAGAAAGAACATCTTTCGTAAATTCCCTCACCTCATCTTGTGTAAGAAAGGTTTCATTTTGAAGAGGCTCCAAGTATAGCTCAAAGAGGCAACTCAAGTCCTGCAAGAAACAGAGTTTATTCACATTTTATGTAACTGTTTGAATTTGTTCTTTATATAAGAACTGTGGGAATACAGGTGATTTCAGGAATAAGTTAGAGATACAATTCCACTCCTGTAACGAAGTCACCTGTGTGTTGTTAGCACTAAACTAAATGGCTAAATTAAAAGCAAATTGATTTGCAGTGTAATGTTTCTGTTTCATCCTTCAAGATTTACAGCTTGATTATTACAAATTATATTTTTGTAAAGCCTGAGGAGGAAACGTTATAGATGATGGCTTTCTGAAGATCTGTGTATGTGAGCAGTATCAAATATTTTAATCATGCATGTTAGATAAACCATATAAATAGTCACTCATTTAAACATCAGCAATAATATTTGTCAGGACATGTGACATTTTAAAATCCTATTAGGTATTAAAGCTTTCAGTTATATTGTCAAGTGATGTGATTAGGGGCTTTTTCAGTAACTTCTTCAAAGAATTGGTGCCACTTTTGAAGACTTACTATCCCACACCAAAGCATGACAGCAGGATTGGGGCCCACACTGCAGGGCTCTGTGACCCTGAGGAAAGAAATGGCAGAAATCCTTCTGGAGAAGGAATAATGAGCATCTCTGTGAGAATCTCCATAAAGAGCATTTACATCCACCCAGGATTTTTGCCTGGTGCTACCACATATTACAGTGACCTCTGTGATCTCCTTTGTTCAAGTGATTTCTCCATAAGAAACACCAGCTGATCGTACACAGGGGTTTATGTTCTGTAAAGCTTCCTCAAGCTTTACAGCATACGGTTGTATTAGTGTATGGACGGATATGTTAAAAACAAGAGACTGGAAGTTTCTCTTGTTTCCCACACACATTACTGCAATGAGTACTGATATCAGCAAGTATGGGTTTTGAGATCAAGTAAAATAGATGATTCCTCCGTGCTGAACATCAATGAAATCAAGCTTTTCACATTTCTTTTGGCATTCATTCATGTGAATTCTGTGCATATAAAAAGGGAGGAGGCATATCCAACAAATCATGGGCTTATCAATCAAAAGAGAATTAACGTGTATATGTTGTTAGAACCAACTGGAGTTGCACCATCTAGCTTTGCTGATTCAAAAATAATAATACGCTATTCTTGACAATTAAACTTCTTTAGAATTTGTAGGAGATTGTTCAATTCTACCAGGATTTTTTTTTTCATTTTGAAAACCATGAAAACATCCCCTGGAAGACTACAGTGTTAAAATTTTGCAGATAACTACTCCCTGCTAATTACGTCTTTCAAATCTAAACACAAATTGACCAGAACTAAAGTGACCAGGTCAAATCCTACACCAAATATTACAGCCTATTGCAAAAAAAAAAAAAAAAAAAAAAAAAAAAAAAAAAAGGCAACAGGAACAATTACGTAAGCAGACTCTATGTTATGACACTGCTTTTATAACGACAAACATGAAATATATTAAGAACATCTACAAGTCATGGTCAGCTTTAAAAAGAAGGCTGTATCTAGCCAGACTTTATTACCTTGACATAAGATTTCTCAGTATCCATCAGTTCTTGGATGACTTTTCTCAATCTATCTGCATCAGAAAGGTGGCGAGGCAGTGGTCGTGGAGGCGGATCCTGGTTGTCTTTCTGCCCTTCCATGCTGCTCGTCTGGACCTCTTGGAAGTTCCGGCACAATGCACTGATCTGTTCTGCGCTCTGTTAAACAAAAACAGACAAGTTCTACAATACAAACTGTACAACAACTATTTTTTAATTCCTCTAATTTTGCTTTTCTTCCAAATTCACAAGCCAGCAAGGGTTTATTTTTGACAAATACTTATCCTGGATAGCTGGATAGCTCTTGAATTTGTAACAGATCTAGATCACAACAGTAAAATTAAGTGAAAAAATTTTAGTGCTTTTTCAGTGTAAATCATTTAAAGTCATCAGATACACACTTGTGAGATGCAAAAGATGGGAGAGCACACAGATAAATCATATTATTTGATTCTTATGATGCCAGCATCACAGTGTTTTTCATCTCTGCATTTGCAACACTCACTGCATCAAAATAGAAAGAATTGGTAGATAAAGATCTTTCAAGCATGCAGAGTCTCTGGATGACCACCACTTGTACCTGAGAGCAGCTTATGCAGGCAGTAATCTTTAATGCTTAGTGTGAAAATCATTCCACTGTTCTTTTCAATATATAACATTTTCCTGAAAACTAGAACATTGCTACCATGACTTAGCTCTACCTTAGCATCTGTTGATATCCACCTTTTTGTACCACATGAAACAATTTCTCAGTGTTTCTCTCACGCTCTCCCTGAGATACTGGACAGTCATATGCTGTGTCACACATTATCTTGTAGTTAGTGAATGCATTCAAATGAGGACTAGATGAATGCTGCCTTATTTCAAGTGGAAGAGAACAGAACTCAAGTGCATTTCAGAACTGCCTTGATGTGCACTGATTTAGTCCAAAAGCTGTTTCAAGTAGTCCGCTGGCTCTCCTGATTCACTGATTATGCGTACAGCTGGGTTCACCAATGTACTGTGTCATCATGTGGGCAACAAATGCAGAAGTTATTCGGAAACGGAACTGAGCTATACTAAACCCTCCGTAAGGTAGAGGCTGAATGTACCAGCAATATTAAACCTTCACCATTCATGTGAGAAAACACAGATACATCCCACACACCTCTATGATGGAAAAAAATATTAAAACGCCAAAAACTTGCCATGTAGTCCGTATCACTTTGTAGCTTCCCAGCCCCCCAGATTGGAACAATGCCACCACCTCTAAAGAGGGTTAAGTTATTCTCATCACTAAGATGTGCAACTATCTTCCACAATCCTATGTAATGACAGTTTTCAGGACTCTGAAATTTACATCTATACTGTATTTAGAGCATTCATTAGGAGCTGACAAAATGCAATGTGAGCATCTGTGGCGCTTGGTGGAAATGCAGCTACATGCTGATGGAATACATTAAAGAAATCACAGTACTCTGTGCCACTAAAAATAATTCATGTATTGGAAATAAATCATGACTTTATTTAGGGAAATAGAGGGGTATTTAAAAGCAGCTTCTAAATAGCTCAATTCCGCAGTACTTGAATTTATTTCTTTGTTTCTGATGTCAGAAAGTTTTGTATCAGAATGACTCAGATTTTACACTCTCTGCAGTTCAAGGCGTGTGTGGGTAGCTTGATTTACATCAACATGATGCCTGATCAAGGATACTAGATCAAGGATTTCAGGATGGCCTGTTCAAAGGGAGTCATAAACAGCATTGTCAAGCATAATTTTACAAGTCACTATAGCACAAAGTGGTAGGACAGGCAGATGCTGGAGAACACACTGCATGTTCTCTATCCTGCTCAGTTTTGGGGCTAGAGCTGCATCTGCCAAGAACTAAGAACCATTGGATAAGAAAGTAAAAGGAAATAGATGGTACTCCTCAATATAAACAATATTTGAACAACAAAGCAACATGATTTTGGTATCAGAAATCATTCTGTATAACTTCATAGTAATGAACAAATGGAAAGGAATTAAAACAATTCTTGCTCTCTGTTCCTTTCCAAAAGTCCTTTATCACATAGGTTGGGTCTCCCATCTTTTTTTTTATGCTGCTGTAGATGCTCGTTTCCATCCCCCACACAAAACAATGTCCTGCTCTTTATTGTTATTTCTCTTTAAAATAGATCTTTCTAGGAAGGCTCTGAGGACAATCCCTAAGGACACATCTTTTATATCAGATAGGTGTGCAGGAAGGGCTCAGACTCTGCCCTGTTACTGCTTGCAAGCCACCTTGTCTTTTGAGGTGTCAAAGTAGAGTTCGGCAGTTCTGTGCTCTTGAGCCAGGAAGCCTCAAGAGAGCCCCGGGTTGGTACTACATCCACCTTAACCATAGAATAACCCAGAATTTGCTCTGAAAATGACATTGTAACACCTAACGCTGGCTGATTTGACTCCCAGATCCATCCGGTAAACTCCTCAAGCACACAGCTTCTTTTATTTGCACAAGGCCATGACTGTCAGTCCTTAGTAAAAAGTTACTTATGTCAAACTTCGTAGCACACAACTTGTTGGAATAAAATCACTATAATTGGTGAAAAGGAAAGCCCAGGTTTTTTATTGTGGCCAAGGCTGCAATGCAGCTGGGTACAGAGGAAGAGCTGAGGAGAGCATGTAGTGGAAGAAATAGACTTTCTCCATAGTCCATCATTTTAGCTGACATGTGACACATTCAGCAGTATTTATAGGAGATGGCGAGCAGCTTTGGCTTACCTTTGGCTCTGGACAAAAACTTAAGACTGCCAGTGCTGAATCTGAATGGCAGAGTTGGGGAAGAGAGCTAGCACTTACACAGGGCTTGTGGAAAAACAAGTACTTGCATTCTAGGGAGAATCAAGTGAAGCAGCACCGTTCTGTTCTATTGGCCCCTTTTACAGATTTTCCAGCAAAGCTGTGTAACCTTTCTACCAGACCTAGGAGCTGGGAGAACAGGCTCTCTTGGAAGGATGTGTAGAAGCAGCCTTGAGAAACTTTGTTTCTTTTCATCCTTGCATCCTTGACTCATACTTTGGCCCCACATCTTTTAGCTTGGAGTATTCCTTATTAATGAGCATCATTCACAGCAACCTTAGAAGGGAAAGTTCTAATTCTCTAATTGTCAGAAGTATCTGCTTCACCCATAGCTGCCAACAACCACAGTGGTGCTCACAGCTTGTAAGATAAAGATGAAGCACGTCCTATTTTTAATAATATTCTCAAGAAGAAATATTAAGGATTTTTCCTTCAAAGTGAACAAAAGATACTCTTACAAGGAATGTCTTACAGATTTTCTTTGGTCCTTGCAGACAAGCATATCATCATCTGAGGCTGTGCTATCTCCACCAGAGTTAAAATCTCCATAAAATTAATTGGCAAGAGGGGAGAAGACATTAATCAGCACTGGTTAAGCATTAGCACAACGATTTCATGGCTACTGTGTGACTTTCCATTGAATGATACTGATTGAGCATAAATGCTGCTCAAGGTCAATTAGTGTTATGGAGTCTCTGCTCACTGCTGTTTCTCTTACTCTCATTTATTCACCTCATGTACTCTGTCAGTAGGGTTTGGTGTGTTGGTTCATTGCAGTTTGGTGTAGGTGTAGGTGGTGGCTTGGTGTGGGGTGTTTTTGTTGCTTTTATATATATATTTATTTATTTTTTTAAGTGATGGAAAGTTTAAGTAGGTTTATAAAACTCTTCAGGCTCAGGAGGATTCCTTGGGAAGGTTACAGCAACACACATCCTTCGACTAGTTTCCATATTCCTGTACCCTTGCGGAGGACACTGGCCACACCTATGTGGAGATCACTCACCCTTTGAATTCGTTATCTAAGGGAAAGCACACACTCAGAAAGCCTGCTGCTGGAACAGATTAGTCTTACAGCTTTTTAAAATGAGAAGTTAACAGTTTGGTGCTGTCTGATGTATTTTTTTTTCAGGAAGTAAACTGAATGCATCAGACAGCAGAAGAAATACAATTACAGAGGATTTTGAGAAAGAACAACCAGCCAAAGACATTTTTACATCTCTCACTTTCTGAAAAAGGAAAGCCTTTGGAGGTGTCCATCACTTTCCTTTTATATCAGAAGACATTTCTCTCCATAATAAAGGCAGGCCTAGCATTCAGTCTGTTTTGTGTTTCTACCATTCTACAGACTTCTCTGTCATCCCTAGTCTGGGCAATACTTTGTAACCAAGCAATGTGAAAGGCTAGAAAGTAAGTCTTAGTAGTCCTAAAGATTGCTGAAAAAGACCAGTGCAGTACATGTACTTCTCTAAACTAAGACTGAAAAAAAGTACACAGCACTGAAAATTGCTTTGTGGGATTCTCACTGTACGTTTCCGGGAAAGACTGCTGCTCAGCTTTGGGCAATAGAAGCTGAATAGTAGATTCAGTCATCACAACTCACTTTTTGGTTCTTCTTTTTTCATAACCTCGACACCTACTATTCTTGATGGACACTGCTGAAATTCTGACAGTCTATTTTGTTTAGCTGTGTTTCTTGCACACCTTTTAATTACAACACTAAAAAGTGCTAAAGGGAAACAGATAAGGATAAATTATGTCTTTCGGTAAGAAATTCAATTTCAGTGAGATTTACAACAAAGTTAGCCTGTTCTGGTAATGCAAGGAGGTATCAACAAACTTATATAGAAATCAGAAATGCAGTTGGAAGAGGGCTTGATGTTCAGATAAAGAGTTCCTGTCAGGACCACGTGGCTCCTAAGATGCAACCCACTTGACCTGGTGCCCAAGCTATCAACAGGAATCACGTGGTGGAAAGTCTTTGCTCTCTCTTGCTCATCTTTCTCCTTGGCTGTACAGGAAGAATCTCTGGTGCCTTAGGTATTCAGTGGCAATGCTAGTTATAAACCAACTCATGCAGAAGGGATCTGGGCCCAAGAGTCTGCAGCAACCAGATCCCAAGGACCAGAAGCTCCCACTGAGCTGGACTTCAGTCACTGAAGTCATCTGATCCGATGCATATTATAGCCAGATGCAAAACAGAAGTAATTTCCATCACAGAAGGTTAAATCCTGACCACTTAAAATATAAAGATGCTGGGGAAAGCATTAAAAAGAGCAAAGGGAGAGGAGCTCTGATGCCCAACTCACTAAAAGAAGACTCTTGACAAGTAATATTAAAGCACAAAATGCAGATTTTCCCAGACTATGACTCTATGAAAACATCATCATTCTCTCTCCCCAGGTCCTTATCCTGATGTTGTCAATCTTTAATACAGAAGGCTCATATCTACCATCTGCATAATATGGTCACTGCTTTCTTATATTTTCTTATTTCCTCAGCCATTCCTTGATCACAGCTTTTCTACTTGCCACCCTTTTTCCAAAATTCCAAATCATTTCTCATAAGTCAGATAAATAGTTAAAACATTGCTGCAGATACATCCAAATTTTAATGAAGAACCATGTTAAAAGCATCCCACTCAGCCCCCTCTCTGACAGAGGCAAGAAATAACTATTTGCTGGAGCGCGCACAACCAACCACCCCCCCCACCCACCTCAAAATATTCAAAAAACCCAAATCTTTTCCAGTGCAGCGCTGATACAGACTCACCTACAGAGCACACTAATGAGCAGCTGCTATTTATGAAGCTCAGAGACCCCAGCAGCCCAGTCTCCTATCTCAGCCTTCTCACAAGCACCCCAGCCCTGTACTCACCATAGAAAACATCCTGTGCAGGGAGCCGTACGCTGCTGCTGCCTGCTGCTGGGTTTTGCGAGCCAATGCTAAACTCTTAGCTCTGGTTTTACTCCTCCTGAAGGCGGGCATTGTGACTTATCAGTACAAACTTTGCCAAAGGAAAGGCCCCTGGAAAGGAAGGCAGGGATGCCGTGGCCTCCCACGAGCACACCTCTCTGCATTCAGCTGCAGCCTGCCAGCGTGCACAGACACAGCGCAGAAGTTTTCCTTTTGTGCTGATTAACAAAAACGGGAGACACTGTCATGTCCTGGTTTAACTGGGCTAAGCAGTGCACGAGGCAGCCGGGCCGTCCACTATTGCTACAAAGGCAGTGAAAACCTGCCAGAGGAGAGGGATTTTTATAAATAGCCTGATGTAGCAAATGCTGGACAAAGTGCAGTCATGCCAAGGGAATGTGGGTTTTATCTCCCAGAAAGGTACCTGTCTCTGCGTCCGTGAAATTCACCGCATAAACAAAACATCAGGTGCTGTGGGAAAATTAGCCAAATACCTAAAAATATCTGGAGGGTGCTGACAGCTCTGAAAGTCAGCGTGAATTATCAATGGCGCTGATGCACTGTCAAGGGTATATGCCGCCAAATGATGCAGCATACAAATGCACTTACAATGATAAAACAAAAAACAAATTGGCAGCTCCACAGAAGATTTGTTCAAATAATTGTGCTTGTCCTTTGTTTGAACTTTCTCGCTGTAATTACATCAATAAAAGGAAATTTAAACTGTGCTCAGTAATAAATTTGAAAGTAGAAGTACCCATGTTGATATATTTACACAAAAACAATCAGGTCCACAAACAAACTATTCTAAACACAACGTATCTTTAAATAAAACATTATGGGATATTACACCATGGAAGTGAAGATTTACAAGACTGACAAGAAATTCATTAATAAAAGGAGAAGAGTACCAGTGGCATTAAAAGAAACACAGCAACTCCCATATTCCTCCCAGCACTGTTAGGGCACACTGATGATGAGACGTAAGGCTTCTTTCAGCGCTTCCCTTGGCACCACCTCTTTGCATTCTGGCAAACCCTTTTCTTATGCCCAAATGATACGCTAAGCTCGGGTGCACATATCCTTGGTTATGAGTGTGCTACTTCACTGGTTTCAAGGATATTCGCCTTCCTACAAGCAAGGGATTAACACATCCCTCTCCTTTAATTACTGCAATTAAACTTACATCCATCTCTTTCCAAATCGTTAGCACAACTTGACAGCTCAGCATTTGCCAAACCATAAAGCTCAGCTGCTGCGCGCACGCTATCACAAGAACAAGGATGCCAGCTCTCTGAAAAAACAAGCTGCTGACAGAGCACTGAATGTATCGAAGGAGTAGGAACTGTTTGTTTAACTCATGTTTTGTAAGGACTGGGCTATTTTGGAGAGAGATATCAAATTTAGTGGGCGAGAAGACTGTGTAGCAGAAAATCGAAGGAATGATCTCGATGGAGTGAGATTTTCCAGGATGCAGAGCGTGGCTTAAAAGTCCAATTACACAGACCGCTGTGTAGTGTGCACAAGGTTACTTTTCTTCTCCACCATTAGTAGCTGCTTCTGCAGTAGTCCACAGAGACTACTAGGAATCTACATACCATGTCCCAGTAGTACACAGTATCACTAGTTTTTGGAAATTAAATATGTAAAAAATCTCAGAGTTCAGGTCACCAGGTCCACCTTTATCAAGAATGTACAGGAGGACATTGCTTCTCCTTTTATTTTTAAAAGCAAGCATGAGTTGTAGCAGCTTCAAGCACTGTTTTTGTAACAGATTTGTGTTAAAAACACAGCACGTCCGCTGGGACCGAAAAAAAATGGATGCTAAATTTCAAGTCCAAGCAGTACTGTCAATCTCAATGAAAAACAAAGACAGGACTTTTTACTTCCATATTAGGAATTTATTCTTCCCCAGATTTGCTAATTAAGCCTGAGTTATTAGCTAGCCATATGCCAGCTAAAAGATGTTACAAATTAACAGTTGTTTTTTTTAGCGTGTATTCATTAGGAAAAAACACAATGTTTTAGTAATACTTCCAACCCCTGTTGAGGATCTGGGTTGATCCTAGTAAGTAAAAAACACAAACTAAAACAAACCAAATGAATGAAAGCATTTTCTTTAGCGTTTCTTCTCCTGAAATACGGAACAAGCATTCAAGCCCTCCTCAGCAACATGCCTTCTAAGTAAAACTTACATACAAAATAATCAATCACCTTGAAACACTTTTAAGACGACTGGAAAAATGACGCAGTCCCGTTGTTTGTTCCTGTGTGCTTTGGTAACACTCTTTCCCTTTACAGACATCTGTTTTTCATCTTTCCATTTCAGAGGCACCAGGCTTGATAGTTACCATAACAGTAACATCCTTTGCGATACAGGCTTCCCTCTATTGTCCCAATGCCTGTAGGTGCGCTTATCTGCAGGGAGTTTGCTTCCCATCCCGCTTTTGCCCTCAATCCATGAAGGTAAAAGGTTAATTTAGCTGGTCTCCGGTTTTCCGCAGGGATCTGTAAGGACTCTGCTCCTCACTTTTTATAAATGTGGGTGGGTGATTTTTCTAAGAATTTGTCTGTCATCCTTATTATGCTAATAGCATGTTTTAAGATCTCTTTAAAAGATATTTCCAAAGCATAGTTGACCAAATCGAAGACATTTTCTTTAATTTAAAACTGCAAACAGTTAATGCTCCAAGTGTTTAAAATGAATTCTTATTTAATTTTTAATTTCAAGCATCTTAAATACTGTTTTTAACATTTTCACTCAAAGTGTTTTGTGCTGAATATAAAAACTTTTTTCAAGTGCTGAATTAGAAACTATGGCAACCACTATGACATTATCTTTGCAGTCGCATTCATCTTGCACAATAAGTTTTTGCAGTGTGCTTTCTTTAGAGTCAGAGAGGGCAACCCTTACTTTTTAGGCATGTTGAACCTTAAATGTTAAGAGGTGCAATAATCTCACTGTAAAGACAGAGGCAGACCTTTGAACTCTACACCAATAGTAATATTGACAGCAACTAATGAAAACAGGTGAAAATCTGTTGTCAGTTTCCTGACTCAACTGATTCTATAATTTCATAATTCTCCTCCTTCTTCCTCCCTTTCAGTCTCTTTATCTTTGATTTTGCACAGTTTCCTGCGGGTAGTGGATTTTTTTCAATGTTGGCATTTCAGATCTACCTTTGGCCCTATATGTTCCTGATAGAAGAAAATAGGAATCAAAGCCTAATCAAAATGTACATGTGTACCCAGGATGCAGCTGTTGTCTGAAATTCTGTATTGCAACTTTGTGTGACTTTGATTTTGTATCCTGCAGTTGAATGTTGGACAAGTCACATACCTTGTTATGCACTAAAATTGCTTAAATACTTCTGAATCACACAGGGAATAAATGCATGTTATTGTCAGTTCTGTAATGGAACAGTATCTTCATCTTAAAAAAAGGAAAAAAAAGAAGAAAACATAAATAATCCATATCAGGGAGTTTTCCCAGCTCCCTGAGTCTGTCAGAAGTACGATAGATATATCAACCTTTGATTTCAAAGTGAAATGCTGCCATCATGTCCTGTACTGCAGGCAACCGGGGTTGGAGGCCCAGGGTAGATGATGCTAATGAAAATTACTGTCCTTCATCAGTGAAGTCAAAAGCATCTCCAGAGGCACTGCTAACCATATCTTGTGGCAACGAACCAGTACTGTTCTCACACACTTCTCTTCAGATGCAGGTAAGCCCCATGGATTTTTCCCAGCAGACCACAATCTGCAATATAACTCATCTCTCACCAGCTTTTTTCATTTGCAAGCATCAACACAATTTATTTTCCTGATCAAAGCCATCTGCACATTTTACACTGACAGCTGTCACAGTACTTTTGAGAGGATGTTTCCTTCGGTCTGAGGAAAAACAACAACCACCACCTCCTCCGCAGGCCCAGCAACATGATGTATGTAATAGCACAGAGCACAGCAACACAAGTTTACACCTCTACATGCAAAAACTGCACAATCTCCTTTTGCTTTTATTTCTAATACATATGCATGCAGATCTCCAACTGGAGCTTGCGCTAGTGTCTGGGTTACAGGCTCACTCTAGGTATGATGCCTTTCATGCTTAAAGCTTTATGGTTTTAAGGCTTCCTACTACATTAGCCAAGACCTGCATTCCAATTATGGGTCATCCATAAATTGACATACCGCTGCAGTAAAGAACTGCTCAATAAACACAACAGTATGAAAATCCAGGGCCAGGGTTAGGAGCATGCACTCACTGGTATGTTCACAATAAGCCTTCTGCAACCTAGCGCATCAGGTTTGGTGCTTTTGCTAAAGGGTGGAGTAGGATATTGAAATCTAAAGTAATTAGCAAAGTTCTAACAGACTTCTAACAGGCTATGATTTCACTCGTGTTGCTCTCTATTACCCCTCTGAATAGGGTCCTCAATGACAGCAGGGTTTCAGCTCCACACTGCTGGAGCCAGCCGCTCTGCTTGGGCTGCCTACAAGCCAGGCTGTCTGCAAGGGAAGTGCAATAATTAACAAAGCTCTCCATGGACTTCTGCCTCTTTTCAGTGCAGAACTGTCCCCTCCAGGCAAAAATGAATCAAGAAAAACCAGTGCTGAGGAACTTGCTGTTCTCCCACGCTAGCTCTCAAGACTCCCTCAATGCATCTCACAACTGGAAGGAAAATGACATTCTGATGGAAGAAGAGTACACGTGATTTTGAAAGGAGTACTACATTCACCATTGTTAAATTCCTTTCATACAAAGAACAGAAAAAGGGATGTTAATTGCAGACTACTCCCCAGGCTTTTGGGTTTCATCAGCTGCTGAAGTTCTCATGATTGAAATTAAGGGAAAAATCTTAATGTCCTATGGATGTTGAGCAAACCTTCAGGCAGACAGTTCTCTTGCAATTAACGACATGCTGTGCAAGTGGGAACTGCCTGAGCACAGCAAAGAAGCTACCACCATGAACATCATTTACCTGTAATTGCCTCCATGCATAAAATAAGATTGGGACTGCCAGTAGTTTTTAACTCCTCTTGTTTTACTTCTCTCAGAGGGACCTCTGTTGAGCTTCTGGTCATTAAGCTTAACTCAACAACTGGTCTTTCCTTGATCAGTAATAACATTTGCCTTCCAAGATTTTTACACTCTTTGCTTAACAAAATTGCTCTTCACACCCACTTTTCTTTTTCTTTCATTCTTTCTTTCTTTTTTTTTTTTTTTTTAATTTCTCTCAGTTTTATTACAATATTAATGCCTCTTTGGGGATACTTTGGAGGTAGGAATCGCTACCTGACTAGCAAGAAGGGTTGCCACTTTCACTAAACTTAGAGAAATACGGCTCTGAAAATTGTCAGACACCCTGAACATACATACACAACACCATCCTAAATGCCATCAAAACACAATTTCTACTTCTCGGTTTCGATATTTTATGCAAAATATTAGTGAAAATCTTTCTGACTCAGTATATTTCGGTAAATCTTTAACTTTCCCACTCAAAAATCATATTAGCAAACTGTTCAACTTCAGTGGGGAAGAATAAACACTTCTTGATATCTGCCCATTAAGACAATCAACCACTGCTTACAGACACATGATGTGTATCATCTAAGAGAGTGAATGGTTTTCATTGCTAGATCAAAATAAACAAACCACCACAACTGAATATATAGGATTACATTCACTGACAGTTCCTACAGAAGACTGTTTGGTGTGGTTTAGAATCATAGAATCATAGAATCACTCAGGTTGGAAAAGACCTTAAAGATCATTGAGTCCAACCACAACCTAACCATACTACCCTAACTCTAACAACCCTCAGCTAAATCATGTCCCTGAGCACCACATCCAAATAATTTTTAAACACATCCAGGGATGGTGACTCAACCACCTCCCTGGGGACCCTATTCCAGTGTTTAACAACTCTTTCTGTAAAGAAGTGTTTCCTAATATCCAACCTAAACTTACCCTGGTGCAACTTGAGGCCCTGGTGCAACTTGAGGTTTGAGTAAGAGTGTCCTCAATTATCCCATTGCATATATGGGATAGATCACTTCCAGGTAATAAACTAGAGGAAAATATCATTTCTAGCATCCACTCGATTTCTTCTGGAAAATGAAATACCATTCAAATCATTCATAAATATTGAACAATTATGTTAATTTTCTGCAAAGATGGGACTGTATGAGTAATGATTACTAACTGCTTCAGCCTCCATTATTCCATGGCAGCTGTTGTAGTTGCCCTCTTTCTCTTCCTAAAATGAAACCATCCTGTTTTCATTAATAAACGGGAGTAGAAGCAGACTAGTAATGGGATACACATTCTTACTCTCAGTTTTGAACCTAACCACCATATATAGTAGTTCAAAATTTTTACTATTTTCTGCATATGAAGCTGATGGTTTTATTGTTGCTTCTAATGAAGGGTTTTCCATATCAGTTTCAGACAGCTTAAAGAGAAAACAATTTTTGTTCAACTTATGAAGATCACCCTTCCAGTATATGGCTATACTGCATACTCAAGAGGCCAAAACAATATATGCAGTGATCTCTTTACCATACTCAATGATTTTTATTACAGAAACAGCTGTGTGAAATCAGCCAATACAAAACACAAGGATTTCCGTTTTGAAACCATGACATACATGTTTTACCTTTGTTGAAAGCACTGTTCTGGGAAGCTTGTTGTGATAGGTGTTGTCTTCTGACTCAGTCTCAATCTCCTATTTACACCACTCAGGCACCATCTGACAATCCAGATGCTCAAACTTTATGGGCAAGTTTGCACATCAGCAGTGTGAGCCAAAGTGGCAAGAATTTAATGCCAGCCCAAGAACAGACTGGGTGCAAAGAAGCCAAAATCAGATTTCCCACCATGACACCTGATATTCAGAGTTCATGGAAACATCAGTTTCTCACCATACCTGCTGAAGCTCCTCTCTGGCTAATGGAGGACTGTCCAAAACTGGCATTAAAATAAAGAGAAAATACAAGCTTCAAAAGCACCAAAAAGATCATTTGGCATTATATAAAATACTCAAGCATCCTAAAGCAGATTCTGAAATGCACAAGTAGTTGCAATACGTTTTTTCTACTTTTGTTTTGCAAAGCAAAGCCAATTTCTGTAAAAGTCTCCATACCCAACTTACTCCCAGAATCTTTTACTTCATTATTTGAAAGCAAAATAGCTCCACTTCAAAAATGCTACAAAATCAAACCTGTTGGGCATTCTACAGAAAGCAAATTCTTGTTAACATGCAAAGTTTCTCATTACACTAGATTCCGTTTCTGCATCTGCAATGTTAATTTTTGAAGATGCCAGCATAAAGTCATTCTGCATTCACTGTCTATTTTTCACATAATTACAAAGTATCAACACTAGCTATTTTTACTGGGCTTAAGTGCATGAAGATATCCATATTTCTTATAAATATAACTCTTTCTACACATGAGAATATAATAAAGTTACTTCATATATTTACACAAAATTTACACCAAGTTTTTTTTTCATGACCTGTAAAATATTTGAAACAAAAACATATCTTCTCCCTCACAGAGATGCATTTATAAGAAAATCCTTCTTTCCTTTTGTTAAAATTTAACTTGAAGTGGCAAATAGTTGTCTCTTACAACACACAAAATATTTAGAGCAGCTAAAAATCAGAGCACAATTGTCCTATAGTGGACTCCTAGAAGAGAAGTTACATATATTGTAAAATTTTACCTTTTAGCTACGCTTGTCTTTCATAAGGTGACATTTTTTAAAATACAGAAAATACAAAGTAAGTGCAAGATGGCTAAACTTCATTTAGAGGAAACTGTGGGCTAAAGAAAGCATTTCTAACCAGTACAATTAGAAATCACAAGTAACTGAAGGAACAGTTGCATTCATGCTACCCAGGTGCACAGACAGTTTGATTCTTGGCAACTGTCAACATACCAGGATTTAACTGAGCACCAGAAGTACAGACAAATAGTTCTCACAGTGATTAAACACAACTAAACCTAATTGCACTGACAGGCACACTGAATCCCTACATTTTCTGAGGTCCTCCATTCTTCTGTCAACAGGACGCCTACATAGTCCAGAACCAACAATTGCAGGGACACCTTGCCACTGCCACATAAACAGTATTTTAACACAGTTTGAAAATGTACTGCTGCAGAGTGTGTTAGAATTGTAACATCCTTCCTTGGTAAATGAAACAGAAAATAAACTGAAAGGAGGTTTTCAATACAGGTATAAACAGGGCATCCCGGAGAATACAGAGCTGACAAATCTAATGAGCATCTAGAATGGATAGTTCTTGACATTTGCGTCTTTTCAATAATATTTCATAACTGGAGAAACAGTTTTCATTTCTGGAACGAAATAATCCTCTACTGTCTTCCTAATTCATTTGTTAACTCTCAGATGAAAGACAAACATAAAGCTATTCTAAATTCATTCATTTCTTGGACTACAAAAAAAATGAATGAAAGAAAGAATGAGCACATATTTGAAGGTAGTACACATGCAACAAAAGACATTTTTCTTTGAAATTACTAGGGAAATTCCTTCCTGTATGTTTTAGTTAAGATAATGTTTAACCTGATATAATAAGAAGAGAATAATAGTGAAAAACAGACAAAAACGTTCCAAATAAAAACATTAAAATCCAGAAATCACACGTGCAAGCATTTAAGATTGTTTTTTATTTACTTACATGCTATGGGACAGAAATCAACCAAACTTCAAAGGAGTCTGCTCCCTCAGAGCCACGTAATTACATCTACAGCTGTTGTCAGCTGGGAAATGAGCATGTCTGGCTGTTTCTCCCCTGAAATAATCCCAAACTGCCTGTTGTTCCAGGCTGTGCTCAGAACCTCTCAGCACCACCAACGTCCTTTCCACGAAGCTACAGCTACAGATCTGCTCTCCCCCATACTTTGCATAACACCAAGGTGTCTGCACTACTGCTCTCCCACTGCCATGGATCAAGTTAGCACACACAGGAAACAGAAGGCAAAGGGGACGGGAAAAAAAAAAAAAAAAAACATCCAGATGCTGTGCTTTTTGAGGCTACACAATTTCCTCAAACTAGCTTTTATTAGCAATAGCTATTGTTCATCTGGTGAGCAGTCCCAAATCACAGCTATAAAAACAGAAATCATTCTAACTTTTTTTTCTTATAGCCAATCACTGAGGCATGTACAGTATATACTGCTTCCTAAATTTACTGCAAGGTTTTTAATTCTTTATTTATTGGAGAAATCAGAAGGGTCAGACAAAAGCTCTGACAGTAATAGGCACTCTCCAACAGAAAGGCAGCAGTCAATTACAAACCATTTGCAGAAATTGTAGAGCTGTCACAGACTCGTTTACAGCTGCAGTTCAAGGCAGGCTGCCTTTGATTTGCCAAGCCATTTCTCCCTCCTTGCGCCTAGAAAACTAGGACAACTTCAAATAGTTTTTAATGAAATGACACTAGCAGACCTGCACGGCAGCCCAAGGAGTAACCTGCAGTATGGTCTGGGCAGTTACTCCAACAAATTGTGCACAAGCCATTAATGCTGACAGATGTGATGGTTTTTCAGCTGGAGAGAGGACAGGGAACAGACCTATCTGTTTTCCCCTCTTTCTTTTCGAACTACAACCATAGTACATAATTCAGAGCATCAGAGCAAATTTAGCATGTTCAGAGCAAAAACTACTCCGAAAGAATTGTTCTCTGTGTATTTAAATCCTGCTGAACACTCCCTAGTTTCCTACAATTTGCTATAATCGACACAGACAATCAGGGGTGACTGACAAACAAAGCCTTTGTTTCTCTGCTAAAGCAAAGCTGAAGCTGCAGAGCCTCCTCCCCTCCAGCAGTACTGGTGCTGTCCCCCATGCCTACACAGCACACTGGGGGGGGGGGCATGCACCCCAGGCAAGCAGGGCACCTTGCAGCACTAGGGATGCAGGGGTGGCCTGGCCAAGTACCAGCGAGCTCACACAGCCAGGTGCAGCATAGATGTCACCTCCCCTGGGTTCTCACAAAGGTGGAAGGTGTTTTGACTCTGACTGTAACACACTGCAGATGCAGACTCCCTAGAACAGGATAGTAGAGAAATCTGCGTTGTCACTGCCAAATGCATCCTAACGGGAGAAAAATCCCCCTAGGATTTATTCTTTATGGTTGCAAAGATGTTTTGGAAGCATAATCACAGTGGAACACAAGATAGAGATTATCTCCATGGGAATCCCCTGTGAAAAAAGAGATGGGCTAAAGGCCCCAAATCACCAAGCTTCTCCTTACTCTCACAGAAAACTGCATAAAGTCATCTATATTTGACTGAAGGAGACTACAAAAGGACTGCAAACGTAAAAGACAATCAGTTCCTCTGGGTAGCGTACGGCTAGAGGCAAAACACATCTTCTTCATTTTGGTCTCCTGAGATTTTACATTTTGCTTTATCTCTAGCTTTCTACCTTTCCTCTCTTATCTCTGCCTGCCTATCTAAATATTCCATACAACCAGTAATACATTCCTGAACCATATAAACTTCTGTTATGTAATAATGTAACGTAAGTGTTATCACACATTTGATTTGAGGTACAACCAACTCACCAATAGAAGTAACAAAAACACTTCTGCTGTCAGAATGGCAATGCCTAGTAAAGTCCACAGACATGAAAGCTACCCATGCTAGCAGCTGGGGGGTTCAAAACAAAATGCACTTGGGCTGGACATAGACTGCAGTTTGCCTGACGTGGAGGAAAAAGGGCAAGAAATTGCTCTCTGAAGACCAATGCATTCAAAGATAGACACTAACTGTGGGGGTTCCTACATCACTCTCCAAAGTCCTAACTGAGAAAAGGCATGAGCATCCATTATTTCAGCTGAAGTTAAACAATAATTGCAGGTGTATAAAGGTTCTTCAAATAAGACAGCAGGAATCACTAGGATCCCCAGAACTGCACCTCTCAAGGTTTGCAGTCCAGTCTTAAATTATTCATGTTATATAAGTGTTGCTTTGGTCAATGCAATCTTAACAAGTCCTAATAGTATCAGCAAAGAAAAAAAAAAGAAAAGGAAGAATTAACTGAATCAGTTAAAAAGATGTACTAGTTTCATTGTTCTCTGGAGAAGGGGGTTCAAGTAACACAGAGAGAGGAACTTGACAAGTCTCCATCTCTGCCATTTGCCCCTATCACAATGCGTTTGGAGATGCAGCAGCTATTCCTGAGATGCTGACCTGCCAGCATGACCTCAAGACAGTAAAACACTAAATAAAGCTAATATGCATGCATCTTTTTCCAAATTAGTGTCATATATTAGTTTTTTGCCCCCAGGAAACACAGATTATTAACAATGAGACATCTCTACCTTTTCATTTATAAGCATTCTTATGTCAGGTATGTTCTTACCCTGAAAGGTGGATCAGTCTTCTCCCTGTGTGGTACCTGGTCCAGAGTGCCATCAGTACTGCTCCTTTTCAAGCTGGATGTGACATCAGGCACATTATTAAAATCTGCATTTGAGAGAAAACAAATAATTTAGAGGGTTACAGGAGAGGAACAGGAAAAGTATTTGCTTTTATCTGCAGATACTTTCAGTGCCTAGCAGAATTTTTATAGGGCGAGAAGGAATACAAGATTTGCCACTCACCCCCCTGCCATATGGAAAATAACAGAAGAGGACAAAGTAAAGAGAAGCTATGCCTGAAAATTCTGCTTTCAAAACAATGAGCTGGACATGTAAGAACCATCTGAAGCAACGTGCATCTCTGATCTACAAAAACAAGCCTCACATTCTTGCTAGCAGCATGCTTTCTAAAGTAGCATTATTTATAATCAGCATGCTGTGCTAAGACAACCAATGAGGACGCTCTCAGTAGTTCTCCTTGGATGAACATGCTATTTGACATGACTTTGTCCTGAATCCTTTACAGATTTAAAAAGAGTATTTTGCCTTGGAACAAGCACTACAGTTGATAATGCTGACAAAACCTCTTCTTGTTACTAGCAGTTAACCAATTTTAATAAGTTTGGTCTCCAAGTACAGGGCATCTGGCAAAATGAAAAAACAGAATAGTAGGGAATATCCTACTCTACCTATTGAGAGGCTGTACCTCATTTATGTTTAAACTCAAGATCCATCAAACAATGCTGAACATTTATATGAAAATAGTCATTTACATTTCCTCAACTGGCTGCTTAAAATGTGCAGAGAATTTTCTATTAAAAAAAAAAAAAACAAAAAACTATTAGAAGTGAAGCAAATTCCTCTGTTTTTTTATCAGCAGTATTATCGACCCAAGTCCTGTTTTCTGTCCTGTAAGCCTCTAGGATATACCTCACACCACATTTTCAAACTTTTCCTCAGCACCTACAAATGCTGGAGATTTATTTTTATATGAAAACTGAGATTCTCATTTAAACACTGACTCCAAAAACTAAGGCAATAATTGGCAGAAGTATTATTTATCTTGTAACAAAATCATGAGAGCTAGAAATAATGCGATTGTGAAGGACAACAATCTCTCTCCACCTGGGTGTTTAAATCCTGAAGTGGGGCTTTTTCTGCTGTTTTCATTTTTAATATGAGGCAGTTGTTGTATCCTCTGCATCCTCTGATTTTGATGGAGAGCTACCGACCAGACTTCCCTTCCCCAGCCAGCTCAGCAATGTCTTTGCTTTTTGCCTTCATATTGGTTGAGGACAGGGACTTATTGCTGGCCTGTCCCCACAAAGCAGCTTCTGTTAGCAAGGATTCACAAACAAGACTGAAGCAGAGAGGGAGGTGGAAATTTTAGACCTGAAAAAGCACCTTACAGCCCACAAGGAGCTTTCCTGGGAAGACAACACATGGCAGAGAGACTTCATAGGAAAGCCAGAGAGAAAGATGCAAATGTTGCTTTCTCCTTTGAGGATAACAGGAGGAAGTAACTCAGTCACCTTGATATGTCCTTTTTCACATGTTATTAAGGTACCTACCTCAAGCTTAGTGTCAAGGTTGACACCTTCCACTCAGATGCCAAAGACTTGACTACTCTGTCTTTCTCTAACCACTTAGGACCAGTGTCCCATCACTTTTCTCCTCTCAATCTTTTGTACCTTTTGCTTCTGGAGTCAGGTGTAGCTTCTGATATCTCAGAGCATCTAAGCCACCTTTGCAGAAACAACACATTTTACACAGCTTCACCAGTCACACATCTTCATTAAGAACTTAACAAGGGGTCTTTCTTGTCTACATATTTTATTATGCTTTTACCCTTTTTCCTCCACCATGCAAGAATTATTTTCTTCTGCCTTCTAGAATTCTGAAGTCATATTGAGCCTCCCTTTTGTATATGGGTCCACATGAATGACCACTGACTTCAGTCACTGTCAGCTCCTGGGTTCTCAAAAAGTAAGCCAACTCCTAAAACATTAATTGATTTTATTTGCCATTTGGGTTCTTTTTACTCATCTTCTGTCTTTCAGTGCAGTTTTTTCCCCCTGCCTCCACACAGCATGCACCTGAGATTTTCTGTTCGTTTTTCTCATTAGAGAGCTACCTGATGTCAAACTCGATACCACTGGGAAACTTATATCCTTTCCTTGATTAACAAAGTGACCATTAATCATAGAATGGGTTAGGTTGGAAAAGACCTTAAAGATCATCTGGTTCCAACACCTCTGCCATAAGCAGGCTACCCAGGGCCTGGCCTTGAGCACCTCCAGGGGTGGGAGGCACCCACAACTTCTCTGGGCAGTCTGTTCCAGTGTCTCACCACCCTCTGAGTAAAAAATTTCCTCCTAAAATCTAACCTAAATCTTCCCTCTTTTAGTTTAAAGTCATTCTCCCTTGTCCTGACACTACCCGACCATGTCAGTCTCCCTTCTGCTTATAAGTTCTCTTTAGGCACAGGAAGGTCACAATGAGGTCTCCCTGGAGCCTTCTTTCCTCCAAGCTGAACAAGCCCAACTCCTCAGCCTTTCTTCAAGGGAGAGGTGCTCCAGCCCTCTGATCATCTTCATGGCCTCCTCTGGATCTGCTCCAACAGCTCCGCATCCTTTCTGTGCTGGGGCCTCAGACCTGGACACAGTACTCCAGATGGGGCCCCATGAGTGCAAAACAGAGGAGGATAATCACCTCCTTCACCCTGCTGGCCACAATATATTAGTCCTTTACAAAACAGGAAATAAGTGAAACTAACGTACGTAAGCAATGAAGTAAAAGCATAAATGTAAAAAGATGACAATAAGGTAAAACAATAAGTAGATATCATGAAAAAAACAAATCATAATAACAACAGCGAAAGCAGGCAGGCAAAATATTGTATCACTTTTTCCATATAATCTATCTTTTCTTCCCTTCACTCTTGTCTTTTTTTTTTTATTCTTGTAGTCTCCTGGACTGTCAGAGGTAGATCTATATTCTCTTGACCATTTTTTATAGCATTTGCTATTAGCACAAAAACTGATTATAGTTAAGATTAAGCAATATTAAATGTCATTTTAAATAGTAAATTTAAAAAGTACATGGAAAGGATCCAAAGTGAAAAAGGACATCCTACTGTAGACTGTATGCCAAACTAACACAGAGAGGAAAGGAAGGAAGCATGGCTTGTTGATCAGTTTAGCATCCATATCCTGTCTCCCTTTTCTCCTTTTACTGTGGAAGCAGACTTCCTCTGGATTCGTTCATACACATCATTGAACTATTCCCAAAGACCAGAGAAGCATCAACATCAGCTGCATAGCTAAAAAAATAAGTCAAAGGGTATAGAAAAATATACACTGCCTTAAAGAATGTGAAATTTCAAGTGCGAAGTCTAAGAACACAAGCAGAATACTGAAATTCTCTCTACTTGTTTTACTAAATGAAACAGGAATAACAAGGCAACCCATAAAACTGTGTCTTTTTAGGCTTTTACATATGGATTTAGCTGTACCATGTGATTCATATAGCAAAGATGTTCAAAAACTGTAATGTAAAACTCTTACCTTGCAGGCTGTGGTAGCTACTGTCCTTTCAGGATAGCAACATAACCACAGAGAGTGTGTACTGCATTCAGAACAATGTTATAGTCACGCAAGTATAAAAACTGTTTCAGTATATAACATTCTGGATCTTTGCTGAAAATTATCACAGAAAAGTATGCAAGTAGATATATATTCCTAAAAATTATCTAAACAAAAGGTCAAATTACCACTTCTTGGCAATGGTGTTTCCTTCTTAATCACCTCTATATTACTTACTATGATTACATTACTAACTAGTTAGAAAAAAAAAAAAAAAAAAGACTGCTTTGCTGGAACTATATTGCCTAAGAGATGTCCAGAATAGTAACAGGGAGTATCCCATTACTAGTTCTGCCTATACAATACCACTACAGTAGTATATTAGATTTATCCTATTGATACACTTATAATAAACCTTTCTGGAAGAAGAAAGCAACTGATAATGTTGTTGAGTTAAACAAAACTTGGTTTCAATATTTTAACATAATTTTTCTCACTTGATGCTGAATGAACATCCCTCTGTCCTATTTACACACATAGACACTCTTGTACAGTGAGTTCAAATGTATATCCCTTCCATCTGAGAAAGACAGAAACCTCAGAAGCAGATAGCTGCTGCCTAGTTAGCAAACCGAAGAATCTCCAGATGCTAAAATACAAGTCAGCTTGCTGTGAGTAAGCTAAGTAGCAACCTCAGATGAATGATAATATCCTCAGAAAAGCACGGGGACAAAATGCCATTGTGTGAAAAGGTTAACTACAACACATGACATGCGCAACAAGCCTTATGCTTGCTTTCTAGTGATGAATGATCAAGCATTTAGAATCCGATGATCACCTTCAACTACCAACATCATCACCAAAGAAGAAATTGTGGTGTGTATATCAGGGTTTGGACCAATGAATGCAGATGTTCTAAATGAACTTCCTCTCCAGTGCCAATAATTCTGCAATATTCTGTCTCACTGGCAGGTAGATACATGACTCTGAATCACTCAAGACAAATACTGAAGAGAAAGAAATGATAACGTAACCACTAAAAACTGAAAGAAAATATACTTCCTAAGTCATGTCCCTCATTACTAATTATTTGGTTTAAAGTGGGCATGGAGTGAACAGATGGGAGAATCAATGAGAAAGATAAAAATACAGCACAACTGAGGGCTCTGTACACCTACAGAAATGCATTCACGTCTCTGTGGTGAAACATGTACAAGTGGTCAATATAGAAGACATTCGAATTTTTGTGAGTGATGAGCTACAATGGAAACATCCTCCAACAGACCATGCTAAGATCCTAGCCAAGAAACCTAAGGAAACCAATTGAAAAACATCAACATCCATCAATTCATTTACCATGAAGAAGTCATTAACAAATTCAAATGTTACTAATCTCCTTTTTCTGTTCAATTAACAAAGAAGACAGTTACTTTCTAGTCAGTGCTGCTCTTACCACTTCAGCCACTGACTGCAAACAAAGGCAAAATTACCATGGGGAGAAAGTAGGAACTGAGAATCCTGCTTCTTTTATGATTCTTCTTTGTTGTAATACTTTGAAACATGTTCTGTTTTAGATTTTTCTCACCAATTTCAAAAATGTGAAATACTCGTCTTAAGCATGTCAAGTGTTATCAAGTGTCAAGCACTATGTAGGTGGTGTAACCAGCCCCTTTTTCAAACTACAAGAAGAGGGTGTGTTTCCATCTGCCACTCTAGTGACAACAATAAATTGGAAAAAAAATCCTTCTAGATCTACAAGAGAAGATAACACAGCAAAATTAGATGTACCCATTCTCTCACTCCAAGACCTACTAAGAGTGGTGCAGGGGCGTCATTTTCAGCTCTTGGCAGCAGCAGCAGTTCTGAGCATCACTTGATAACTACCCTCTGCAACTGAAGAGGCACTTTGACGGTCACAGGCAGCCCTGACCTTGATAAAAATAAAGCCACAAAAGCGATACAGAAAACTGGTTTTCCATTTTGCCATATTCCCAAGATTTCAAAAACCTCTGCTTTGCATCAGAATGAAACTGTGTTCTTTTATTTTATGCTATTTTATTTTTTGCCAAAACACTGATAAGGAAATACCACAGAGCAAAAAGAAATAGCTTGACATCAAGATATTAATCCACAATGTAGGAGAGAGAGATAAAGTCCCCTGCTCTGTCAGATTTGGGCAGGTATCTGAACCCAGGTCTGTCTCAGCTAAGTAGGTTGCCTGTTAACAGTAGTTAATCCTTTGAGTCCTTTCTGGTGTCTTGCTTACGGTTAAGCTGGTCTCATAGGATGCAAGTGGCCCAGATTAAAACCTGTCTATCTTCAGCGGGAAAAAATGAGGCAGGAAACCATTTTCATAATGATCCAGATGCTGATGGAGAAGACAGGATGATGCTATGCATCTCTTGAATAATAAGTAATACCTATGTTTAAAGGAGTAAAAATGTTGGGGGACTCTGTTGTAGGAAGTGACCTTTATAGTAACACCAAAGGCTTTCACAACCAGATGTTTAAGGAATCTAAGCTTAAATAAATAAATAAATAAATAAATAAAAACACCTTTACACTTTTATAATATCTCAAGGGATATCATTTCATAAAATCGAAAAAAATAGGAACAAACCATGGCAGAATTGGCTAGCAGAAAGTACAACAGGAATTACTACAATTAAATACGCTGATCATTCAAACTTAATACATATCATTAAGAATACGACTAGACTACCATGCAGAAGGTGCAAAATGACCTTGAAGATAGAGCCACAGTCCCAGAATGAAACTGTGCAGAACACAGTTTTAAGGACCAATGAGAACAATTCCTTCTATAAGCCGTGGCTCATCAGTTGGAAACATGAAAGAATGAAAAGTGTGAGAGTGTGGAGAAGGGGGTAAAACCATAAAGCTTTGAGTTAAAGCTACCTAAGCAATTGTCAGGCCTGGATCCGCTATAACGCTTGCCAGGAATTTGCCTATGCAAAGAATAATGAGAAGATGGGCATTTAAACATCATATGAATGAATTTCTGAAACAGGCTTTTTCAGGAACAAAGGATGCTAATAGACTACCCTATTTTAAAATAAGATAGAACAACTGTATGAACAAGATTATTGAAAGCCTCAACTAGCAGAGGACTGGATTCTGTGAGTCTGGAAATTCTGTTCCATTCTTTGTTTCTGTCTTTAATATAGGATTAATATAGTACATGAAGGCTAAAGCACTAGTGTAGTATGTGAAAACTAACTACAGCTACACAGGCACATACATAGACAACTGTCTGTCAGTAGAGCCCAGAAATTACTTTGTTGCATTAGTGCTGGTGTGTAAGGATTCTGGCAAAGAGCATCGAAGACTAAGATAATGCTTATATCACAAGTGCACATAGGTGAGGAAACCCTAGCATCAGTAGCCATCCTGCACCTCAGTTGCTTGCTGATTCCACCTTAGATGTTCATTTTTAACTCTAGCTTTTTTTCTGCTGCAGACTTATCTGGTTGTAGTTCTCTGGCACTGGGGAAGGAAATGGTGCTCTCATTTCCCATTCTCTTGACTGAGGATTTTTATCTGCAGTAGATAGATGTTTCAGATGTAAAAATACATGCACACACAAAGCTTCAACCAATTAGAATGGCTTTGGTCTAGTCTGTAAAAGACAGATATCCAGATCCCCAGTCAGAGCAATTAACAGCATTTTTAAACACTGGTGCTGTCTGGCAGTTTCATATATACATTGCAAAACAGCAATAAATTGGATATAAACTTAGGTATAAGGATACCAGCATAAGATTTAAACTTGAAAAAGTTAGAGTCCGAAATTATAAGGAATTATAGAGAGCTCTATCCTCTGGGAAAGACTGTATTCAGTATTTTCACTAATTCTCTAGAAACTGCAGGACAAACAATAAAGCCAACCTTTAGCATGCAAGATATTCTCCATCTGTAAACTTCTGCTACAGAGAGTTTCCGTAACATCGCTACATGGTTATGATGGAAATAAGAAAATACATTTGAGCAATAAACTTAACCGAGGCATGGAAAGCTGCATTCTTCACTGTTATGTGAATTCTCCACACTGATCAGTTAATTATCATAAGGTTTTAACTCCCATATACTTCAAGCCAATGTTACTATCAAGAGAAAAGTAGATTTACAAGAGAAAATAACAAATATTTCTTAAACCAATACTAAAGCTGAGCTAAATCTCAGAAAGGTACAAAGTCTTGGTGGTCTTCATTCCTTCAGACTCACTGAAAAACAGGGAGTGGTTAGTGAAGCATTCCAGCATTGCCTGGAGACATGAAATATCAGTATGTTGAACTCTGAAAATGCTCCCTTGGAGAGTAGTACTCATAACCTTGGTTAAATAACTAAGCCTGGCAGGTAGAATGCATGTGCTATTTATCTTGGTCTGATGCAACTAAATATATTTCAGGTTTTCAACAGTGTATTTACTCTTTTGTAGTGAAGTTAAGAAGATAGGTATGTAAGCATTTCCTTCTGTATCCTTTTTTCCTTCTGAACGGCTCCAACGAATATCTTTCTAAAAGTAACAGTTGATCCCAAGGAATTATAGAATGGCTTTCAAGAGATATTCTCACAATCTTTGTTGAAGAAGGCATTCAAATTTTGCAGGAGAAGGTTCTTGGTTCACTAATTCTGTTATGAATAACTCCTGTGTCTTGCTTACTTCAGAATCAGATCTTTGAGTTCTTTGGCTCATGTTATCCCCTAAGACCAGGATGGAAGGGGCTCTCGGCTGACCCTTCGTGCTCCCAGGGCACATTGCTGGCTCATGTTCAATTTGACACCAACTAGAACCCCTAGATCTCTTTCTATAGGGCTGCTCTCCAGCCTCTCATCACCACTAGGAAGTAAATGTAAAACAGTCAGGTCAGCATTCCAGTACCATGGATCCAAAGTGTACATTCTTATTAATCTCCAGTTAAGTTTTACAGAATTATGGAATTATTCATGTTACATAAATTCCAGCTAAAATTACTGAATAGAGCTAAGTGTTTAACTACTGCATAGTGCCAGTTCAGTTGTTTCCCTGCACTTGGTACTCACAAGCAAGTATTACTACTTAAGTGCTCAGACTCCACTGCTGGAGTAAATTCAAAACAATTTTCCAGGCAATAACTGTGGTTATTAACTGTGCTTTTCTGCTGCTTTAACCAACATTTCATAAAGTAGTGAAATACTAAATTTATTTCCAAATAAAAGCCTCTTCCTCTCCTCTTTAGGAAATTTTCAAGTTCTTCAGAAAGACTTCAGCATATGTTCGGATACTGACACTCAAACTCTTGCTAAATTAACACAACTTCACTCTACTAGTACTAGTAAATTAAGTTTCTAGAAAGTGAAAACTAAACAAATAAGAAAAAACACACCAAAAATGCACTCAATTTTGCCATTCATTTTTCTTTCTGCAAGATATATTGCCTTCTATCACTTGGTTGTCATAAGCATTTCATAACTGGCTAGAAGGCATGTTCTCAGTTCAGCTGACTCTTTGGTGTAGCTAGAAACTTCATTCAGTAATACATTCAAGATGTTAAATCTGGAAAGAAGATTATAATGCAGTTGTCATAACATCAGTCTTCCTAGATAGTGTTTTTCAAAACATGATTAATAGATGCCTGTCACTGACAAGACTAATTGTTACCAAACAAGGCTTGCAGTTACTGGCCAGACAAGAAGGCTCTACTCACAGCCTCTCTCATCCAGATGTTTTTGTTTCAGAGAGCAATCTGTTGAAACATCAGCAGGTGCTCTATATGCTTGCCAAAGGGCAGCACAACCAGGGTTCTTCTTATTGCAGATCTGATAAAGCCTAGAGAGAGAAGCTCATTCTTCAGGCAAGAGTCTGAAATACTCAAGTAGTATAAGCCTCCTTTGTTCTCATCCTTCAGTGAGAAAAGAGATGTTTCTTGTTCAACCACTGCACATTTTCATGTTTATAAAAAGCCAGTATGTTCGTGCAAATATTCTTGTACCATACAGCTTCAACTATGTTGAGCCACAAGCTGAACAGTGGCTTAGCTCCAGTCAGCCACCTACTTCTGCAAGTGTGACTTTCTGTAGGCTGCTTTATGTTCTTTTCTTCTTTCCTCCCCTACCCCCTTCCCCAAAATATCTGCAGAAACATCCATTTTGAAATTAGAGCAGAATCTTTTAGAACCCCTGAACCCCTGGGAGTTCCTTTGTTGGTTAACTGTTGGTCACGAAACAAAGCAATTTGACTCACTTGCCAATTCAGTAATCGATAAGAGATACAAATTAGCAACACAGTAGGAAATAACTGCCTATGATTCTGTAGCAATGCCTGATTACCCCCTGAATTTCAATATGTTTTTATGGAGTTATTTAGCTTGCTAAACTTTCTCTGTACAAATATCTGACAGTCAGACAACTGTGCAGGCTTTCCAGTTTTAATCTTAACACTTTGCACTGGCTTCTCAAATTGTTAACAGAATACATGCATTTCCCAAGTGCACATTCCTAAACATCCTCTTAAATAGAGTCCTGCTGAAGGCTGTTGGACATGCAGGGGTGCTGCCAGCAGCTCTCCTCCTGATTGCTGTGCTACTGTTCAGTGGTTACCCGTGCCTAGCAGAGCAGGACAGCAAATGGAGTTGGTCAAGTGCGCCACCTTAGAGGAACGTTTTTTCCTCCATCTCAGAAATCAGACAGTAAAAAGCAAAGAAAAAAAAAGAAGAAGTAATTTAACAGTTTAGCAAGAATTTGTGGCTGGCTTAGGCAGTTAGTTTTTATAATTACCCAATCTATTTTACCTCTATGAAACATACAACACCATCTGCTGTTTGATGTGTTTATAATGTGTCAAAGGCATGTGCATGTCTCCAACTTTATCATTATTAATAAATCTCCTTGCTGACTGTATTGTCAGTCTACGGGATTCAGCAGGATGGGTAACATCATAATTTATGTCCAAGTATTGCCACAGAGCCAGAAGGAGCAGCTCCACAGGGTTTAATGGAGTTTATACCAGGAAAAAACAACTTTGGGCCAATGACTTCATAGGGATTAAATCATAGCAGCATTTAGCAAAGCAGAACAGAATGCTCTGTCAGTAGAAAAGCACAACGAAGAGCATTTAAGGCTGTCCCATTTTAGAGCATAAACAGTCTTTCAATTTGCAGCATGTGCATCTAGCAGGAAGCAAACAGGAGTGTTTGTCAAGTGCTAGTAAGAGCTCATTAAACCGCCCTTCTTGGGAAACATTCTGTATTACACAACACCCAGTAGACGACAAGTGCTCCTGTGAGGAGATAAATGCTTCTTTGACTTTACTGCTACACTGTTAATAGTTCCAGGTGTTGTTCAGAGCTGCAAATGCTCTTTTGCCAGTGATAGACCAGAGCACAGCTCCAGCATATTCGCATTAATGCTGCAAAAGCAGTCACAGTGAAAGCCAACTTCACAGTTTTCCAAGGCAACTTCAAACATACACCTTATCTATGAGCTTGCCTTGACACCCAGCCTCAGCATGTCCTCTTGCGCTTGCATAGCTTCCTGCTGAAGTAAATCGGGTAATGAGTGAAAATAGAAACTCAAAGTCATAGATCTTCACACTGATAACCGGTCACACTGCACAGACAACAATACGATTGTGCTGTGACACTGCTTTTCTAGCATGCTCACACCATGCAAACCATCAGATATCAGGTATTGAAATCATCAGGAAAGAGCCAACAACATTCAGCGACCTGCAACACTAGCACACCTTCTCACAGATCGCCTAGAAGGGCTGTGGGAGACCTCAGGAAGCTAAGAAGTAATAATCACCTTCTCAGAGTTCAAAAGAGGTTCCCGTGACAAAATAAAAATAAATGGCTTTGATTTCTCACAAGGACAGTTTTGCAGCACCAGGAAGACCATGCCCCACAGCAAGATTAAGAGAATTTAGGCAAACAAACAGAATGCAATTTGCAAAGAACTACATGAATAGGTTATATCGAAAATGTCTTCCAGTGTAGTTTTACTTTTGTTTGCAAAATGCAAACAAAAAAAAATGAATCTTAGCTTAAAAGAGGCTTATGAAATGCTCTGAAAATGATAGGCAAGCAACGTGCAAGGCACAAGGAGCTAGAGCTTGCTACTGCAAGCAGCAAGTTAACTTCCCTTTCCTTCTGACTTTTCTTCTTTTCTTAAGGGACATACAGGTCTTTCAACTCCAAAAGGGCTGGAAGAACATGCAGGAACTGCTCCTGCATTGCATGGCAAGGCTCAGACAGTGACACAAGCACAGACAGAGCCAGCCCCTGCCTTTTTCTTCTCTCTGGGCTTGACAGTACCTGAAAGATGCTGAATGGAGAAAAGTTTTCTGGAGCAGTTGTGGTTTGCAAATTAGCTTTACAGAGGCACTGAAACCGTCCCTTGAAACATAGCTGAAGTAGATCAACTGATGCACTTTGCTTTTGAGTAAGCTTGCAAAGGCTAAAATCAGAAGCGGATTATTTCTTGGAAAACAAGAGACACTTCTTGTGTGGGAGTTTAAACCACTGATTCTCCTCTTGAAGTTACATTTTGCATAAATGATTGGTAGATATTTCATACATGAAGGGCTGAAAAAGGGTTTGCTACCTCCAAAAGCAACTCTCCTTGCAAGCAGCTCTGCCTCCCATGCCTTCCCTGTTCCCACCTGCAGGTCCTGCTGCTTACCTGGCTCTGACCATGGTCAGACCTCTGCGCCCACCAGTTGAACTCACTGAGTTTGCAAGGGGAAAAGAAAAAAAAAAGAAAGAAAAACAAAAGGTTTGTCCTAAATTATCTTCATCGAGGGCTTCTAAAAGTGCCACTGTCAGCACAGGGGCAGGACCAGTGCTGGGGGCTGGACAAACGGGCCAAGGCAGTGCTGAGAAGGAGGAGGAGCAAGCCTTTCACTTTGCAGCCTTATGTTTTTTAAAAAATAATTATCATCATTTTTTAAATAGTTTCTTTGCCATTTACCTCTCTGATCCTCCCAGACAAAAGCTTTTCCTCATGAAAACTTGTTAAAGCATGTCCCAACTGCCATCATCCCCCACTTTGCCCACTTCATACTTCTTCTTTACTTTTTATAAAATCAAAACTATTTACAAATTAGGATTGATTTCAACAGTGTCAGCTACCCAGAATTGACAGCTTTTTTTTGGCAAAAGCCCACTTGCCGGGAAAATAAAATAAAATTGCCCAACTCTGACAGCAACTCACACACTTCAATGGGTTTTCACACCTACTAAAGCTTCTGCCTCCTGCTTCAGCACTCTGTAGATATACTGTGAATGCACACGGGGCTATCTTGGAAAATACAGCTTTTAATTCTTGCTCCTTCTCTGCTTTTTATTCCTTAAACATCCACACCATCTTAAAAAAGAGTTAATTTTTCCTCTACAGTCATAAGAATTCTACACCAATTCTCTCTCTTTTTTTTCTTACTATACAAACATTTGTTTAATTTCCTTAGCACTGGAGCTTGAAGCAAGTTTAGCTGCTCTGTTGTTTTTTTTTCCACAGTTATAACTGTATTTTTTAAAAAATATTTCAGCACATTGCTTTTCCAGAATGAGTTTATTGCCAGCCAAGTGGCTAAGCAGCAACACAGTGTTACCATGTGGAAGGTCAAATGATATGACCACAGGCAGCTCCAAAATACTGCCATAAGGATTTGGCACCCTCCTGGAGGGAATGAATCACTCCCACAGTAAAATTCCCTAGGAATGATTTTTAGGAGTGGAACAGTCAGTGACTGGAGAAAGTCAATCACTTCCCTTCTGTACAGTAAAATCTGCCAAAGTTTGGCATGAGGTATGGTTGAGTAACCTCTACGCAGCAGGGTAGGTATGAAAAGGCATTAATCAGGGTTATGCTGAGCAGTTACAAAACTGTAAATAAATGTGGACAAACTATTTCCACCCGAGTTACATGAAGGCAGAGATTTAAAGTAAAATCTCTTTTGCTTTTGCCTGGTTGTTGTCATCTAGCAGCAGGCAGGGTATTACTGCATGACTCTCAGAGTGCTGAAAATTTCCATTTTCCAAGTACTTCATTAATTTTAGCTTATTACTCCTCACAATATTCTAGAAATACAAATAGAAATAGTTAATTTTTAAAAGCAGTAAGGTTACAGTAGAAATATTAAGGCTTTTAATTCCAGGTATGTACCCTGCAACAACATGTGCTTCATTTTTGAAAAAGGAGCCCCTCCACTGGTACTGATGGGCTTTCAAAGGCACTGACATAGATAGCAGGCTCAAAATGAACAAACAAATATCAGAAATTATTTCCAAAACTGTGTTCTTAAGAATGATTAACTCAACGCTATCAAAGGAAATAGAACAATATTAAAAAAAAATAAAAATGATGAGAACTCGGCCTCCAAATTCCTGCTCAGATTACAAAGAACCCCTCTTCTTATCTAAAATCTTACTCAATTCCTGAGTAAGGAAAAAGAACATAGAACAGTTAAACCCTTTAAGATTATCTATTAATTCAAAGCAATGACATTTTCTTCTCTTTTCATTTGAACCTCATCAGATGATCAGACACTAAGCTCTGATACTTGGTAATTCAATAAACATGTAAGTCCTTCTCACAAAGCTTAATTTTGAACTATTTGTTCATTTTCAGAATAAAATAAATCTCCCTTTGCTGCTTTTAAACAGAAAAGCAAGTATACTGTGTTGTTTTATACACTGGTGCTTAGTGTATAATACATACTCCAGTAATTTCCTATTATAATGGGCTATTTGCACCGGTTGCAAATTTATCCCTGAGGAATGATGAATCTAGTGGATGGACACACACATTTATTATACCAAGTACTCCAGGTAATGCTGGCTTATGATATCGAGCCAACAAGCTGAATGATAGCCATGGTATAATTATGTAATTAATTAGCTCTATCATAATTTTTGTTTTATTACACTAACTTTTATGCCACCAGTCAATTTAACAGCATTTTAAATTGAACTAAGGCCCCTAAGAGAGATGCTACTTATGGTATTGCAAATCTTGTATTCAGATTACTTTTAATTTCAAAAGATGACCTAATAAAATTGCTTTATAATTAAATTCATTCTGACAACTATGCGGTTCTTTTCTTCTCTCCCACTTTTAATTATGAAAAAAAAAAATCCAATCAGAAAACACTTGCAACCATAATTATATACAAAAAGCAGAGATCCTTTTTTGTGCCTCTCCTTGCTATCCCTTACACAACAGTGCACTCTGGCTAACTTTCCTGTAGGATTTCACTAGCATCCCCCAGAGGCACAGCGACAAAACTGCACCTTTTTCATTCAAGAAACCGGAGTTGAATTTGCTTGTGTATTGTTTGAAAAATAGTCAAGACATAAAAAAGATGGAGAGCAAATCCCTGAATACTTCCTGTTTCAGACAGGCATTTATATGTATTCTAACAGTACGAGAGGCATGTCTCACCGGAGACATGGAAAACGCCCTAGAAGGGTTTCCCACACAGCACGCTCCCTGTGCACATCTGTCTGCCCCAGCCCAGTGACACAGAGGACTGCAAGCTGCAACGGTGAGTATTAATGGGAAGAATGCAAAGGTTTCTCTCCAGTTAACCGCTTACAGCAATTCCAGGGCAGTGGGATTTTGTCTGTTTGTTGCCTAAGGAAAATGATGGAGTTTTGCGTGCTATCAATCCCTAGGGCCCTTCTGGCTCAGAGACACATCTATGAAGGCCCCTGGAGGTGACCATTTTTACCCACAGTCTGTCACACAACTCCTCACAGCACTCCTGGGTGCTCCTCTCTGCAGACACCCCATGCCAGAGACAACCAAGTGGCCTTGCACAAATCCAGGAATGTGTTCACACTCAGATCTGACCCAGTTCTCTAGCAGTGGGCTCCTGTGTAGGACCTTCTGCCCCAGGGAGGGGAAGGGTAACTGTGCCCCTCCATGTGGCAACTATTTCCATCTGGAAAGGCAACTCAGCAGTGAGTACTAGCACGTTCCTTGGGGCTGGCAGGGCCATAGAATCATCAAGGGGCAGTCTTTACCACAGTGGCTTTTGTTACCTTCACCGTCTAGTACTTCTCATACGGAAACCATGTTCTGTCCCTGACACAGCACCATTAGGATACAACTGAACTTACCCCCGGTGATTCAGATGGAGACAGTTAGAGAGCTCCTCCTCCATCTGGACTGTCACAAGTCCATGGGACCGGATAGGCTCCACCCTAGGGTACTGAGGGAGCTGGTGAGGGTGATTGCCAAGCCACCCTCGGCCATCTACCAGCGCTCCTGGTTATCCGGAGAGGTCCCAGAGGACTGGAGGCTTGCCAACATGACTCCCATCTACAAGAAGGGCCGTAAGGAGGATCCGGGGAACTACAGGCCTGTCAGCCTGACCTCAGTACCAGGGAAAGTTATGGAGCAAATCATCTTGGGTGAGATCACATGGCACATGTGCGGCGTCCAGGGGATCAGGCCCAGTCAGCACAGGTTCATGAAAGGCAGGTTGTGCTTGACCAATCTCATCTCCTTCTATGATTGGGTGACCAGATTGGTAAACTAAGGAAAGGCTGTTGATGTAGTCTACCTAGACTTTAGCAAAGCCTTTGACATGGTCTCTCACAGTATTCTCCTGGGGAAACTGGCTGCCCATGGCCTGGACAGGTATACCCTTCTTTGGGTAAGGAACTGGCTAGAGAGCCGTACCCAACCGGTAGTGGTTAATGGAGTTAAGTCCAGATGGCAACCCGTTACAAGTGGTGTCCCCCAGGGGTCTGTACTGGGGCCCATCTTGTTTAATATCTTTATTGATGATCTAGATGAAGGGATTTAGTGTACCCTCAGTAAGTTTGCAGATGACACCAATTTGGGAGGTGGTATCGACCTGCCTGAGGGTAGGGAGGCCCTCCAGAGGGACCTAGATAAGCTGAATCACTGGGCTGAGGTGAATGGGATGAGGTTCAACAAGGCCAAGTGCCTGGTCCTGCGCTTTGGCCACAATAACCCCATGCAGCGCTATAGGCTTGGGGATGAGTGGCTGGATGACTGTGAAGAGGAAAGGGACCTGGGGGTGTTGGTTCAGTGGCTTGCTGTAGCATCGGTAATGGGAGGACAGTTGGACTAGATGATCTTGCATGTCATTTCCAACCTTGTGATTCTATAAGTATGTTCTACAATTATGTTCTATAATTATGTTCATTCAAAGTTTAGAACAGCAGTATTGTATTGAATAAGAAATCCAAGCAGGTATGGCGGCAAAACAGCCTCTGTGAAAACTGTTTTCACAGGCTCTACTCTACACAGCAATTGGCTATAGTCAACTGGAATACACTAGGGGTAGTATTGTAGGGTGGGAGCAGAGCTAAATTACTCATTTCTGAGGCGTTAATGATTATTGCATTCAGGGTACCCTTAATGTATATAGTATTTCAGAATTTGTAAAGCATGTTAAACACAGCAATACATCTGCCTCTGAAAATCATCGGATCACTTCAACCACTCATGCCTGGGAAATGGATGTACTGGAGATACCCAGCATCACAGAGAATTGTGCCCAGTAATACTGGATGGTGTGGCCAAACAGATTAAAACAATGTAACCTTCCTACAGAAATGATCGTATCTCATTCTATTTCTACTTTATAGAAAATAATGAAATAACAGACCATGTATGGAGCATAAATGGAACTTCAGTGGTTTGCATTTGGGTTTCTTACTGAGGCACAAGCAGAAACATGAATGTAAATGAGTTTTTAAAAAATTGCTGTCAACTTCTTACCATTTTCTGTGTTCTTTCTGAAGTTATCTAGAAACTCTTCCAGGAGCTGTGACTGATTTGGAGGCGGCAACAAACTTTTTGGAACCCTGGAAATGTCACCATCTGATGACCAGGATGCACACAACGGTTGCTGAGTCCCACAATGGCTCATTCTCAAAGTGAGCATCACGCTTCTCTCTGAAAACAATAGCTCCATCTGCCTGAGGTCAAGATCAGACACAGACTCTCCATTTATGCTCAGTATTTCATTGCCTACTCGTAACCCTGGGAGCATGTGAAAAGAAAGGAAAAAGAGAAAAAAAAAGATGGAATATAAAACAGACAAATCAAACCTTACACTGTTTCACCTTTTATTTTTATTTTCCATAAGTCTGTTAGAACTGATGGAAGTTTTATATGTGCCATAAAAATGTAGTTGGATCTCATGTCTACTTTGACACAAGTCGCTTATTCCTAAAGATGCTAGAAGATTTAGAGCGGAAGGCGAGTGCAACTTTTAAAAGATCAGAACAGAGGCATCTCTCAAGACTCAGATATCCTGAATTCATTACAAAAGATGGCCCATCAGCATACAGCACACTAATGCATATAACATTATTCCAGTCTGGAAGAACAAGAAACTAGTCACATAGATCAAATCATTCATGCAAAACTGGAATAACAGCAGATGGAGTCTTTATAAGCTTTTGTATAAATTTAAACAGTAGCAACTGCTGTCTTTCAAGATTTGCATCAACTAAGTGGTCATTATTCTCAGGTAGCTATTAAAACCTTCTACGTTTTCTGTTTTCTCTGTTATTCAGAGAATCAGAACTAACACGATCCTACTGAAGAGAAACACAGTTTCTGAGCATCAGAGTAGAGAAGGAAGCTCAGAGAAATGTGTATAGAAAACTATTATCATGAGGGAGGCTACTTTTCACCGTTAGCAACACTGAAAATTTTGGGTCTTGGATACTGACCAAGCCCGTAAGTTCCCCATTGTGAGAAAATCTCTTCCTCAGCCTGTTCCTTCCAGTGCATTGGGTCGGATCGATGAATGCAAAATTTGTTTCCAAGGGTGAATTATCCTAATTATATTGGAAGGACAATTCAGTTATTCTGTGTATATTATCTTTCCTGCAATCATGTATTTTCCATGGTCATCAGGAAAGAAAACTAGGAATAATAAAAGCCAAGAGCCATTTCAGATAGCAGTACTAAATCTCCTTCATTTTTTGAGTCTGATATGATAATGGAATGCAGTGTTAAATGTCAATATGGTACATACCTTCCCTGTATGCAAGCCCATCAGGAAGAACATCACTTACAAATATGTGTGTGAGATGCTGATTTTCATCAACTTGAGCTGTGACAGCAAAACCTGAAGTAAAACAGGTTTATATCAAATAAACTCCCTCTGAAACAACTCTTATTTTGTGTATTTAGTAGAATTAACACAATCAGCAAGTTAATAATTCTCATGAGAAAGCACCCACAGATCATAGAAAAGTTATCTCATTGTTTCTCAGCCATTTTTAGGACAGATAAAGTTAACAGAACTTCTCAACTTCCAGGAAATGTCATGCTGTGCAGTAAAAAGACAAATTACAGTTAAAAAAAAAAGATATTTTCTACCTCAGCCCCACAGGACATTTCAGTAACACAGCTCATTGTTACAGTATGAGTTCCATAATGTGTCTGTCAGACACAGAGTTGTTTTAAACAATTCCAGAAACTGGAAACCCAACCTATAAGAGCAGCAAATATAAATCCATACAGACCCACAAGTGAGCCCAGGAAAAAAAAAAACATTCGTACCAACAAACATGTAGATAAAAAACAGCGCAGAGCCACTTTACTAAGATACCTTTGCAAAATATATATTTACTCTTAGGCATAAACACCTCCTGCAGATAGAGGGTTGTCAGAATTTGTACCAAAGGGTGATCTGTTGATACTGCACCAACCTGTGCTGACGCAAAAAAAAAAAAAAAAAAAAAAAAAAAGGCAGACCCTTGACCACGGTCTGGTTGATAGTACTAACTTTGGCAAAGGACATTTTTCTTCTGAAAATTCCACACTTAAACAATTTATCATCTGCAGAAGAATAGACAATGGGTATTTCCCAAACAGAGAAACAAGAAATGCATTTGCCAGTGTAAAACAACCAGTCTGAGTCCTCATTATAAAGTCATGAGTCCTTTGCAGACTCAGATTTTGACAAAGATGGCTCTAAAATTGGCAGAAAGCTCCTGAAGAGAGAAAGCAGGTAATGAGAACAAAAAAAGAAAAATTCCTGAGAGCTGTTTTGGTTAAACTTACCAAAATCAGTTATATTTTCAGTCTTTGTAAGATGAATGTGATAAACATTTAATGGGCAAATCTCTATTTCATCATACACCTGTTGGAAAAAGAAGCAACAGAGGTGATAAAATTATGAAATTGTAAGTATCAAAACATAAAGGTACAGCATAGGATAGAAATGCAATACTATTTGCATCAACAAAGAGCCAAACTTTGGTGTATTTACACAGAGAACTGTGTTACTCTGCAAGCATCACTGGAATCAGCGGGACTAAATGCAGAGTAAACTAGATATAGACAACCCAGTCTGGAGTTGAGACTGACACTTTATGTCTGTACCAAAATCCCCACCTAAATTTCCAAACAGTTCTTGAAGAGAGTGTTTGTAGTGCCTACCCGTCTGAATGTCTGCACAGGCATGAACTGTGTGAACAAGGATGGCAGAACGCAATGCATGAACAGCTTTAATGCCTTATTTTAGATCTAAATCACACATATTCATAGGTGATAATTCAACTGTAGCTACAGACATCACTGAGCTATATCTAAAAAGAATCACACTTTCCTGGTCTATTATGTATTCATATGGTTCAGGAGCACAATATTCAGTATTTTCATCAACCAGTCTTCTGAGTTGTAGACCGTAGTTCCTTGGCTCCAGTTGTTTCATCTAAGGAAAAGAGAACGGGGTTTGGAATTTATTATTTATTTCCAGAATCCCAGAGGACAAAGAAGCAACACACACAAGAACATGCACAATCCTTTAGAAGTCATGCAAAAGCGATTTTAAACAAGTCGTTTTCTAACTATTTCTGTGGTATAAGCAAAACTAGATGCCTTGCTTCAAAGCTAATGTTGAAGTACAACTTCCATTTTCCCTTAAAATTCACCCAACTCCTTTCATAAGTACTATATCTTGGCTATTAGATTAACTGAACATTGCTATATGTTTCCAAAGATAATCATAACTGATCCCTGTACTTTTGAACTTCTACTCAGAACCATCTTTTTTTGTAACTACTTGTAATGACTCAGTTCTACTTAGCAACTTTTTCTTCTGATATAGGAAACGTGTATGAATATATGGGCTGCTAGAAAAGGGGATCTGGTGGGAAGCAGATTCCCTAAGGGTTTGCCCTTATTGGATTCTATTTTTATTGCTGGGCTTCATCTATGATCAGAGAGTTTCACCCATTTTTTTTCACCATGTGAGGTCAAAGCAAAAATCTTGTATCAACAGGAAGCCAAAGGGAGATAGGAATATTCTCAGAGAATATTAGTCTGAAAATGCCAAGCCCCTGATAGGAGTTTCTCCGAAACCAGGATGCTGCTGAGAGCGCTGCATAAAACACTTCATTCTAACTTATTAATAAAGCAAACAAGAGAGGAATGACTAAAACAGAAGGAATGACAGCATCTCTTAGGATTATTTAACCTCATTTACACGTCTCTGCAGCTTATGAAAACAAAATCTACTGAATAACTAGTAATTATTTGACCATTTTATTATGCATAACAGTTTATGAGTTACAAGTGTGCTATATCCTAAATAATTGTATTCAAATGCACATTCATTTTTCTATATGTGCTACTCAAAAGCCCCAGATGGAATACAGAAATGTGAAAATTATAAAATCCGTAACACATGAATGACGAAAAAAAGCCCTTTGAATTGTACCCTTATACACACAGCGTTCAAACATGTTCTGTTTAGAAAGATTCCTTACAATCACCACAACAGAATGAAAATATAAGAAGAACCAGGATAGATGAGCAGAAAGTAGCCAGCTTTAGAGAATGCTTATGAAAAGCTTTGCACACAGAAGAGGAAAAAAAAATAAAACAGAAAAGTGTTTTAGAAAAAAATCAAATAATTTAAAACTAAATTTTCATCTGATACAGACAGTGAAAAATTAAAAGTCAGCTTTAGAAATAAAAATATTTTGGAGTGATGGAGTAAGAGAGGTAATGAATTTCATTTTAAATTTAATATCATATTTACAAATTTTATTTCATCATTCAGAAGTATTTCTTACATGTTATCTTAACAACGTCCAAATGTTTCAGCTATACTGTGCCATCTGCTGGTGAAATAACAGCTCCTAAAATTCCTTCAACCTGAGCCGTACAAAGTATTTCTGAGAAGTAAACTAGGCCATAAACTGTTTCTCCAGGATTCAGTATCCACCATCAAAAGCAATGAGAAGATAATCTCTCCCCAGTGCTGCCTTGTAGACACACTGCGACTTGTCTATAAGAGTGTGCGAGTGTGCTTATTTTGATTTAAAACATATTGTCCATCCTAGATTTTTAGAAACTTGTATGATTTCATAATTTCTTTCTTTTTATATTTTGTTTACAAAATTATCATGTGGTAAGAGTCACTAAAGTGGGGCCTTTACTTCATTAAAAGCTCCAACTTCCAGCCAGTTGAATAAGCTTACCTGAGATTTCACACTAATCTTTGCCAGAAACTACAGATGGATTTTGTACTGAGTAGGACTCCCCCATTATTTTTTTTCCCATTTTAACTCCCTACTTTTGAATTAAATAAAATATATTCACCACTTGTTAGAAAACAGGAAAACATGATTTGAGTGTAAAAGTTACCTCTTTCAAAGAGCTTGTTTGCATAATTTGATTTGAATCATGAATTCAGAGCTAAATTCATCTACTGACACAAATGAAGACAGAGAAGCTAGGTAAGTTGTGATGTTCTAGAGGTGGTAATCTTTTGTCAGAAGGTAAAATCAATATTTCCACTCTAACTTCCATCAGTGATTCAATTTTCTGTCCCAAGACATACTGCAATCTCTCAGATTTCTGGCACTGACTGTCAGAACAGAATGCACTCTTGGAAATTCTCAGGTAGGACTAATACCTAGTTAAAAGCAAAATAGAGCCCTTTAAGAAACAAACATATCTGATAAGCATTTGTCATAGCAGTCTTAAATGTCTTATCCCCATTCATTAATTCAACTAGTCCTATTTACTCCTCTGTGACTAATTTGTGCAGAACAACTCAGTTTGCTGCAATGACAACTTGAAGTGGACACATGCGGAGATCTCTCAGAGGCTGATTACCTGGCAAATTGTTGTCACTCTTTAAGGACTCAGTGTTCTCTGTCTTGATCAATGCTTCTTGAAAAGTTTTCCACAGCCCTGCTACTTTGGCTACAACACATAAATACTGCTACTAAAGGAAACACTGCAACCACTCAAAATGTGCCTTGGTGCAGACACACGGAGGTCCTCAAATACATTATGTTCCTTCTGAAGTGTATGAAAAATGAATACCTTGCATGCCAGAGACAGAACATCTTCCACCCTGTGTTCTGGTTTCAGAGTTAAAGCTACTCCTTGACCGTCACAGAAGTGAACATACGTTTGTGTTTCCCAAGCATTCTCCTTCTGGATGCTGTCCGGTACTGAGCAGTAGACATTCAAAAATTCATCAACTTGCTGCTGGAAGCCAGAGAAAAATGCAAATTCTACGTGAATATTGCAAAAATAATACTAAAAAAATGTACATTTACATCGGCAGTTTGCAGTGCATATATATCACCACATCTTCAGACACTGTACTGTGTATACTCCCATGGCAAATAAGGGACAAAGTTCTGTTACCAATTCTCATTCACTGTCAATTACTTGATTTTCTTGATAATGGAATGTACTTGCACCGAATTCCCATTATGGGCTTTTATGCCTTTTTCTCATATTGTTTGTTAATTTAACTGTAACTGAAAATATGTAACTACCTGATATTATACCACAGTGGGAAACATTTCTTAATAAGAGCTGACTACTACAATTTTACCTAATTAACAAATCAGAAAAAACATAATTACTGTAATTTTGACAGAAAAAAAAAAAAATATATATATATATATAGTATACTTCCAGCAGAGAGCACTATAGAGCAAGGCTTGCCACAACTTATTAAAAGACTAAAGCAGAAATAAAGTGTTATTTTATTTACTGCTTGAAATCACATTAATTCATAGGTAGCAGAGTATTTGCTTGTTTACCAATCTTGTTCATATTCACACTCATTCCAAACCCACTCAGCTTGATCCAGTACAACATCCACCCTAACTAAAACCCCTGTCATTTTCTCACCCTTCATTTTCACACTTTGTTCTGCACTGCACTTCGGGCTAGACATTTCAAAGGAAGCCACACAAGGAGAAGAAAAACACTGTGAGCACTTCTAAACCTGAATTTTCAATTCTCTATTTGGGTCTGCCTATTCAGCACATCACTTCACTGCCCTCATCAAGGCATTTACATTTACAAAGTGGTGCACCCTGGATTCCTCCTTACAGCCAAAGGAAAGTGACAGTAACCCAGGCAAGCAGCAGAACTGTGACCCAAGATAGATCTTAAGATACTCTGAACTATCTTAGAGTGCCTACCTTCTGACTGCTTTTTCTTTGTTAGTTTGTTTTTAGTCCTTGCTGTTTTGGGTTGGGGTGTTTTTGCCACCTACAAAAAGCTTCTTGATTATGCAATTTTTCCTCCTGACTCTGCAGGGACACAAGCCCAGTGGTCTCCTGCAATTAAAAGCTGCAGTAAAATCACTGCACAGGGACTGCTTCCCTTGCTGCAGGCATCAAAATTATTGACAACAATCTATCAACAGCAACAGAGACAAATATTATTTTGTTTTTCTAAATAACAACTCTGGCTGTAAAAAAGATGTAATAAACAGTCCTATTCATGTAATTATTAAACAGTGCAGAAATTCAGGTTGCAGATGAACCAAAATAATAATTTTATGCAAGAGTAGTGCTGGTTTTGTCAGAATTATTTTAATGAAGTGAGAGGATTCAAGGATCTTGTACTGATTGCTCAACTGTCCTTTATAACTAGTTGAAAATGAAATATTGATTAGCATAGGTCCATGGAAATCCTACTAAAATAGAACAACTATTATACATAACAGCAGTTCTGCTATGCCATTGCAATTAATGGAGCGATGAAATCTACACCAGGTGGAGTTTCACTTCAGTGGCTGCAGCTCCAGACTGCTTGTAAAACTGCTGTAGTTGAAAAAGATAATTCCAGTGGATCTGCGGTCCTCTCAGAAACCAGTCAATCAAGTGCTTGGGAGCAAATGATGATCTTCCAGGATATATAGCAGGAATGAGAAAGGGCAAGGCAAGCATACTGCAGGAGTCGAGATGGAAATGGTAAGACTGAATTCTCCAGCATCTTCCTTTGAGCTACACTGAATTAGTTAGATGTTTCCATCAATTCAGAGATTTGTAATTACCAAAAATGGTTTACTATCCTGCAATAATAGCTCTTTGTATCTCTTCAACAAAAATGAATCTCACTTTTGCAACAGATTAAAAGAAGAAAAAAAAAATACAAAGCCAAAAAAAAAAAAAAAAAAAACCAATCAAAACAAAAATAGATGATGAAGGTGAAGAAATAAGTTTAAGTAAGGCCACCTTCTTCTGGAAACATTTATGACAAGACAAAGTTATTCCTCCAATATAAGATGCTTCCCCTTCCTTGCCATGTACATTGGTGCTCAAACATAAGCCAGAAGATAAATTTGTCTCTGTTATTAAACAAAAATATGTTCCTTAACTGCAGTCAATAACACTGTTGGTTCATCCACATTTTCCATCTCAGAAAATCTGACATGAAGAAATTTTCTTCTTGCTATGCCCGCAGTGACTAATACTACAATAGTTCATTCATTCATTGCCACATGAAATTAAAACAACCCATCCAATTTTCCAGAAATATATGCCAGGATTTGCAGACTGTCACACGTTGTGCCATAGGGTTGCTGCAGGACCAATAGGTTACTTCATAATTTCCCCCACTATTTGTCTCCATTTTTATCATCCCTTTCAGGGAAAATATACCCTTCCAGGCAGAGTTTGCTGTTTGTAATTTACTGCATTCCTCGGGTAGCATTTTATAAAAGCTTTTATCCCGTTTTGTTTTTTATTGAAATTAGCCAATGAAAATGAGCTAATGCCAAAGTAACGGTTTTCAGAGCTATGATGAATCATTTCTGACTTGTCGTGTGATTCATGAAAATGTCAGGATCTTAAAAATGCCCACACTGTATTTAATTCCCATTAAAAAAAGGTTTTTGAAATACCGTTCAGATGCTAATGTTTTTCTAGAAATAAAGTTGAGATCCAGAGCTCCACTTCAACACCTAAGTTGGAGTACTTTTTGAGTCCTGAAACAGCCCTGTTTAACTTTGTAAATGGCCTGTCCTGCAGCAAGGTTCACCATATGCTAGTTGCTTCTGCCCAGGCAGAGCGGAGGCAGACCTTGACCCTTTCCAGACTCAGCACCAAGGAAAGTGGATGTCATTCTTCCTGTCTTGTGCCACCTCCAAGACCAGTCTGTCTCTCCTCAGAGGGGTTCAAGAAGAGCAAGAGATGCCAGGGGACACAAAATCCACAGTGGACCTGGCTGCATCAGGAGATGCTGTTGATCTCCCAGTCTCAATGGGGTCAGTGACAAAAATGAGGGACCAGCACATCACCCCTTTGGGAAGAACCTTCAGGAGTTGCACCCAAGAGATTTTGCCTCATACCAGTTTTAGGAGGGACCAAATCTCCCCAAGATTTAAGAGGACTTGACTTTTTTTGGTATTTCTGAGGTGTGAAACTGAGGCAACCTGACACCATAGTCAGTGGTACATTTTGGAGGAAATTGTGAGTTTTCTCTACAGGAGATCATTCCCCCAGAAATCTCACATAATTATAATGTATTTGGAAAAGAGAAGGGTGATTTAGTATAAATATTTTCCCACTCCAGGAAATAACAGGCAAGAGGTCAAGTAACAAAGGGAATTCAGTTGTTTCAGTACATTGCTTCAAAAGACACACAAAAAGTGAAGATACTTTCAGGAGGCAAAAAACCAGCATTACAGGATTAGTTGCTGTCAGTTGGAAATACATCTTGGTGATATAGCTTATGCATAATTATATATTTCTTTATTACCTAGCCATTCCATTAATACCTTTGATGGGAAAAGAAACCACATAGCACGTAATGATACCTCAAAAATCCAACAATAGGAAAATGTATGAAAGATTTTGAACTTTGTCCAAAACTTTGCCATGAAATCCATTATAACTGTTCACTACAGTTAACCATTTTCAAAAGCAAGATTTTATTCTAAAAGAAGATTTTGACTTTTTGTCTAAGACCTGGTACACTTATTCAGCTCAAAAAGAGTAGCACTGTCACATGCTTTCTTTCTTTCTTTCTTTTTTTTAAAGTCTTCTCCTAAGTCTTAAACTACATTAAAAAATATATCTGTTTCAGGAACAAAAGAAGAATAGGGATAGAAAGTATGTGGGAAGACCAATCCCTTTTTTCATCTGGCACATATTGCAATTTTATACACAAAACAAAGTCCAAAAACTCTGTGCCTAGTATTTAATCCTTTACTTGGTGCTTATCTGTGCAAGCCTACCAAGGGAAGAAGAATCTGTCTGTATAAGCTCCACAGTAGTTAGACAACATGAAGTGCTCCTACATGTGTATGGTTATGGACTTGAGAGTGTCCTGCTCTGCTTCCAGCCAGTGGATGGTGATGCTATCCCCACAGAGGCTGCAGGAACCAAAAGGGATTGTGACTGATGTCCTGTGCCATGTACATTAACTCACTTCTCTGCCCACGGGACTTAAATTAAATTTCATTTGCCTTAACACTCAAAACAAACAGTTCTGTTGATCTAGACGAAGGGGAAAAATAAAGCTTAGCATTGGCCACAATACAAAGGCAAGACTTTCAAACAAACTGTTCAAAATCTGTTTCTTAGACACCACCTTACAGACAGTGTATACCAGTAAGGACTAGTGCTGTAAAGAAGTTTCTAGGGTTTTTTTTTTTATTACTTGTTAATGGCTACCATGCATGTTGAAAAACTGAAAGTGAGCAGAACTATAATTCTGCCATCTAACACTGACTGTACTTTTATGAATCTTGGTGGGGTTTCTGAACCAGCCTCATAACACGCTTATATATTCAGGAAATATATTTGGGAATTTAAAAATAAGATGGTGCAGAATAGAGACAGGCTTCTCTTACCTCAGCAGAGTTGGCTGAATTCTGGACACCAGCAAATCCATGTCCTCCAGCGGAGTCAAAAATCTATTAACAATACAGATAAATAAATAGGCTAAACAAATTAAAAGGTTAATTGCTTATGTGTATTAGGCAAATTCTTTGAATAACTGAAGAAATAAAAACTAGATAAATATATCTAATTCCCAAACCAGGGATTGTTTTGCACTTCTGACTGTTTTATTTTGAGGGAAGGCAGTATTAAGGAAATAGGAATTCTTCCTCCATACAGAAAATTTAAGTCAGTTTTCTCCTTCAGAATATGTGTACACTTATATTCAAACATAGAAAAAAACAAGGATATGAATGCTTTTATACATCTGCTATTTAGCAGTAACTTTAAAGTCAATGACCATCAAATCATATACTCTTCTCCAAGTTACAGTTTCACCATTCGCTATATTATTAGGTACAGCTACAAATCTCATAATGATTTAAAGGAGCAATTTCAAATTAATATTGCAGTTTTGGAAAAATTCATCCCCTACAGTTTTTAGCTCATCTACCTGAACAGTGAGCCTGACACTGTTGATAGCAATATAACTTTAGTTAGAACAGCATACTTGGCCCCCACTAGGACTAGCAAGGAATGAAAACAGCTGACAATTGCCCTACTTTGGAACTGATGAAAGCAGAAACTGCAACCTACATTTCCCATGTATGTAGAAAGTAGTAGTTTCTACAGAGAGGCTAGGAAGTAGTAGTTAATAGTATCTCACAAAGATGCTAGGACTATTCATGCAATTAAATAAAAAATCAATAGCTAAGGATACAATCAGATATTTTGGTGATAAGAGTTGTCCTTAACATAAGGACAGATTTATACAGTTCACATAAGATCTTGAGATTTGCAGATACTAACATTACTGTCCTGAAGTACAAATATAAATTGCAGTTTTAGTCTCCTTCTGGAATCAACAAATCAGTACAACATCATCTGACTTACATCTGACCTTTTTTTTTTTCCTTTTGTCCTTGGAAAAACCTGGATAATCCAAGACAACGACAAACTCTTTTCTAAAATTTCACATGAAATGCAGTTTCTGACAATGTGTATAACAGGCACTACTTTTGAACTTCCTCTTTCTTGTCTTACTCGCAAATGTAGTCAAAGCATTTTATTGTTTATGATTTCTCAAAATAGTTTATCATTTAGACTGAAGAAAAGCAGATAAGCATTTAAGAAACTGAGGATAATGTGAGCCTAGACGTCCCCCATCTGCTACAGTTCAGTTTTATTAACTGGTTTCTAAAAGTGACTTCACTAATGTTTACGAAAGCCTCCTGGAATAGAAACTCTGCACCCTATTTTTTGAATTATTATTAACATAAAAATAAGATAAAATTTAATACTTCTCTGATGCAACAATGTTCAAGAACATACCATCTAATTTTGAAGCTAGAGTACCATAGATAAAACCATACTAGCTCTAGTCAAATAAATTTTAATTAAATCCATGAGTGCAAGAAATTTTTAACCTATTTTTTGAAACAGATGTCAGAGCATAATTAGGAGAGAACCAACCCTGACTTTCTTGCTTAACCCAGTTTCCCAGCGGGTTGAAAAGCTGACAAGAAAGGCAGCCCCAGGCCTATTCTGATTTACAATTACGTGCATATACACTAGTCTGAGCAATGACATGGCTCCCTTTTCAGCCACTTTCCAGGTTCAAGGGTCAATTTTTAATTCATGCTTTTAAAAATTCTTCACTTTTATGGGTATGAGTCATAGTGCAGTGTTATTAAATATGCAACACTCAGGATTTACATTTCCTTAATTTTATTGTAAGTTGTTTAATAAAAAAAAATCAAATAAATACATGAATCTGAGTTCTTGGATGAAAATGAACACTTTTTAGGGCCAGCTGGTTGCAAGTTTTGGAACAAAGAGGGTGAGGACGCGCTGGGGACACCTCTGCCTGTGCTCAGGAAAGAGCTAGGAGGGCAGCAGGAGCCTCTTTGCCTTGTCGTGGAAATGAGATTCCCTGTCCCTGGGCTCCACAGAATCCCCTTCACAGGCTATAAAGCGTACAGGAGGATGTATCATGCATTTAAGGCAGTGAGAGGTATCAGCCCAGCTGGAAATGAAGCTAATGGGCACAGCAACCCTTCCCTCAGGCCTGTTATTAATAAAGAAATAGAAATGTAGAACTCACAGACCAGCCTCACCTGTCACAGAGAACACTGAAAAATATATGAAAAGGACCACCTGGAGAAAATCTCTCAAGCAGTTCCCTCTTTCAAAAGACAGATTTGAGCTTTTATTCTTATTCAGTGTTAGCGTGTAACACATCTCGACTGATATGCAAAAAATGCCTAATAGTCTTCCAAAGAAGCTTCATCCCAGTGCGACACGCAGATAAATATTTACCTATTAAAAATATAAATAACCAGACCAGAAAATCCTGATGTGTTATTTTGCAATATTAAATCTGTTTCATCAGCTCTGGGACTACAGCAATACAAATATGGATAGGTTTGCTTTGTATACCTCCTGTGAGAGGCAATGCCAAAGGCTGCTATCTTTGGATCAGTCTCTCCTTTTTTTCCGTGAAGTTTCACCCATGTTATTGTGCATTAAATTGCAATAGTACTTCAGAGTCCCAGATACGTGTCAGCACAACCCTGAATTAAGGATTTGCATATAGGTTTTCTCCAAAGAAATCCTACTTCAAAACAATTTGCAAGATGGCCAGAAGATGAGTTTTCTTACAAATTCAAAAGAGATGGTCTCGTACTGCAGATAAACTAATCAACAGGGTCAAAATCTCTCATTCATCAACTTTATTTAACACAAAGGAATCCAAAATCAGACATATACCAATGTCTTTTCACAAGTGATGCTCTCATTACAAGTCTATAATATCTACTGAAATTGTAAAGGCAAGTCTGATGGACATATGTCTCCTTCCCCATGCACCGACAGCATTAGGCAGGATAAGCCCCAGTAGAAACAAGCCCTTCCCTGCTTCCAGTATCCTAAATCCTCAGCAAATAAGATTTACCTGTGTTATGGAAGGTCGCTTTTCTTTTCCTTTTCTTGCCAGTGTGTCCAGTCCTTTTAGTGAAGAAAACAAACCCTTCTTATTTCGGACTCTTTGAGATAGAGACAGGGTACGCTTCCTGAGAGCAGCTTCATCCCTGGAGCAGATCTATTTAAACACAGACAGGACTTCTTTATAGCACTTTCATAAGAGCAAAATACTGATAGTTATTTCAACCTGAGACAACAAATGAAAGTTTCTTCAGTTTATCTCAATGCAATATGCCATGATGCTTCTTTTGGTATTCAAACGGTGCAACAGCATAATTTGTGTCATAAGGCAAAATTAGAAGGTCATAGGAGGGAAGGAACTGGAAAATGTTGCTCTGTACAACAGAAGTAGTTAATGAAAAGACTCTGAAAAAGAATGATAATCTATTATCCAGATATAAAATAGATAGAGGAAGAAAGACTTAAAGTTGGCAAACATAGGAGATAAAAGTGCTATACTATTATGTTTTTGATGGAGCAACAACACAAAATACACAGATAAAAATAGCGGCTGAGAGAAACACATTCTCTGTTGGGTCTTTCAAGGCTACTATTCAGTCTGACTTCTCATGCAGGAAACATGCTTTATTTTTCGCTGCAGAGACCAGCTTCAGCTTCACAGTCCAGTAAAGGTTAAAAAGAAGAAGCATGCCTGCTATTGTCATAGTTTACTTGAAGCCAACAAGGTGACAACAGCTTATAGCAGAGGAGCTTCCTCATTCTTCTTTGCAAACATAAGCCATCATTTTTGAAAGTGACTTGCAAATATGGATTGCCTCCAGTTTCTGTCAATTCTAAAAATACTTTCCCTTCAGAAGGGTACTGTTTCTAAAAAATGAAAAAACTGGGGGATCTTCTGGGACCTCCACAAAAGATTAGCTCAGCCTAGATGGACCAGAATCACTTGTTAAAAGTAACAACTAGTGGTTTATGTTCTATACACTTTAAACTCCAAACTCAAAGGGTCAAAATTGCTGTGACAGAATTTCAACACTGTTACTTGTTTACATTTACGTCTAGTTTTATTTCTTTAAATATGGGTCAAAAGTGGCCAATTCCAGAGTCCTCAGAGACCAAAAAAAGTCATGGCCATATATCCTCACGGGTTCAAAGTCTGTCTCTTCGAAAGAACATTTGTTGCAGCCAAGGAAGTGGCAAAAACAAGGGAACAAGGCCATCTGAAGAACACATGGGAGTGCAACCATTATTTATCCTAGCACAATTCCACATGTAAATACAGTAATAATGATGGCTTTGTGTGACACACCCATGAAAAGTACATTTGTACTTACCAGTGCATGGAAGGATGACACCGAGAAAATGCCGAGCCTTCCCAGTGCCAATTTTGAAGGACGACTGGCAGCAGCCAAAAGGCTCTTTGGGTTCGGAAGCTCCCCACCTTGCAAACTGGCTAGGTAACATCGCATTCGGAAAAGGTCCATGTTAAATTTTTCCAGGTTCTGTTCCCATTGCTGGATCTGTTTAGATATAAAAAGGGACAATTAAAAGGGGAAAAAATGTCTTTGTGGGCTGCACTGAAAATTTGAGCTCTTCCACAAACCCACAGTAAATTACTTTCATCTGGTGCTATATGGATTAGATTAGTTATTCCCTGCCAAAACACATTCAGTCATATTGTGTTACATCAACCCAAAAGATGACTTGAAATAAAACAAAGCTGGTGGTCTTAAATGCACACTGACAAGATGAACATACCATGAACTTCGGGTAGTTTGATAGCCACAAAAGCAGTTACATAAAAACATAACCTTGTGGTTCATGAAGGCTTTTTTTTTTTTCCTTTCCCCTTTTTTCTTTTTGGAGATTGGTTTTATTTCCTTCATTTTATGAGTTTAGATTGTATAGCTGCCTGGCTGAAAGCGAGACTGCATAGCTACACTAATTCACTACACTAAGTGAAGTAGCTGCACTGATAGGTTCTGCTCATGCTTTACCATCTTCCTATAGCCTCTCTATCTGTACACAGGAGACAACACTGGCAATGGGAGCATGTACAGTTCTTTGTTTGACTAATAGTTTAAGACATGCCCATGCTCAGCGATAATGCAAAAATAAGTTATATATACTCTGTACAAATTACTGGACCACATGTAAGAATGTATACATACCCTTGTAAAATTTTTAAACATATTTAACAGATAGATGAAGATGCATCAGATAACTAAATCTAATTTTAATATAAAACTAGGAAAGTGAAAAGACTCAAAAATATACTAGATGAGTAAAGTCCTGAATCAAGACTCAATATGACAGAAGTATTTTGCATAGATGCACACTCATCTACACAAACACAGATACTTAAATACTACACTAAAGTCAGATTTTGCTTTTAATTTTCTCTGTTTACACATTGGTAATTGCAGCTCAAATCTGCCCCACGGTGTATAATATACATTAATATGGATAAATAGCACAAATAAGAATGCAGCTGTATTAAATATAGTAGACACATTCACACATGAGAAGACAGAAAAGATGTCTACATTAGGTTAATGTACAATAGCTTCATGTACATCAACTGAAGGTTGTTAAAATCCCCTGACAATGCTTTTCTTCAAATGTCAGTTCAGATCACTGTAAACTTGTTGTTAAACAGGTGGTTTAAGGTTGTGGAGAAAGTTTATCACATTTTCTCTAACATATGTATTGCCTTCATACATTTTGCTGACATGCCTTGCCTGTCATTGAGTGTAAAGAAAGTATCACCTTAAATTTAAATTAATCAATGTTGGAGCAAGCAGTTTTACGACTAAGAAAACAAGCTGATAAATACCATAAAAATATCACATGAACTGTATGACTGATAGGTTTCTCTAGAAGCAAAATCAGTTCAGTTTTCTTATAATGTTGCCAAGTACCACAAAATCACTACAACTGATAGAGACATTACCTATTCTGGCTTTCTTACACATGCACTCACAAACTGTGGCATCAGCTACAGGTATAGTTGTGGAAGCATTAGGTGCTGAGGGTAAAGGAAGGAAAGGGAAGTCAGTAACAGGACAAACTCATAATAGTCCAGAGAAAATGGACTGAGATATATATGTAAATCGCTCTGAAAGTTATGCTTCCTGTTTATTTGCATGTAAATTACAACTGATACAAAGAGCACAATAACATTATTTGATAGAACAGCTACAAAACAATATTTTTCAGTGTAGTCACCACCGTTAGATGTGCATTTTCACTGGTGATGACCAAAAGCCTGCATGCCATGCTCATTACAATCTGCACGGCCATTCAAAATGTGGCTTGTCTTCTACATCACTGTTGCCACTGCTGAAACACACCACCCACCACCTCGCTGTGCTCACATCTCCATCAACGTTCAGCAATCATTGATGAATGTCAATGAGTGCAATGCTTTCTACTTGGAGGAATTCAGTGACATAGCTTTTTTTCATCCACATTTCCCATGTCAAACACCATTTTGTCAGACTTTCCCTTTCACTGCACGGCATCAAAATGCAATGGAATATTGGTGGGAAGGTTCAGTCTCTACTGCCATACCACCAACATCTGCCTCTGACGTCATGGGCCAACAGAATAAAATAGGAGGCATTAATTCCAGTGTAGCCCTCATATATAATGAAGACACCTCCTCCAATCTCATGCTACACATTCAAAATGTGCATCCTTTGTGTCCCATAAACAATCATTTTTTTCTTGGATTTTTTTTAACATCGTCCTTTATTTTGCACTCTTTTCTTCTCTCAGATACTCTTCATCCAATAATTTACTGCATGCCAGTATTTTACACATGGGGTGATACCAGAAAGAGTCTTTGTGACCAGCTCTTCCTCCATGTCAACATTTATTAGAACGAGAACATGGTTGCCAGCTTTTCACAAAGCCAAAACTTACAAGTTCAAGTGAAGTCTTTCCCTCTTGAATGATATCTCCATGAGTACAGAGTCAACACCTCAAGAACAGAGCAAGGCTTGTTCTAGGTTCTGCTGGACTGGAGCATCCTGTTCCCATTGAACACAAGCTGAACACAGGCCTTGTGCTTCTGAGGCTTAGTTCAGAATCCTCATTACTCATTTCAACTGAGTTGTATTTGAAAATAATCTAAGAAGGGGGAGTGAGGTACAACACAAGGATGTTCCGAAGAAATAATTAAATTAAAGTGTTTATCAGTCATTCAGGATGCTAGCTAATCAGCTCCAAAAGCATTGGTAATCATGATGTTACATTTAATGGCATTAGCAAAAGCTGTAGGCAGGGAATTTCTGAGATTGTCTTGTAGTCTTATCAAAACCAGGGATGTCTGGAAACAATTGGAGACCACGAACCAATACCAGCTGCTATTTGTCTAAGCCTTTTAAACTATGATAATTCTTCCGAAAGATTTATATTCTTGAGGGCTAGATGGGGGAAGCTCACAAATAAAAAAAGCAACAACTTCAAAGCTCAGTATAACCTGGTCTATGAAGTTAATTTACAGCCTGCAGACTAGATGCTACAATCTTCATTCTGCTTTTGTGGGAGGCAAATCTCCGACCCACGTGAGAGGACTGCCCAAAGACAGCTCAAGGACTTAGGTTCATCCTGTACAGACAATACAGCCCTTCTGAAATCTGTTCTAAAGCAAATGGGAAAAAGCGCACGCAGCAGACAGCAGTGAGAGTGGGAATGGGTGACAAAGGCTAACAGCAGCATGAAGAGAGCCCACAAAGAGATAAGAGATACCGCCTGACAGGATACACGCCGAAACAAACAAGCATACATGAAATCACACTCTGTGTGACCCGCTCAGTTATTGCTGCTTGTCTGCACTGCAAGCTTGAGTATCAAGGGCATCCAAAACACTTATCTCTCTCTCCTAGTTTCAATCACAATTTAAACACTTCTTAGTGAATTTCTAGGAAAACCATTTAAGGAGGTAAGGCAAAAGGCAGGCTGCCATTCTCAGTACAAGCAAATGTGAGGCAAGGATATTTGGGTTTTGTGGCAGCATGAGAGAGAATGGGAGAAAGAAAAGGAGAGACCACCCAAATAAACCTCTTCAAACTAATAGGATCCTTGTAAAGTAGAGAGAAGAAGGAAAATATAGCAGAGTTAGAAAGGAGCAAAATGCAGGAAGCCCAAAGAGTTAGGGCCATAAATTACTTAGCTTGGGTCACCAGGACAAATTAAGGCCAGGAAGCCTGATTCAGGGACAAGACTAATTATGTTGGGAGTGCTAAGTAAAAGGGCTACTTTTGGTAACAGAGACACAGATCACGAATGAGATCTTAACAGTTAACACACAATGTGGTACTTTTGGCAGTAATTTAGCAGTAATGATCTTTTTTCAGATCATAAACAGACAATTCTCTTCCAAGTTAGTGGAAAATCTATTAAGACACTAAGAGACAGTTGTAAATTCATTACATTATAAATTATGCAAACAGATGAGTTGAAGGAAGGTGCTAGAAAGTGAATCTCTTCATGTTCGGTATCCCCGCTAGGTTGGCTCTAGGTAAACTCTGAATCGAGAGCTTGGGAAAGCCAGGAATTAAATATGTTCAGAGCAGATCACACAGACCAGGGGTTTCCAGAATGTGAGATGGGGACCCACTGAGTACTGCTTTGGAGATTATAAAAAGTTAACAGGGAAGGACAAGTCTTATCTGCTATGCAGCCATCCCTGTAGGTGATGTACCTAATAGAACCTCCACCCGAGCATACCCGAGGGCTGCTCTCTGCGAAAGACAAGGCTGCGCTGGTAGAGGAACTTAGAGACAGGCCCTGGCTCCTCGTCCATCCTATCATACAGTGCTAACAGCATCCTTTGGAAGTGGGAGGAAAAAACGTCTCGTTTTCAAACACACATTCACTACAAAGTAAGAGGGTTCAATGTAATAAAATGAAAACCAGCACGGAATTAGCTGAAAGCAGTGCCAGAAATGACACCATACCAACTCAGAATAAGAATACTTCAAGTAACAAGAGGAAGAAGGGAAGGAAGAAGCCTTCTGAAGCTCACCTAATAACAAAACACCATTTTTCCACTTTGCACTTATTTAAGGTAACACAAAAGTAAAGACTCACAAAGAGGAAGGTGTTCTTTCAGTAAGTCTTTAAAATGGATTTGATTTAGTAACAGATCTTACACCATACGGAAACATCAGCTCCTTATGACACAACTATCTACAGCAATAAGAAATTCAGAATTTTCCCCTACACAACATCTTCTGCCTAGATTGAAACGTCTCTGCAAGTTGACATAAGGAACTCTGGATTTAAAATATACTTCTGATGCTGTTTTATATGATCAGCTTTTAAACCACATTACAAACAACAGCAAACTCTTAGCATTCCAGTCCCCAGTTCTCAGACACAATTCATATTGCACCCATCTGGATAAATGAGTCACTCAGTATCTTGGGACAGGGAAAAGACTTCTATTGTCATTTCTTCCTAAAGAGCAGCAGAGGGGCAGTCTGACAAAACAGCATCTGACATGGAAGTGCAGATGAAGCAAAGGTGTATCATTAAATTCCTCCACATGGAAAACATTGCACTCACTGACATTCATCAGTGATTGCTGAATGTTGACAGAGACCAAACAGTGGACGTGAGCACAGTGAGGCAGTTGGCAGTGCATTTCAGCACTGGCGACAGTGGGTCACCTCTGCTGGTACAGATGTTTACAAGTGCAACATGCAGGCTCTTGGTCACCACCGGTGGAAATGCACATCTAATGGTGGTGACTATGCTGAAAAATACTGTTTTGTAGCTGAGAATGTGCTCTATCAAACAGTGCTACTGTGCTCTCTGTATCTATTGTAGTTTCAATGGAAATAAGTAGGAGGCATTACTTGCAGGGTAACCTACATATGCATCTCTGTCCATTTTCTCTGCACTTTTGTGAGTTGGTCTCTTTATAAGCTTTTGTAAATACAGTCTTTCAGAGCAACATATGTGCATACATGTCTATAGCCAGGGATGAAATTCAGAAGCATTGAATCCAGCTGCCCCTCCCCACAAAACAGTAGATAGGCCTTCCTGCACACACCCCTGCAACAGCTTCATCCCACAACCACTGCTATGCAATTCTACATTTGCTAATAGTTCATTCGTTATTTTATATTAAATCTTCCTGAAACAAGGATGGAATTTCATCCATCTGCAAAACAGTAACTACAGCAGCAAAGAGAGTGGAGATGAACCTCCTTTACTTCTCTGGCTGCTTATTCTCTTCACTCCTTAGTGATTTTACTAATAATGTAGAGGGCGGGTCACACCACACTGAATATTAATACCCAAAAAGAAACCAAACGGAATCACTCAGAAAGCAGAGCTCTACTCTAGCCAGTTCAAAGACCATCCAAACTGAAGATCTGTTATAACAAATTTAGATAACATTTTTTTAGTTTAGAAGAGTGTAGAAGAAAGAAAAATCACTGGATATTACAAATAAATTAGAATTTCTATGTGGAGAAACTGGCAAGTGTTATTAAAGTTCCCTGGAAAGATTCTATTTCAGATTTGTTACTGTGAGTTTTCACCTAACGTTGGACAATACTTCACAAGATGCTTCACAGAAAAATGAAGACACACAATTTGGTCTTCTGAAATGAGCCTGGAGAGTAAAATTCATAAAACTATACAAGTTGTCTTCCTGTACATGTTAGTGAGAGAAAAGAGAAATAGTCAGGTACATTTTAAACAAAATGTAATGAAGTTATGAGGTGAAAGGCAAAAGATCACCAAAGGGAAAGAAGGAAAGGTACTAACTTATTTAATGACAATTCAGAGAAAACAGAGTATCACCTTCCTGATCCCCTTATTTTGCTTTATATAGTAATAGATGAATGACTTGTCATTGCAGGTGCGTATGAAAGCTTACATAAAAACCATCTTCAAGTATGCGTCTGTTCTTCTCATCATTTCAGTGCTTGAAACTAAAACCTCTGCTTATAACCTCTCTGATAAATAAGTCTCATGCACACAAAAAATACGAATCAGAACAGAAAACTCCGAATAGCTTGGAAAATAAAACATTATTATGCCAATATATTACAATTTAAAAAGGCCGGAATGCTTTCAAGCAACCATTATTCACATTACTGTACTAAAATGACACAGTAGAAAAGACTTATGTACAAAGTACACAAAGAAATACACCCAGAGCTGCAGTGCCCTCACAGTGAGGCTAATTTTCCATCCCATTAAAAACAGTTCTAAAGGCAGAGGCAGCAACAGTTTTAAATTAATATGCAATATTTTGTTAAAAGAGCTCCAAATAAATGCCATGAATCCCTTTCACTAACTTCAGTGGCAGATAGACAAGGCCCCGTTTTCACAGCAAATGCTGTGAATACCTCTCCTACATTAAACATCTAGGAAAGTTAACATCTTTTAAAGATAGACTCCATGGGCTTTGAAATCATGCTCAGTGCTGTGAGATTTTTGAACTTGCTGCTTTTTGTCTTAGTATGTTACACCCTGGGGAAACAAACCAGCACCACCAAACAGCATATTTATTGCATATATTAATATAAACACAAATGCCCATAGGTAATATGTGCACACTTACTTTCAGCCATATGACCAGAGGCCTATTGGGAATAGTTGCTGTACACATACTACTCTCTTCGATCTCTTCTAAATTGCCCCACTGTACTGATAGCTATATGAAGGGCTGCTATTTTCTCTTATGCTGCTAGTAAGTCCATTATTATTATTACTGGACCAGTAAACCTGGACAGATGAAATCCCTGATCTAAGTTGCAGCTCTGAAGACGTTTCTTGGCTAGTTTGATAGCATCAAGTTTCTAAGATAGTCATTTATCTAGAAAATCAACCTTCTCATTCTAACTTTTTGTTTGCACTTCTGTGTAGCACTAGCTTTATCAAACTCTAGCCTGCAAATCATCACATTTAAAAAGAAGCACCAGAAGAACTTTTCCAGTCCACTTGCTGCACACCAATAATAAACCTGTATGTACATTTAAGTACATATAGCAATTTTAGAAGTCTAGATTTCCTTACTAATTGCCTTTCAGGTAATGGTGTCTGTGAAACAAGAGAACATGTTGCATCCCTGTAAAGCCTTTTGATTTATTAAGTCTTCAGCAGAGAAGCACTCATTTTAAATCACTATAAATGTGGAAAAAAGACAGAAAGTTGAGGTTGGGTGGTTGTTTTTCTGAGGAAAAGGAAGGAAAGAGACAAAAGATTTAAAAATCACCAAAAATTTCCAAGATAACTCCCCAGTGAAAATAAATGTGCCTTGTCTTTTTACATGAAAAAAAAAAAAAAAAAAAAAAAAAAACCCTGTGATCCCTCTGCAGTCAATTGCAGTATTTCCTTTGACTTCCCGGAACCTATCACCAGTAAAGTTATCTGGAACAGGATGTACACAATATACTTCAGTCAACTCCTTCATGATTGAAAACACCACCAAACATAGAGAATACAAGTCCAAGTATTTATACTCTTCTTGTGTCTACAAGTGGGCAAAAGATAACTAAACAATTCCAGTTCAAAATAACTGAGCTACACATAAGCAAACTTTTCACTGAGGAATAATGCTTTTTCAAAATCGCTAGCTTAGTAAGTATATTAAGAGTGCTTACTTACTAAATATATTTAGGGTTTTTTTTTCAGAAACTCATCTCTGAGACATTAAATCAAAAGATCCAGAAACCCAGTTATCTACTGACTTTTCTCTGAAGTGATCCTGCTGACAAAATTTAAAGCAGTTGTAAAGAGAAATTTTATAGAGATCAAAGGGTTTCAGACTGAAGAAAAGGCTCACTGTGAATTTACTTTTTGCTAACTAGTGGATGTTTGCAGATGATTCATTTCACTCTTTGTCTCGCTAGTTTGCCCTCAGTCAACAATTTGAGAAATTAATAGACAGAAGATTAGCAGGAATAAATCTTCTGCAATCCTAGTGATGGATTTTAGTTATGGCAGAATGCAGCCAACTACTTCCAGGATTAGAACCGGAAAAAAATGGCAGCTGTTCAAGGACAGAACATCGAGTTAGCAGAAATGAAGAGACCATCATTAGTGAAGTTCACCTGACTCTAAATAAACTACTAGCATCAGTATCTACTGAGTCAGTGAGCATATATAAAGATTTTTCTTCAGTGTGTCACACATGATAGGCCATATTAAGCACAAGAGAATCTCTAGAAATCTGTATATTTTTCTATGTCTCAAAACCTACAGCAATAAAAGGATGCCTTGCTCATCCTCCATTCACCCCACTAGGCTCTGGACCATGAAATAAAGTGACATGGAAAGTATGAACATCTGAGCACTCCAAAAGCTTATGAACATCTGCACCACAAATCCCTACACAAACTTATTTACCTTTTTGAACTCTGCTCATATAGCTTCAGACTAAAGTGTACTACAAAGAGTTTGACAGTGACATCAGTACCAGTCAGTCTGTCCTTGGTCAAGTTCAAATCAGTATAAGAACTGTAAATAATATAAGCATCATGTTCATGAAACTAAAAGTGTTCCACTAACCGAAGTAAAGTAATTACACTGTACAGGATCAAAGGAAATTAACGTTGGTTGCTACTCAAGAGGCAATAATGTGCAGCTTAAAATAAAGCTAGAGAAATAGCTACTCTGACTGAGAATGTAGGGCTCTCGAATAACAGTCAAGGAACTAAAATTATCAGATGTCTTTTGTTAATGGCGTAATAAAAGATATAGCAACTTCAGTACACAGGCCTAGTAGGCTAAACTACTAGACAAGCACAATACACATAACAGGCTGTGAGTAGTGAAGCCTTTACCAAGACACTGAGAGACACATCATCATTTGCCAGTTGTTGCCTACACATCTGTGGGCATGGGCAATATGTCAATATCTCAAGATGTAATTCCATAGGTGGAATCACTGGATTCCTAGTTCGTTTGCTGAAAACTAAGAGTAGAGAAAGGTGTTATGTCAATGCATGACTGCACAGACATTAAGGTCACCATTTTACCTGAAGAACAGTTCTCGTTATTCATCAGTCTGCTATGACTATTTGTCTTAAGCATGGCTTGGCTGAAATACCAAGGCACACATGGACTAAGAAAACTAAATTTCAGCAGGAGGGTAGAGAGGTAGTCCAGTTTTCATTTTAGAAACAAACCATAGTGGTGATGTTTCTTCAGCGTTAAGCTGCTGCTATAGCTAAGATTCAGGTATTCCTACCACCATAATAAGAAAATATGATCAAAATAACACATTAGGCATTCAGAAGCTATTTGCAGGAAGAAGCAACTGATGATTCAGACTGATTCTTGCTGCAATGAAACAAAATTAGCCTAGATGCAAGTACAGATGCAAACATACTGACTGTTCTGCCAAGTGTAAAAATCTTGGCTGTAGGACATTAGATCTCCCAAGCTAAACACCAATGGGCCTGAGCTTATACTGAGACAAAAAGTTTCTAGCACAAAACCAGAAAGTGTTACAAGAAGTGCTGTTAGTGACTTACAGTCCCCCTTTTCTTTGAGTTGACAAGGGAACAATGCTCCAGAGGCTCAGTGGTATTCATGGAAGTGCTTTTCCATCCAAGATAAACTCTGGTCTTGACTTCTAGTTCTCCTTTGAACTCCTATGCGGATTTTTAAGAAGCCTAGAGGATCCTGGACTTTTAGTAATGGCTAAATTTCAGCTGAAGCATATGGTTTTGTCTGCCTTAGACCTTCTTAAAATTTTATTTGGATAGAGCATACATCACATCACATCTTAAGGTGCAGAAATATATTGCTATGTACCTACTCTAAAATCTTTCCTGCAGTTAAACAATAAATTAAATTATTCACAGAACATACTGTAGATCCTGTGGTATTATATATAATAGCTAGATATTATTTACATCTAAGTGTATCATAAAACAAAGCAGTGAAAATTAATTACATTTTTCCAGAAGAGAAAAGAAATAGCTTTGTGCTCATAAAACACACCAGTCTGATCATCAGCTTTTGAGTGCTGGTCTACTTCCTGAGCTGCTCTGGATTGCTGTAGAAACTCGGCAATAATTACGACTACCATATCATGCCAACTATCTCCACAACAATTGCTTCAGGCCTACAAAGCATTAACAGTCAGAGACCAAAGCAAGAAATTATGATAAATGTTCTCCCGCAATAATACTTTGTAGCAGAAACAAGCTGCACTATTTCCAGTACCTGATTCTCTATCGCCTTCCTGTTTTTTGGATCGCTAACAATTGAGAGCTGCAACTCTGCCATCTTTTTCATCTTGCTGTCCATATCAATCTTCTGGAAGAGACTCTTGGTCTGATTTTTCAGTAGCCGAACTGTGTCCTCCTTCCCAAGCTTCTTTGCAAAGAGGGAAGCACAGGCTGAATGTATGGCAGTAACCCAGTTTTCCAGATCTGTCTGACTTGTTGCCTGTGGAACAAACCAACGGTGCAAAATTATGACCAGGAAAAAGAAAACCAAAATGAATCTGCAGCTCTAGGACATGAATTGTTTGATGGGTTCCCTGAGACCTGAAGCTTTTTTTCTCAAAACTTTTCAAGTAAAGTTTTAAAACTACACAAACAAAGGAGCTTTTTTCACACTGTCATGACTTGTACCCAACCTCCAGCTTCTGCTTCTTAGACCTTCTAGGCCTGACGGCTCTGGGAGCACAACAGAGCCCACGAGTTGTGGGCAAGATGTGACTTGCATTCTTTAGCCCTCCAATTAAATAAGGTGAAAGTTGACAGATTTCAAAAATAAATCTCCTCTTGTGGAGGTAACATAGCAACAGGGATGATTTTAAAAGTAAGGTCTGAGGAGAGGTGTTTGCTTACTTTAAAAATGCCAAATTAGTGTAGCATAGCAAGGTAAAGAGAATACATCTCCACGAAGTGTCTCCAGAGATGTTTACAAGTGTGCCTATGAATCAACATGTTTTTATGCAGGCGGTTTCTCACAATACTGTTCTTTATTAATATTTCCAGTGCTGCCGTTAAGCGGCCAAGAATTATTTTTAACCTTCTTTTTGAATGCTTCACTCAACTGAGATACCCTCTGAGGCCAGTGGATTCAGAGTTGTGTCCATCATTCCATAAAGGCACAATGCTGATAGATGTGAAAACATTTGCTAAGACACCTGATTTACTGGAAGCCTGTAATAACCAACAACCAGAATTGTCTTGTATGTCTGTGATCTATGTACTCTTTATTTCTGAACTGTAACTGACTGAGGCAACTGGTGTAATACTTGAAGTCGTATCATAAACTTACATCAATACTACAACAGTATACTGTAATAATGTAACTACAGTATTATTTTTAAGTCACAGACATGATGCGACTGTATGTGTATGTACACATAATGACATACATGTAAGTGCATACTCACAGACAATCTGTAATGGAAATAATTAAAAAGTTATGTATGCATTCTGTTACCTGAAATAGGTAGACATCTCCAAAAGAATTGCTGAGACAGAACACGTTTTCTTTCTTGGGATGTTCTGGAACAGACTGGACTATACTGTCTTCAGCAAACAGGGCGTATCGAGGCAAACTACTCTGCTCCATTGAATTCCTTCCATAGGTCTCATAGAACAGCAGAGTACAACCTTTGGAGTTCAAAGGGACAACAAATGTGAAGATGAAATTAAGTTCTGGATCTCTTATTCAAGTTCTCTTAGATTAATGCTTCTGTAAATTAAAATTCACAGAGAATATTAGTTCCCCTCTTTTGAGCTGGAAAAATGAGTAGGATCCTCAAAACTGGGAAATAGGAAAAGTTGATATTGAATTTGCCAATGTAAATTTAGAACAGACATGCAATAGAGATGCAACAAATATGCAGGACTTAAAAAATAAATAAACAAAAAGAACAGGATAGCTCAGTAAACTCAGCCTATTAAAATATTTAAGCCTGTAGAAAAATTCCTGCTTAGTTCAATCAGCTCGTGTGTTCAGTTATTATTTAAGAGAATCAGCTCTCTCTCAACAACCTTCGTAGTTGCAGACAAAAGATTTGCAGAAACATTTTTCTTCCAAAAACATGCAAAGTGAATAATTGTCTAAAATTTAAATTGGACTACCTGAAAACTGTCAGCTTAGACCACGAACATTATCTGGATAATTTAAAACAGATTAAAAGGATTGACTGTGATCATGTTCCTTCTCATGGGAGATGTACATCCAGAAAACAAATTTCATTCTTGACAATCATGAATGCAAAGAGAGAAATTATTTCTGGAGGACAGAAGAGCAGCCTTGGTCCCAGTACCCAGAAGTATGATTACATTGCCTTTGGCAGTGAAGCTGGTGTAAGAGCTGCCTGCCGCCCCTCTGCTCCTTGCCAGTCGTTCATTGCTGCCCTGCATTACATCCCACTGTCCTCTGAGATGTGCCAATTTACCTGCCCAGGCAGCCACAGTCTGATGTACATTACTAAAATAATCTTGTTTAAAATTATCTTGGGTTTCTGAAGAATTTCTTAACCCATTTTTGCACCTAGAGAAAAGAAGTAAATGCACCTTACTTTCATTCCTGTGAAACATAAAGGTTAATAATAAAGGAGTTGATGTTGTTTTTTTTTTTAATATATAATTGGAAAACTAATTAATACTAGACTATGACTGGATGTTTAACCTAGAAGAAATAAGAAGAGATACTATAAATATAATTTGAAAATTGCCTAACCAGTTAGAAAACTCTGAGGTTGTTGGTGGATTTTCCAGCAAGGAGAGCCTTTTCTAAAAGATATGCTTCGATTCACTCAGGAATTAATTTAAAGACTTACAGCCACATTATGTATTGACTCAGACTAAATGATCGCAATGGTCCCCTAGGGACCAGAAATCCATGAATATATTACTGTTGTAGCCCCTATACATATTCAGTGGAGAACTTGAAACTCAGCCAGTACAAGGATTAACTTTGGTAGGACTACACTATTGTTATGTCTCTGGACTGCTTTTTCTTGTTGTTTTTCCTTCAAATAAAGAGACAACACAACACAAGGCAACACCAAAACTTACGCATATATACCTAGGTAGTGTGTATGAAGGGAATGTTACAAAACCTGCAAAATGGAAATGTTTCCTTTATACATGCATTTAAAATAGCTAAAACCAGACATCAAACTCTGTTTTAACATTTCTCTAACTTTAGTACAATTAAGATTGTACTAAAAATCTCAAACACATCATACAAATTCATGTAATTCTGAGGTAGAGGTTACTCAAAAGTTAGATCTGAAATCAGAACCAAAATCCTTGATTTTGGGGATCCTTCTGCCTGATTAAGGAAAATGATTTGCCTGCTAGGGTTTGTGGGGCACATCTGTTCTGAGAAGTTATGAGACAGAGTCCACTCTTTCTCTCACGGCCCAAATCTAGAGAATATGATAATAAAAAGTCAATGAGATGAACCTCATCACATTCTCCAGTGCCACTGAATGTAAAGCAGTTATAGGAAAAAAGGAAATCACAGGTTACTGAGCAAATCAGTTGACAACTGAAAGGTTTTAAAAGGAAGGCATTCAATAAATAGCAATTCCTGTGCACTATTTAAGTGCATCTTTTCCTATTGCTGCCCAGAGCATCTAGCAGAATATTTAGGATAAGAGCAAATCTTATAGAGTTGGTCCTATCCTTTTCCCTTACCCACTCACACTTGCTCCCCTTTATGATAGAGACAGCTGGACATCTCTGCAGTAGGAAAAGAAGGATATGATTTGTTACACTGCATATCAGACATAGCACTTCTTTAGTAGTTTCACCATGACAGGACAAACAAAATCAACAAACCAAAGTTTCCTCTTGCACTCTTCAGCAGCAACGCTGTTGTATTGCTGTATTCCACTTTTGTATTTTAGGAAAGTGCAAATTAATTCTATTTAAAACTTCCACATTTTCCCTACGAATTATCAGAATGGTAACTAAAGATATGCTGCCTTTTATTGTGGAAGTTTACATGTACAAAACCAAACAAGTAAGTAATAGTTGAAGAGGGCATGTATGTATGGCACCCAAGATATATCTTGGGGTGATGCATTAGCTGGTTTCATGAACTCTAACAGACCCACTGGGACTGATTATAGTTCAAGTATTATCATCAAAATGTGAACTGAAGGGGAAGTGCTGTTGGAAAGCAATTTCCCTCATTAAAATAAATTAATTAGACAAGACAGATGGGAAAGAGAGATCCTCATGTTATTATTCAAGCACAGGTCATGATGGCACTGAAAGTGAAGCAAAGGTCTCAGGACATGTCCACTTTGAAGTCTGGCATGTAACAAATGGTTATAAGCCTTCTGCATATTTATAATTTAGCACATCTCATTGGAGTACAAAGAAACACGCTGTTCTCCATTTGCATATGTGGCTATTTTAAGTCATATTTTAAAATATCTTGGCTACTTAAATTTCAAAAACAAATTAAACACAGATTTAGTGAAAGTCCTGCATCAGGGAAAACTGAAGCAAGAGACTTGATCTTGATGCAGCATCTTATGAAAACAGAACTACGCCTTGATATCCAGACAGGCAAGTTTATTTTGGCATCAGAACTCTCTACAGGACAATAAAGGTATGAGATCAAGGAAATTAGAAATGTATATTTAAAACTGTTAGCAAAGTGGAGGAGATTCTGCACCATGAATGCAGCCGTATCAGTCATCTTAAGAAGAAAGCATTATGTTGAATACTTCTTATGATGTTAGAAACTAATAAAGCTTTTTCCAAATAATTTTATTATTTCCTTGTTCTGGCTGGGTAAATACAGGTAGCAAGAAAGGATGTGACTTTTCAAGGTAACCTGTGAGCCAAGTGCATAGCAAAGAACCAAACACAAAGCACCTGATTTCCTTCCCAGAGCACTTTAGCTTCATTATCCAAAAAATGAATACAGACAACTAGTATATAATGTATTACAGTTTCTGCATTTGACAGATTTGCTAAGAAACTGCTAGAATTTTAGAGGAGGCAGATGAAACTCATATTTGTCCTCCATAACACAAACATACAATAAAAGGGCAGCATTCAGATATTGTTTTTTCTTTTGTATATACTGCTTGTAAGCATGAATCATGCTACCTGATGATCAGTATAAGTAATTTAAACTGTTAAGACTGCCTACATTTTGAGCCTTTGATAACAGGTCTCTGAATTATAAGGCAGAATTGCTACATTCTGGCAAGTTTGCTTCCTTCAACTCAGTACTATCAAGGGTAACACTCTCCGCACTTGTTATTTGATGTTCATTTTTCTTTGGTCTACACCCATGCAGAATTTTGAAAAGGGCAACCTGTGGGAAAGTTGTTATTTTCTCTCCTCCAGTCCCAGATATGCTAGGAAATTATTAAGTTTGATCATTTCCTTACTCATTAACTTAGCACTACATCTACTGAAAGGCAAATCCTTCAGATACAATTCAAAAAAAAGGAAAGAAAGAAAAAACAGGCCTACGAACTCACCCAGTAAATTCCTTTTCCTCCCCACAATAGATGTTATTTTCCTTCTCACACTTCCTGACACCCATATGCTTCTTGTGGCACACCTACCTGATCCATTATCCTGAGCTATCAACACATGCTGCTAGTGCAGGGCTAAACACAGTAATCACACAGCAGCCCACAGGCAGCAGCCTCTGTTAAGTGGATTGCCTTCCCACAGCAAGGGAAGAAGGAGGAGATGGGAAGGGCAAGCATTCTGAAAGGCAAAAGTGCTCAGCAATACAGAGAAGGCCACATGAAAGACCATCTGCAGAAAGAAGGGAAACTGAGGAGCCCTGGAAGTGGCTGCAGCCACAGAAGCAAGCATCCCATGCTGAGCTTTGGGCGCTGCAGTCTTCCCCCCACTGCTACTACTGCTTCTGCCCTGAACGTAAATGCTTCTCCATGCAAATGCCTCAGCATGGAGGCACTGACCTCTTTGTTACCTTGCCACCTGGCAACAAGCCAACTGTTTTTACCTTAAATTACCTCAACTTAAAGTAAACTTTTTAACAGATCCAAAGAAACAGTGTGCCTGTGCCGAAGAATCAGACATCAGGGACCTTTTAATCCTTAAATTTTGACTTCCTCTGATACAGAGATACAGTAAATTTTGTATTTTTACCAGTTTTGGTTCAATTTAGTCTTTGACCTCCAAACATCCCAAAGCACCTTCTAAAACTCCAATTATATGTAAATACAGGAACTGGGAGGTCAGATGAAACAATTCCTGCTATGGTAAGAAATGCAACTGCACATACAATACTAAATACATGAGCACCACCTTATTTAGTGGGCTGGTTTCACGCATGCTTCACTTCAAGTGTGAGAGTAGACTATGCTAAGTTACAGGAATTGCTAATAGGAACCACCACATGTGAAAAGCTGTGCAGATACAATGGAAATAATTGGTGCTGCCAAGCCAGAGGGGAAACACGGCAGTTTACCTTTGAGTGTTACCCAGTACTGCTTCCACTTTCGCCGTGTGACCAGCTCCAGCTTCTTCTCTTTCTGCAGGGTCACCAGTGGTTTGAAGAACAGCCACCCTGCTTTGCGCACCACTCCTTGCTCCTTCTCGTACAACAAATCCAGTTGCTCCAAGGAGCTGAGGGACTCGCTGCTGGAGTCCTCTGTTTCTGATGAGGTCTCAGTGTTCTCCAGGTTCGTCCGGCTCATCTCCAGCTCCCGCATGAAGTTTTCATAAATGTTCTGCCTCAGGGCATCACTGCTGACTGCGTTGGTGGACTCACTTCTCTGGGACAGGATGTGACTGGAGCTGGGTGACCACAACAAAGTAGACTGCTGTGATGGTGCCAGCGCGTCTGTGCTGAAGTTGTCCATTCTGCTGTCAAAGTATTCGCTCCCATCTTTACATTTGGGTTCCTGCATATTAAAGGAAGTTGCCAGAAATAAGTCACCAGTAAGTCTGAGTGCAAGCAGGAATAACATCATGGCACATTGCTTTATTACAGGGCTTTTAATGCTTTGGTGACCCTGTTAATGCCAGGCAGCTACCTTTACCTTCAAAGCATATCAGGACCGATTTTATCTCCGTTTTCTCTCTGTCATACAAAACGTGCATAACCAACACAAAAAAAGGTCAAAAGTTTAAAATATTTTAAGCCTGTTAGCATTGATTGATAAAAATCTAATCTAATATACAGTTTAAAAAAAAAAAAAAAAAAGGTAGGCAGGCTTGCTGACTGGCAAGAATTCAGGTTCCAAACTGCAGAGGTGTGTATTTTCTGACTTGCTGGAAACCCCAAGGGAGCTTGACTATCTCATCAAGCACCCACAGGCCTTTCCCCAAATTGCACTGTGTTACTTTGTGCCTGCACTGAGAGGCTGGCCAACCTAATTTGAAATACTCGAGCCTGATGACATCTCGTGCCTTGCTATATGACCACTAATGCATGTCCAGCTCCTGCTTCTGCCTATCCAAGTGGGATCATGCTGCCAGCTTGGGCCTTGCCTGTCTCAAGCCTTCCCCAGTAACAAGCTATCCACTCCCACCCCTCCCAGGCGGTCAGGCATTTCTTACCATGCAAAGGAGAGTCACACCATGCATCACAGGAAGCCATCTGTTACGCTTCCAACTTACATTACTGATGGTATTGAAAATTAATATTAAGATTTAAGAGGACATAGCACAAAAATTTTACTGCCTTTTGCCGTAGAGAAAATTTGAGACTGTTGCTTGAAATGTATGAATGAAAACAAAAGAAGAGATGGCTACAAAAATCAAAGATGTGAAGCTATTTCTGTAAAAATAAAGCTATTATACTTTTAAGTTTAGACTACTTCTATAGTTGATTTGCTTACAGATCAAGTAAATAACCCTTGGTCTAACACAATCTGCTTTCACCAGAAGTTTTTGAAAGCAACTACTTATTTTTCCTTTGCTTTCCACTTGAAGCTCTCAAACAAGCAATGCTGTGTTTTGATGGTGGAATGGCCTCCATATGAGCCACGGTGAGCCCACACCACGTGCAAATGTCACAAGGCAAGCCACTTCTCAGGCTGCAGAACACTGTTGCTGATGGCATCCCAAAAGCCACACTCAGCTGAAAACTATGACCTTTTACAGTATGTTTAGCTTCAAGTCTGGCTTTTCAGATCACCCTGCACACCCACAAGGCAGCACTTCTCTCAAACCTTGTGGCAAAGCTTTCAGCAGTGATCTCAGAGTGGAGCTCACTGAACATCAACAGTTTTGCCAAATGTGCCGGCAGGAAAAACCCTGAAATTCAATGAAAGGATATGCATTTTCCTATATATACAGCTTGACAAGATATGTACCCATTTTCACTGGGGCCCATGAGAATAGATGAATAAATCCAACACATCAGTGACTGTAAACAATTTTCCACAGGCAAGCTGAGAGATGGTTGAGGGGGGGCGGAATCACATCTGTAATGTGTTTATGCCCACCGAACAACTGTAGAAGATGGATCACACAACTGCACCAGCCATGTGCAGTTCCATGGGAACGGGAAGCTTTCTCCACCTACTTTTTAATTACTGTTACCGAACATGTGTGCCAAAATTTTGTGTTTTAGTTGTGTGACTATTTATTCTCCAGAAACTGTCCTCCAGAAAACATTAATGTACACTTTATGAAGCGTATCTATTTCTTTCAGTCCTAAATCACTAATTTGAAAAGCAAAGAGAGAAGCACATACAAGATGATTTGTATGAAGGGCCATTACTGGAACAACACACACTGAGGAAAGAGAAGTAAACAATCTAATCACCAACAGCTACCAAGCACATGTGAAGTTTTCTCAGAAAGGATGCATGATGAATGAAACGCTGGGATTACACACGTTTTGCCATGACAACATCACTTGTATTTGCTAAAAATGAGCAGGACTGGCAGCGTCACACAGTCTCTGCTGGTCTCCAGCGAAGCTGTCACTGTGGCAGTATCTGGTCACAGCTGCTCATGGTGTTTACCCTGCTCTTTTTCCCTCTGTTGTATCTGACGATAGAAAATGCCCTCTGTATCTGTGAAGCTGCATTCAAGCAGATCTCTTAATGTCTGAGATATATCCTGGATTAATTGCAGATAAAGCAAAAGATAAAGCGGATAACTAAGATGCTAATTAGACAAAGTGACGCATGTAATAATTAGCTGTAAGGAACAAGGCAGGAAGTAATGCAGGCTGTTAAATGCATTAAGACCCAAGCCAAAAGTGGGACCTAATGCCTGCTTTCAAGCCAAATAAAGAGTTCACTTCAGTGCACTTTTCTTTTAAACTCTCTTTACACCACCAAGCTTCATGCTGTGGCTTATAAAAGCCAGTGCATTTCAGAAATGATTCCTCTGAAAAGACTATTTACTTCATGCAAAAACCTATCTGCACAGAAGTTTCTGGTGGCTCATTTTTGACTTCACACAGTATAAGCCCTTTGTTATACAGACAGACATCTGGGCAGTCCTTGCACCACCAATGTTAGAAGAAACTGACTGCGGCAAGTCTGCCTAGGTCCTGTCCATGCATCCCACATGCTCAACACACACCTATGATGCTCTTAAAATGTATCATAATACAGCATCTTCCCAGTGCTGTTCCAGAAAGAATTAAATCAGTGAGGATGTGTCATGCAGTACAGCACCAGTGATGTACAAAAGCAATGCATTAGGGTATCATCCTGCAAAGAAAGCTGGGCTATGGCACAGAACAACAGCAAGTTTTTGACATGAGATGATGATTAGAAAGGCAAACTCAGTTCCAGGATATATCAGATCAAGTATCAGATCAAGCCAATAAGGAAGCATCCACCTCACTGGACAGGACACAGCCAAGGGCTCATCTGGAATATCCCATATCTGAATCTGGTTATGAATGATTTAAAACAGGTGCAGAGAAAGGGTGCCAGAACAAAAAAGAAACAGACTTCCTATCTTAAGACAGGGGACCAAAGAGAGTCTGCACAGCCCAGAAAAGGTGGGCCAAGAGGAGATACAGTTTCTCCCTTTAAATAAATTGTAACAGATAAAATAACAGGGAAGGATAATTAACATAATGGACAATACTGGCATCAGAAACAGACCGGCTGGGACTATATTTAGTCTGCAAATTAGATGACAAGTTCCAAGCATCTGAGTAAGAGGGTTTGGAAATGGCCTTCAAGTGGGGTAAAAGCCTACCAGATTCTCAGCTGAAATTGGTTCAGTTATGAAGGAGGTTATACTCCGCTGCCCTTCCAACGGCAGAAGACTAGTCCCAACTGCCCTCATTGTCCTTTCTGGCCTTGAGTCCTCATGCTGCAGGACGCCTGGCCAGCTGGAGGGCCCACCCACCCAACCAAGTACCAGTGCTCTGGCGTACGAATAAGGATATACTCCAGCTTTCACTTACGCTTAGCCTAAGTGACTCACAGCAATGTAATGAGGAAGGGACACGATGTTCAGAGCAAAGCAAAGAGGCTGTAATCATGGTGATGAACAGTCCTACTGACTGGGACTAACCAGCTGCCAGTAGAATCACGAACAGTGCTTTTGCCCTTTTGAGTCAAAGGAGCTGGTGAGAGTGCAGTCATCACCACACAACACAGAAGCCCCTTGAAGAGATCGCAGGTTATTCAAAACATGTGAAGCAGAAAGAAACCGACCAAACCTCACAATGAGGGAAAATCATAAAGCACTTGCTGCCTGCTTTTTCTCTTGCCTACAGTTGGATATTTGTCTGATAAAAATTGATGACTAACCATTTCCTATGCCTTTTTCTAAGAAATCATCATTTACAGAACTGGAGCCAACTTTCATCTATCAGAATCAAATCTGAGTTTGATGCAATCTCACTAGCAGAATTTCTTCGCTGTGCCTAAAGTAAGCTCACTGCACAGTGAATTCAAGGCAGCTATGAACCCTGCATCACAAATACCATTCTGAAAATGTCATAACTAAGTAATACATGGCAAAGGTCTGGGATGCAGAGATCATATGTAAAGCCAGGCTATAAAATCCAGAATAGCTGCAGATGTCAAAATCGGCGAAGAATCCTGGCAGAAAGCACTGGGGCCCACTTTACTCATTCCATTTTTTTTCTGCCTTCTCTTTCACAGCTCAGTAAGAAGGTGAAAAGACAAAATCTGATCAAATACATGAGCATCAACTCACAAAGCACTGACTCAAATACACGGCCTTCATTTTCATCTTCCCAGTTCTCTAGCCCTTACCTAGGAAAGAAAGAGCATTATATGATCTCAGTTGTTTGCTAAGTTGCAGAAGTAAGGGTTCCTCTTACTCTCTTCACACTTCTGAAGCAGCCAGCAACCCAATATTGCTAAAACAGAGAAGATCCTTTATTTAGAGAAGCAGTGACTGTTTGTATATGACAGACATTAGGGAAGATTAAAAAAAAAAAAAAAAGTTTCTGCCCTCCAACTCAGTGTTTGAACTCACACAGAAGTCCAGGTGCAGTCTGGCATTTAAAGAGCTGACTCTGGGACGTATGACTGGAGACAAGAATTTCATTCCCAACCACAGGAATCCTACATTCCTATTAATGGGATTAGTTTTAAATTCTTCTAAGGAAACATCCTTTCCCTCCCTCTTGCTCTCCTCCCATCTCCTTCTTCACAACACCAACTGCCAGCAGGCCAGATGGCAACTCAAGTTCCTCCATCTGGCAAGCTAAGCTCACACACATGAAGGAGGAGGGCACCCCATGTAAAAGCTTAATGGAAGGGAGATACGGAGCCAGCAACGCTGGCCAGTGGTCTGCAGCTGCTTACCTCGCTACAGGTACACCAATGGTGAAATCAAAGTCAGTGATGAAGCATATAATACAAATAGAGAGTGTTTGCAGAGGTATTTTTAACATGCTGCTTTTCAAGTTTACTTCCACTGCTCCTTCCATGGTCTTTAGATAATGTATGCTAGGTTATATTTTCATATTTGAAACAAAAAGAAGGCTTAAAAACTCAGTTACTTCATAAATAACACAATGAATACAAAAGCTAATTCACTGAGATATTAGGGTTCAGAGATTCAAGTTAGCTAAGAAGGTGACAAAATAGGAAGGGAACATTTTTGCACAGAAATGTTTCGTTTGTTGTTGTTTTTGTTTTGTTTTGTTTTTTGTTCTTGTTGCCAACACGTATATATAACTTCTGGGTTGGAAAATCTTTCAGAATTCCATGAATTACCGAAAGAAATTGGTAATTCATTATTCTGTTAGGAAGACAAACACGATACAAATCTACAAACCAATTTCCAGACACTTAGGCTCAGGACTGTTTGTACATACCTGCAACTTCCTTTTCTTCCTCGAGAGACTTCCTGTCCAATCACTGATGCGCCTCATGCGGCTTTTTAATGTGTCCTTCTTGGATGCATCCTCAGTGAGGGGCTTGGACTTTCTACACGGGAGCGTGTAAGAGGAATAATGAGCAGGACTTCCCTGCTCTACCCTGGAGGGAACATCAATGTCTGAGGCAAATGATACACGGTTGCTTAAGGTACCATGAGTGTCAATGTACTCATCAGACAGCCTGATCCCAGGTGGAGGAGTGCTTTCCAAATTTGTATCCTTATAGAGATCTCGAAGTGATGACAGAGATGAACTTTGGTTGAAGGACTTCTTGTCACTTGCTGGGAAACTGGCATGAATGCTTGTATCTGGAGTGCTCCTAGTCAAATATGGACCATCCAACTCATTGATATCCCCAGCATTTCCCCAGAGAGAGTCATACCATGAAGACTCGGAGCTTAGGGAGCTTCCCTTACTAGATCGAAGCCTTGAATCAGTAGGTGACAGACGATGGTTTGAAGAACAGTCTGCGCTGGAGTTCCTCCTGACATCAAGCAGGTTATTTGACTTAGTTTCCAAGGTAGGTGAATACCTCAGCAGCTGGACTGGCCCACTGGACTCCTCAGTTGGTACTTTGCTGTTGCTACTGTTGTGGAATTCGACTCTCAAGCAACCATCCAGCTTCCCCAGTGTTTTAATGAGTACTTTTGGACTCCTCCTGTCCTCTGATGGGGAGGTTGATGCAAAACTCTCATTCTTTCCATAGCATTTTAAAATGTGCCCATTGCAATCTCGGGGAGCAGCATGATTACCTCCAGCTTGAAGGCCAATATAGTGGAAACCATTATCAGGCAAAAACACCGCATTATTTCCTGGACAGTAGTCCCCTGAGGCGTGTGTCCTGTGTTTGGCAAGGACGTTACTTTTAGAGGCCTTCACCACAGTGTCACTGAGTCTAGCTGAATAAGGCTGACTACTCTTGAAGTGCGAAAGGCAGCTTCTAGCAAGAGACCTCGACTTGTAGTTTGAGCCACTATTGGTATGTCCCCATCCATGCAAGGAGCAAGACTTTTCATCTTTAGCATGAATGCTGCGAATTTTTAGAGAGCAAGGCTTCTGCTTGGAAGCAGTTGAGGCAGCAGCATGATTTTTTGATCCCTGAAGACTGTATTGGCTTTCTGAATTTCCCATTTTCCACTAAATTAAGAAAAGTTTCATTAGAAACAATAGCCAGAAGACAAAGCAAAAAGTAACAGACCATATTTATTCTCTGTACAGGAAAGTGCCTTTTTTAAAAGTTATATTAAACAATTGTTTCAAAAAAAAAAAAAAAAAAAAAAGATTTACAACATCAAATTCATAATTGCATTAATTTTAGGGGCAGCCTAGGAAAGCCTATTCTCTGTCTGGTTTATTACCCCTCTGTTTTAAAGCTAAAATCTGAACCCATTGAAATCACATCAACACCTTTCTCCACCCACACCCTTGGCAACATCTTTTTCTTATAACTTACAAAACCTCTGGCTCCCAAGAACAATGGCATAATGAAAGGGAGACAGCAAGATAATCATTACTTAGATGTAAAGTGAACTGTACTTTCAGAGAAATCCCTTCTGCCAGGAGACAAGCAAACTGCAGTTTCAGCTTGACTGGCTTCTATGCAACCAAGTACTGTCTCAATAAACTGTTCAGCTAACTTCAACTTTATGTTTAAATGGAGTCAGGCCGGGAGAAGAGGAAGGAAATAAAAAGAACTTGGTTAGTGAAAAGCCTCATCTTCCATTACAGCAAAAAACTGCATTATGTTCATTCAGCATGGGTTACTTTGATAGTTCACTTAATAAAACACGCTTCAGCTTTTTACTGAATTCATAGGGAACGGTGCACAGGCAACCTGCCAGAGTGAGATAATTAGGATTTTGCACCTTCATAAAGTGTACTCAAAAGTAAAAATGATCATTCTGTTCTCTTCATTACTTGGAGTGAATCTCCACTGTTTGTAATTTACAGAAAGAACATCAAAGTCCATTTTCAATCAGAGCTACGTTTCTTTGTCAGACCTCATACTGTGACTTTTAGGAGAATTCACTGCAGTCTCAATCAAAATTTTGTCAAAACAATCCATTGTGATTACAGAATCTTATTTTCTAGAATTTATATATATTGTAATACACTAAGTTCCATCTCTTATCACTTTTAGACAAAAAGCAGTGTATAAAACAAGAAGCATACCTGTAGAATCTCTCTCTCAAACGTAGGTATGGTTATCAGTTAGCATCTTTTGCATTGTCTTCGTGGCCAGCCACTACACTTGCCAAAAAAGCAGGATGGAGATGAATGCAAGTTTTCTAGAAAACATGAAAAAGACAAAATAATAATAATAATAATAATTAAAAAAATTTAAAAATGGGGTTTCAGTCATAGAAAACACTTTTTAGTTGAGCTACAAGCGAAACAGATACTAAAAAATAATCAGATAGAAGGCACAAATGAATAAAAGAGATCTAATCCTTCTTGGACTTCAGACATCAAGGTTAATAAATGCACTTTAACAATTGACACTGAATTAATACAATGAAGTCACTGGGTGTTTTATTTTCTAATCCTTTCCTTTTCCCCTCTCACTGATGAATTAGGGTGTACTTTGAGCACCTTCCATTTGGCTTTTGGAACACCAATTACAGACTACTGGGCTGTGCAGTGATCCACTGTAATTTGGAACTAACTGATCAGAGCATGTTCTGCAGGATCTGTTTATCCTTCCTTGTCCTGTCTCAATTCCAGCTGTGACTCCTGCAGTAAAAGGCCACTGCACAACTCACTCCACAAACCACCCAGCAATCTCTCCCCTTAAGTTTGTACCTATTTTAAGCTGCTCTGTCAGGCAACAATAGAAAGGCAGCACTGAGCACCCAGCACACAAGAAGGTAGCAAGACCCAAGTTTTTCCTGAGCATCCAAATGTATCAAGCCTTCACTCAGCACACAGAGGCTGAAATAAGGATATGAGCTGAATTTCACAGAAGATACCAGTAGTGTGGGGAATAAAATATTCAGTAGGGGAAGCTGTACAAGAGCTCTGGCTCAGTGTGCATAAGAACTTTGTAGATTTTAAAGGAATTCAGTGGTAACCTAGGTACTTCGCTAACCTTACAGAAAGCAAAGGAAAAGGTTGCCAGCTAGAATTAAAAACAGTCTCATCAACAAGTTCAGAAAAAAAATGACAGCAAACAAATGATTTAGAAGAAATATATCTTTTTGGATAATTCTAGAGACCTATAAACCCAAATTCATGGCTGTTATCACAAAGATATCTGACAAAAGAAATCATTACTTTCAGCTAACCCTTGAAAACAAAACAAGACATCTGTTTAACTTGTTTATTCTTTCTAAAAGTTTGGAAGGTTGCTAGTAAAGACACCCTTGCCCTGAAAGTTTGATTCGCCTATGCTAATTTTAGCCAATTGTCAACAGTTTAATGATATGAAATGTAACTAGCATTGAACAAAAGAGACTCAAAGTAAAGGTAAACAGAAGACAATATCAACTTCATGAAGTCCCAAACAGCTGAACAAATTGCATCCATCCCGGCTAAACTGCCTGCCTCAGACAAGGAGGCGCAGACTGCATACAAGCAAAAGTCTGCATTCAGAGTTCTTCATCTGGGAGCAAAAACTACATTCAACAAGAGGGCTTTGGGGGCTTATATCTATTCATAAGGGAGCACTGAACCCAATTTGTCTAAAGAAACAGGCAAAAAGACCATCTGGTCTCCATAGCAATTGTGCAGTGGTTAGGTAATCCCTTTAACAGAGTGGGTAGCAAGCAAGCAAGCTGCTGTCATGAACCTCAGAAGATAGACATTCAATTCTTTGAGGCTCAAGCTGCTACTACAGAATCCATTGTACTCACCTGATCCAATACACAGATCACATAATGGCTGAATGAATAAATTTATCTTAGGGTACAATGTCTGCAAAACAGTGTCTCAGTCTGTGCAGAAATCAGTTAGTTGTACAACACAACAGTCAATAAATCCCACAGAAACACCCCTAAGGGATTTTTCTCAGCATCTCAGCCATTCACACAGTTACAACAGGCTAAACATTCATGCACACTGTAATAACTAACCACGGATTCTGCAGGGCTGCACAAAGACCCTCACCCTGAAAATCAGCTGGGATGCCTCTCTCTTGCCTCACACTTGTGTGGAGCTATTTTCTTCCTGCTAATTACAATAGGGGTGTAGGGGAAGGAGACTTGCTCTCAAAGGCAGCACAACACCAGGGCACAGAGGTGGTCAAGGAACAGCTCTGGCTGCATTTTTCTTGAACACATGCACATTTTACACTGATTTAATTTTGGAAGCTCTGGAAATAACAGTACAGGGAACTGCATTCCCCTATATTTTCTCACAGCAACCTACCACCCCAGAAGACAAAGTGCTTTTTTTCTCTGTTCATTTGCAAAACTAGGGGAATTAATACTTAATGTGTACAACACCAGAGTCTATGAATGTTTGCTGTATTTATAATCAATATATTTAGAAAGCAGCTCACTGCACCTGAAGATGACTATTAAAAGATTATTTGCTTTCAATTATACCCACATTCCCTAAAAAAAGACGTTCTTAATCTTCACCCTGGTCCCCCTTGACACATTTAAAAAACACAGCTATGCAAACATACTAATCTGGGAACCCCACCATCACCACCACACCCAATAATTAACGCAAATCATAACCCCAGAGCTAAAAATGCATTTCCCTACCTTTATGCTCCTGCACATACAGTTCTCCTAGATGTTTTTGGCTCAGAAAAACAAACACAGAAGCTCAGGAGCCAGCCATCTATATTCCCTCATTAATAACACAGTAGCTAGACTGCTTCATAAATGCTGGAGGGGAAGACGCTTTTCTTAGGATTAAGGTGTGCACACATATATGGCAGCACTCTGCAGCTGGATGGGTGCTTGTCTCCTCAGTCTTCACCTCTCAAACTGAAGGTTTACAAAGTTTGACTCACTAGCTATACTACAATCAAAAGTGATCCATAACAATATTGTGCCAATATTAGGTATGCTTACTAGAAACAAAGAATTTTTTATCGTAGAACAGTTTGGGTTAGAAAGCACCTTAAACACCATCTAATTCTAATACCCCCTGCTATGGGCAAGAACACTTCCCACCAAAGTTGTTCCAAGTCCCTTCCAACCAATCTGCACTCTTTTAGTTTAAAGCCATTAGCCCTTGCCCTATCATTACATGCCCTTGTAAATATCCCCTCTCCAGCTTTCTTGCGGGTACTGGAAAGCTGCTATATGGTCTCCCTAGAGTATTCTCTTCCCCAGGCTGAAAAAACCCAATTCTCTTAGCCTTACTTCATAGGAGAGGTGCCCCAGACCTCTGATCATCTCTGTATTCCTTTTCTGGACTCACTGCAGTAGGTCCAAGTCTCTCTTGCATTGAGGGCACTGGAGCTGAATGCAGTACTCCAGATAAGCTCTCACAAAGCAAAGTAGAAGGAGACAATTTCTTGCCCTGCTGGGCCAGCTCCTTTTGATGCAGCCCAGGATATAGTTGGCTTTCTAGGCTGGAAGTGTACATTGCCAACTCACATTGAGCTTCTCATCAAAAAACATACCTAAGTCCTTCTCCTCAGAGCTGTTCTCAACTCATTCTCTGCTCAGTCTGTATTTGTGCTTGGGATTGCCCCGAATCATGTGCAGGGCCTTGTACTGAGCCTTAATGAACTTCATAAGGACCAAGCAGGCCCGTCTCTCAAGCCAGTTGAGGCCTAAGTTGGATGGCATCCATATCCCTCCAGCATGTTGACCACGTCACACATGTTGGTGTCATCAGCAGACTTCCTGAGCCGCATTCAATTCCATTGCCCATGTCAGTAACAAAGTTGTTAAACTGCACCAGTCCATATACTGACCCCTGAGAAATGCCACTTGTCACTGGTCTCCACTTGGACATCGAGATGTTCACTGCAACTCTTTGAGTGCAACCATCCAGAAAATTCCTTAACCACTGAGTGGTCCATCTGTCCAATCCAGCAAGTCCAGGTAGATGAAGTCAGTTGCTCTTCCTTTACTCACTAATGCTATCAACCTATTGTAGAAGGCCAGCAAACTTATCAGATATGATTCATCCTTTAGTGAAAACTGTAGGATGTCACCAATCACCTTGTCTTCCATGTGGGAAGTTCTTTGTCTCAGTCCCTGTCCTTGTCTTTCATGACTTGGTTACGAATTGGTGACAAATTTGAGTCAAAGGTGGTGAGACTCCTGCACTAATTTGAGCTGCTACAGCAAAAGCATACCAAACATAATTACACTGCTGTCAACCATCTGCCTTCAGTACAGTCACATTCACCAAGTTGTGACTTTCTAAAACTACAGGTTAGAAAACCACAAACTCCGAACTGTCAAGAGATGAGTACAAAGATGTAAATAGATTGAATACTCTGCAACAACAATGATGAAGATAGTGGCCCAATACCAACTACGGAAAGACAAGAAATTGTGGCAGCTTCTTCCTATGGATATTCTGTTATCTGTGACTGAGAGTGACAATATGACCACCCAGGATGTTCAACTAATGTAAGAGTAATGGTAAGCCTTAGCCTGGAGCAAGAAGTATTGTTCACGAGACATGAAGCCATGAACCAAAACTAACTGTGCTATATTTTGATGCATTTATTCCTCTGGATGGCTGGTGACAATGAACAGTCACTGGTAGATGTGATCTATATCAAGTAGACCTGTATCAAGTCATCAATAAACCATTTAATCCCTGCAAACCTACTCATGAGGTGCAGGGAAGTTGATTCTCACTTCTCAAAACACAGCATCAGTGCAAAAGTAACAAGAAAAATGATAATATGGATTGGTCAAGATAGGACAACATTAGAATAACATTATCTCAACAAATTAGTACCACTGAGGGAGGACTCAAAAAACTGTAGGAACTCTTATACAAGAGTTGTCAGGGCTACCAGGAATAATAACCATTTACGAACAGCAGAAGAGCTTAAATTAAAAAGCTGCTGTCTTAAACAAAAAAGTTGTTTTAAAAGAAGATCAACAGTAAGAGCCTGATAACACAATGAGCTAGCTGCCTCACACCTGAAAAATAAGAGCCTGCACCTTTCCTGTTATTTACAACATAGAACCAGGACAGCACTTAAGCTTTATTTCAGGATGCCTTTCCTTGAGGAATGATAAAATTATTCAAGAAAGAAATAAGCTGCCAAATACTTTGTTCCTGCTTGTAGCGTAAACGTGTGTACAAAACCTCATAGCTGTGTGCATTCCCAGACACAGGATGATTGTTGCCTGTACTGGTGCAGTACCCCTGGCCACTGGAATGATTCTCCAATAGCTGTCACCATGCACAATCACACACAGACATCAACTTGTGTATAGATGTCTGCCAAAGGCAGACAAGGTTTTAACTCACTGTGCAGTGATATAAATACCTATATGAAGAGCCTTTATATACGAAGGTCAGACAGTATATCTCACCAAGTATTCTATAGTAATGAAGCAAGGGGAAGCAGGCAAAGAGTCATGTATGCTTTTTGCTGTATTTGGAAAACATACTTCCTGAAGGGCGCTTAAGGACTCCTCTCCCAGCTGCAGAGTGTGACTGCAATATTCACCTCTAGAGTAAGCAAGGTAGGGTGAGAAGATACAAACGGAACCAGGGAAGAGAAGAGAACAGGCAGTGCCAGGGTCCCTGGAAAGATGCTCTGGGTGTGTGTTTCATAAGGGCACCACAGGAGACTGTCATCAGGATTTGTGAAGCTGTGATAATGGAGAATCTGAAAGTACTTCAGAGCAAGAAAAGCTAAACAGATCTCTCTCCTTCACTGATACGAAATGACCAACTTGTTACTTTCCTTTCCAGTTAGACATACTGCAGGCTGTGATGCAGAGCAACTACTTATATATATACAGATGTATATATACATCCAGAAAATATATTTTTAACTGACCAAAAAATTTCTGTTTTTCCTTTTAGACAACTTTTACATTCTCTTTATCTCTTAACATCAGATTGAAACACCAGTCATTTTAAATGGTTCATGAAGTCTTTGAAATTTCATACAATTATCTACCATATACTAATCTATCCTGCACAGAATCAATGTGCATAGAGAATTCTTACAGGGATAAAGAATTGCAGATGTAAAGTTTAAATTAACTTTTAATCTTCTTTTGTTTTTAATATGAAAATAACACGAAATGCTAGAAGGTGAACCTGTCCTCACTTTCCTACATGGCTGCACGTGAAAAGATACACAAAATTAATGAGGGAGGCATGACAGCACAATACTGTAGCTGGATTAAATATAGAGTTTCTTACTGGAAACAATTTATTGTATTTTTTAAAACTATACAATTTTGTCACAAGCTTCCACAAATCAGAAGCAGATTTCTTATTCCTGCAATCTCAATCACATTCCTATAACAAAAATATACCATAATAATTGTATCGTGGTATTCTTGGCAGGATATTTTGCATTATATATCACTGTATTCAAAGAATGAATAACCAAAACACCAGAAGTATGTCTTAAAAAA
>JACDJE010000039.1:2157865-2172233 GCA_016647715.1 Pavo muticus | reverse complement strand
AAAAAAAAAAAAAAAAATCAAGAATGCCAGCTCACATCTCGGCTTAATGCAGTAGCTGTAATAGTTAAAGAGTTGGTATGTCAAGGACTATTTTTCTCCTCCTACTCTGGTTGTGGAAGGCCCAGGTGCAGACTCATACAGAGCTTTCAAGGGATTTCCAGACCTTGAATTTTGGATGGGAAGGACGGTGCACTTGAAAGGGACCAAAATGATCCATGCAACTCCAGCCTCACTGCTGGCACAGGCTTTGAGGTCGCCCTGGGGTGGGAGCAACAGCACCTCAGAGATTGAGAACAGGTAAAGTCCCCAGAGGTCTCTGCCTCAGCCCTCCTTACCTGTAGTAGTGGCAGGAGGAGGCAAGACTGGGGCTCTGTGGCCAAACTGGGAGTCCCAAACCCAACCAGAGATATCTGCCCTTCTTCTCTTTTGTCCTCTCCAGTAGCAATCACCTCATGCTATCAAACACAAACCCAGTCAGCAAGGCAGCCATGGGGCTGAGAAATGCAGCATGCCATCTATTACCTAACCTACTTCACAGGAAGAAGGGGAAACCGTGATATGTTTGGCAAAGTCTGTCCTACCTCTCAGTCTACACATCCACAAGCACCAGAGCGTGCCGACTCAAAAATAAATGCTTTCCAACCATTGGCCCTGGGACTTCCTGAAGAGGACGGTGGGTCTAGGAGTCAGAACTGGACTTGAGACAGGGTCTGTCCAGCAATTAAAAGTGGATCTTGATATTAGCATGCCAAGAGCCCTGCAGCAGTAACACAGTTTAGGGCTTACTTTCTCTACCTCTGCAGATCTGGCATGTTATTTCTACATTAGAAGAAGTGCACTAAAGATTACATATAATTGCTAAAAGACTTGTTTCATAGCTTCACAGCTACAGAATGCTGTGTTTCTGTCTTTCATGACATAAGGACCCTTTTCCAGTTAGAGCTGATCAGACTAAAAAAAATTACTTCTAACTAGCAATTTGCTATACATTATATAATTTTACCAAATCATTCATTCCAAAGGGAAAGATATGATTTCCAGAATGAAGTCACCAGAGTACAAAATTAACACAGTGACCACATCAGCAACAAGCATAAACAAAGCAGCAAACTTTGGTTGCATTGCACAACCAATTAATCACCATCCTCTTAAAAAAGAAGTTACGAAAAAGAGACACTTCTCTATTTCTTGGGCATTTCCATTGTTTTTTTTTAATTCTTCCGTGCCACTGAACACAGCATTTTCACAATCTCTATACAAATATTATTTAAAATCTAAGCAGCTTTAAAAATCTATATAGAAAAATCAGAATCCATTCAAAACCTACCTCTGCCAGAAGCAGCAGTTCTGCTTTTTCCAGATAATCCTAGTTGAGGCATAGTAGTAGTGCTGACTGAAACTTCTTCTTCTAATGCTTCACCGAAAAAGTACCCAATACTTGCTTGAATACACTGTCTACTTGCTTGGATACACTGTCTATCACGAATTAACTTAAAATTTGGGTGTGAAAAGACAGAACCAAAAGTAGAAAAGACTTAGATTGATTACTAATCGTATTTTAATTAGTAGAGTCACTTTAACATTGCAAAAGCTGCAACACTAATACACACTTTCTCATATTCTGCCTTAAAAAAAAATCCAGTCCTGTTGCAGCAGAGCTGTAAAATGATACGGGTGGTAGTTTATTTAGCAATTCAGGCGATCAAGTTTGACAGATGACCAGCAAGAACTGTTTTCTGCAGGCAGATCATTCATCTCAGGCACAGCCCACAACAGTGGAGGGAGCACAGTGGCTGGGAGATCGGGCATGGCATCAGCCCACTCTGCTCCTGGGGGGCTTGGTGGATGCTTCTCCCTTCTCCTCCCTGCTCCCCAGCTCTCCCAGCTTGAGCCCCCTTCCCTCTCCCGCTTACCTCCCCCAGGGTGCTGGTTTCAGCCTCTCTGCTTCACGGACTCTCCGGCTCTGCTGCCGGACACACATGCAGACACATGGGCTCTCCCTGCCTGGGGCAAGCCAGGAAACTGTGTCTAACACTTCAAAACACTCAGCCGTTAGGAACTAAAAACAGCCCCTGCCCGCACAAGGCTGGATATATTTTTGTCTGCAGGCTACACACCCTCCTGAAGCTCAATTTTTTCCATTGGTGGAGCAGTGCAACGCAGGCTTCACCAGCGGGTGGTTTTCCACTGGCTGCCCAAAGTGGTTAGGCCAGCCGGCTGGCCTGCCGCCATGCCAGGTGGCCACAGCCCTGACTGGGCAGCCCTGACCGGGCTCCTGTCTGACCCTGCAGGCAGCAGCCACCGCCTGCTTCCACAGCAAGGATGTGGAAAGGCTGTCTACCACAGGCCAGCTGGCTCAAAGGGAGCTCTGGGTCTCTTATTTTCTGTTTTAGTCTTTTTTTTCTCCCTTCCTCTTAAGTTCCATAGGAGTGAGTAGGTATTCCCAACATCCTTGGGTGAGACACACTGGCAAAAACCTGCCTCCCACAACCACTGCAGGAATGTTCTAGTCATGAAAACCCTCTCTTAAGAGCAGCTTCCAGTTGCTTTTAATGGTTTTATGCAGCTCCATCATGTACACAGCCACAGACTAACACTTCTCTAATGTTTTCTTTTGTTCTACTTTTTCTAGTACCTTATGAAGTAGACTAGCTGCTTTTATAATAACTGGCCTCAGATAAAACAATACCCATTAGATGCAAATGACATCTCCAAGTTTATACTAGTATCTAGGCCATGAAATCTCTACTCAGGTTCATGAACAATCTTTTTGCTATTAGAAGGGCTCAACACTTTCCTGACTACAGCAACAGTTGCAGCCAAAAAAAAAAAAAGGCATTTATTTAATTATTCTAAAAAAATCAGAGGGTTACTTTAAGTGCCAAGCACGAAACTATAGCCAAGTTACATTGCAGATGATGTACTAAATTGAAACACACAAACACTATAATAGAAACCATTAGGAACCCACAAAAGCTCCAAATCAATATTTCTGTCCACAAAAACTAAATAAATATTTGCACAGTAACTTAGGAATTGCCACCTAGAAGTGAATCTAACCTGTGTTTCACTGTTTCCAGTATCCCAACACACTCACTGTTCCCTCTCACTGGAGAGGAAACTCTAAGACATGGCAGCTTCAGAATAACTGGGAATAAAATTCTAATTAATCTCCAAAGCACATTTAGAGTTAACCTCTCCATTGAAAAACTATGACTTGGATCTCTTCTAAAACTTCCCAGGTTAACAACATCAGCAACTAATATGCTCTCATCATCAGAGCAAAGGTCAAATCCTTCTTTCAACTCCACAGACTTCCATTTTTTTTATAAACAAGTTCTAGGTTAGTTTTTGTGAAAAGTAACTGAGCAGTACATGACTTAGATTATATTCCTAAATCTATGTCTGAATGTACATCTGGGAGCTCTGCATCTGCTCATTTTGGTGACAAATTCATTTTCTGTGAAAAGTGTCCTGTTCTTAATACACTAGTACTCTATTAACAGTCTTGCTGTGGTCCAACAGTTTCCCTAACAGACAAAGTGCTGGGATTTAGCATCATAAACCACGTGAATGCAAGGACCACTCCTGAGTCAAAGCACTGCATCTCACTCAGGAGCAATGCTTGGCCTCTAGTCCAACCCCCAGTAGCTCACCTTCTTGGTTGATTAAATAAATCATGTTCATATGATTCCTTAGAAAGGGTTAACATCCGCTCATCCCTGAAGCCAACAAAACTTGTTTTGTTGAATTTACCTCTCTGAAACATGGATGTTCAGAAGTATAAATATCATTCCCAAAGATGCCTTTTGAGCACCTCATACAATAACAGTAATTCTTCCCTAACACGATCAAAAATACCTGGTCTGACATATCCTAGGGCACAGCTGAATCACATTAGTTGCGCACAATCTTCCAGCAATGGCTAGTAAAGCTGTCTGTTCCCTTTCTCTTTCTTTTTCAGAGGGTGACTCCCAAATGTCAACAGGCATTCCTGCTATTAGTGCAAAGCACTCAACCCTGCACTTCATCCTTGTCCAAGTTCATTGTATTTTATCATTCCAGTCCTCAGGGTCATTCAGCTCTTTACTACATTATTTCTAATCTACTTGCACACTTACTATGCCTTCTGCTGGTTTCATTAACATATGCCCACTTTTTGTGGCAAGTCAACCAACACTTAAGTTTGGTTTCAAGACCCTACTTGATACCTCAAGCTCTTCCATTGTTCCTTCTACCTCTAAAGTACTTAAGAGACTACTTTTAGCATACCGACATTACATTTTGAAGGTGTATTTTTCTGACTTTTACCTGCCTAATACAGAGCCTTCACACCATCCAACTCAGAGCTACTGCATGTATCTTGTGGTTCCTCCTTCTGCTCTGCTTCTAGAAGCTACCTGGGGATCAAATGGGTTCAGTTGCCCAGGCTCATCACAGTCTAGTTCACTGACTAAAGAATGAGAGTCTCTCAAAAATGAGTCTCCACATCCATCTCTTCCTTCTTCTCTCACCCATTGCCTTGCCATTATCAGCATGGAACAACCTGATAATGAACTACCTTTGGAAATCAACATGGAGCAAGCAAGCTCTGCTCTGAACACAATAAATTTAACTCCTAATACTATCCAAAGTATTTATATGCCCCACAGTCTTCTATAAACAGATCATTACAACACTGCTGGGAAAGAGAAGGGTGCCGTTACCCTCATTTTCTAGAGAACTGTTAGGTCACATAGGAAATTAAAGGGTATTTCAATATAGCGAAAGGAAACTATGTAGTTTGTGTTATTGCACGTCTCTGCTAGCTTAACATCTCTTAACATCTCAGTTTTGCAGTAAAAACAAACTGTAGGATGTGCAGAAAAGTCCATAAGGGGAGTAAAAATATGAGTTGTGCCTTTGGTAGCTAGCTGGCTATATAAATGCTTTAGATTAGTATACAACCCTCATACCATATTTTAAAACATATGTCCTACAGAATGCTTTAAAGCCAAGAACTTACTTTTTATGCATGGAGATAAGGAATTACGGAGATTAAGCAGGCAGCTATTTTAACCCATTTTTTACACTACTTTTACATTGAAGGTGCTAAGTGATCCCACTGTCACCATTTTGTTATCTAAGCAGCGGAAATCCACTAAGAAAAACAGAGAAAATAAAAATGACCCCAGCCTTCATGCTAAGAAAGGAGACACATCTCCTTTATATTAATGTCAGCCCACTGTTATAGAATGTCACCTCTATAAAATATCTTTTCCTAGACACAGACCAATCTGTTTCTGAAAGACCAGTTCTCTCCTTTGCCTCCTCCTCAGGCAGCATGCCTGACAAGGAGATGACTGACCTGCGTGCATTGCCCCTTGAGTCTACAAGGTTCTTTGGCCAAGATGCAATAAATGGACAGAGTTCAGCATCTTGCCGATTACAGCTCAGACGCAGAATAGTTTTTCTGTACGGTCAGATTTGTATATACTCCAGGGGTTAATAATACATTTTCCCTCACTTGGTTTCAGAAAACAAAATGCTCTTAGGAGTTAAAGATGTCTGGGTTACGAAATCAGGCTTCTCAAACCAAAAATCTAACAGAACTCTCAAGCAGGTAAGGTGTGGTATGAAAGCTGATAAAAAATAATGATATGTTATTGTCAACAAGATAGTAAGCAGGGGTGAATTTAGAAGCCTTGTTGATTTAATGACTAAAACATCTGAATCATCCAACATCTGCTAGAGAAATACTCTGATTAAACTGCATTTGAAGTTCGTCCTCAGTGTCTTTGGCCTTGGAGGGGAACTGTGGAAAGAAATGAAGCAGTCTCCCATTCACCCATGGTGAAGGAAGACCTTACACTATACAAAATTCTTTCAGAAGACCTCAATTCAATTTCTGGGAATATCTCAACCTTCTGCAAACCAATGCTCACTCACCTGGCTTTCTAGTTTCATTTCCAACTGTTTGTCAGATAGAAGAGGACAAAAATAATTGAAGGTCTTTATTATTTAATTAAGATTTAGAGGAGCTTAGGAAAAAGAAGCCAACTTCTTAGCACTTCCTACACTCTGAAGCTCACATACTCAAACAGGCCATTTTACTTACTGAATAACAGCACCAACATATGTGAGACAGCTCTGGTTATAAAACAGAATAGATGCTAAGCAACAAAAACTGTTGCAGATGGGCAAAATGTTACATCTATCACAGAGGCCTACAGTGCCCTAAATGGTTACAGTTTTCCTGGTAGAGGCTTTCATGCTCTGTAAAATGCTGTAATACAAGATGACCAAAGGGATGCTCCTCCTCAGGCGTCAGCATGCCCTTGCTCATTGCCCGCTTGTCCAGGAGTTCCCCACACACACCTTGCCCCTCTCAAATGAGTTTTCCTAGCATCCAAAACACAGAGAACGTACTGATATTTAAGGCATGGAATAAACCACACCTTATGTTTAAAGAAAGATGAACATTTTCCTTTATTTTTGTCACATGGTTCTTTAGTGCTGCACACGAAGGCTTACTATTTGTTATGATCTATTTTCAAGAGAGTTGTAGGGAACAGTCGGGGAATCTAACTGCCTCTGGCTACTGTCATATTAATTTCAGCATAATTAAATGAAGAAAGACAAGGCATGACCACATGATGGCAAGCATGTGGCAGAAACATTACTGAAAAAATATAAAATCAATTAGGAGAGAAAAAGAGATGAACTATGCAGCAAACCCATCTTCTCTCTTTTGAGGTCTGAGCATAGTGGATGCAGGAAGCTGACCTGCAGTGGCCAGTACTGCTTACAAATATTCCTGGCTAGGATCAATTATCAGCTTCAACCCCTAGTACAGAGCTACAGAGAGACTCACCCTGCAAGGCCTCAATGGCTCACTTTTGTTTTTTGGGTTTTTTTTTTTTGTTTGTTTTCTTTTCTTCAGAAAGTTTTGTATTTGAAAAACAAGCTGATATACTAGATCAAGACAGGAACACTTTCTGAGTAATATTTGCTACTTTCTATACCACAGAAGCAGCAGTGACATCTTTTTTTGACAAGCATACATTTTTTCATACTAATGGCTGTAACAAATCTTAGTTAACTAGGGAATTGTTAATTGTTTCTTCCTAACTAGTATTAGAACTTATTCTACTACAACAGATAGGTGTAAACACGCTCTCAATTTAGGACTGTTACTTTGCAGAAACACAACTTCAAAACGGAAAAAAAAATCTCTCTAAAATATGAGTAGAAACATTTTTAAAATGCGTTAAGTTAAAAAAAAATTAGAACGCATTCTGTTAAAAAAAAAAACACATCTATTAAACATGTAAAAACATTTGAAGGTGGAGTAATTCATCATATGAATATACTAGGATATCTTACAACATAAATATTTATAAAGCACAGATGATATTTCACATAGCGTTACTACCATAGCTTGTTCCATTAACTGATCCAACAGACCGGCTAATTGCTTGTGCAAGACTATTTTGTATCACCCACATAAGACAGAAGCACAAATATTTGCAGGAAGTGGGGAAGTTAAGAGGTTGTTTCCTAATCAAATACATTACATAATGTTTCAGTATATGCTGATTGTTGTTTCATCAATTAATCTGGAAAAATCTGTGGACATTAGTATCATTACAAAAGAGAAAGTATCACAAAGATTCTAAGAACATGAGGTCACATCAGCGTTTACTTCAATAGCACGCACCAAGAGGCATGCAAAATAGATCTTATTAAAGTTTAACTGAAGTAGCCCAGCATGAGTGTACAATTTTCTAGGAAGTTTCAAGTTATAAACATTTCCCCTGGTTTCTCAGTTCCTAAGTTATAAGAGTATACAACAAATTCTGCCTAAAAATACATCCAGCATTTCTGTTTGCAGAGAAAAACTTCCAAATGCAAAGCAAGGGATTGACAAAACAGAAGGAATATTACAGAGATCAGAAAGTTTGTTTGCTTGTTTTGTGAGATTTTCTTTAAGCCTGTATTGCATTTTCTCATTATCATTAGCTGGGAAATGCAAGTAAAGGTGGTAAATCACAATATTAGGAACTTATTAGAATATTATTAATTTAACAAAAAGAAACTCTGGAGATGCAAGCTAAAGCAAGTCTGGTTAACATGTTGATTATACCCATACACTCCGACTGAAGGGAGCAATGCACAGATCTTGTAAGTCTCTGCGAAGATATTTGTCTGCAGCAGGTCTTACAATAAGAACAAGTTCAACATCTGCCAGGGCGTCCAACTGCTTGACAATTTTTCTGGTCAGAGGGGGCATTGTTTAAGTTGACAGGTTCCTAATGGTCTGAATTATTTAGCAATTCTCAAAAGAATCTTTCTACTCATTAGAGGGGAAAGAGCAAAACAACACAGCCAGGGTTCCCTCGCTCCTCACTAGCCTATCATGCTAATTAAGGAGAACATCACAATGTGTCCCATTTTAATCACATGAGTTAAGTAGGCAAGAAGCCTCCTTTATCCCTGCCGTACAATAAAAGACAGAGGGCGCCGGCTTCTGCAAAGATGCACACAGCAATAAATCATCTCAACATTTTTTAAAAACCTTACTTTGAACAAAGAGGACATATGTTGTTGATAAGCACTGCACCTACCAAGCAAAGTAAACAAGAAATTCTATTAAAGAGGAATTTGAAGCATGCTGTTAAGTCTGAATGCTAGATGAGCAACAGTAAACATCTCAACATACATAATGCTAGGGGAAAGGGGGAGCGAGAAAAGCTTCTACTGATCTTTCTTCTCATCTGTTGCACGATACATAACAACTATAAATAAACAAATAGAGCAGCATGAGGGGTTACAGGCAAATGATGCTCCTGCTTAAGGAGCCAGATCATTCAAAGATATTCCTATATCTAATAGCTACAGAAATGGAGGGAAGGAAGCAGAATAACAGCAGCTTTACTTTTGATGGATTATTTCTCAGTCACTTATCTCAACAGTAATCGAAGCATTCTGCAGCAGTAATAATTCCACGTAATCTTAGCCTTACGAAACATGGAAAAAACGCAACAGCCTCAGAATCAACGGGACTGCATTTCTTTTTTTCTTTTTTTTTTCACAGCTTCAGGAGACTTTTAGTAATTTGGAATTGCTTCAAAATTGTAGTACCTGAACAGAGCTCCTCACATAAACTTTCTAAGGAATGTTAGTGCAGAAATTAAGCATGTCTGCAACAGACCTCTGTTACTAAAACACTGACCATGTGTGAGAAGAAAGAGATTTACATATGCATTCAAAGGCTATAAAGGAAAAAATGTAAATATTTAGTGGATTACCATATGGAACACAACAGCTATAAGGAATTATCAGTCTGATGGAAGGACAAATGGAATAAGTAGATTCAAAATTAATATTATTACTTCTGCTCCTAGGCAACCACAATGCGGATAAGAAATAGCAAAGATAAATTACCTTAATGCATATAATAAGAGTTCAAATACTCAGGAAATTCCTTTTCCATTATTAAACAAGATGTTACAAGAGATAAGTCCTTCAATTAACATGAACAAAAATTAAGCCACTGGTTTATATAGAAAATCTATTTTTTGTCATCCATGTATAAACATTTCCAGAAGCAGAAGATTCATTCAGTGAGCTAAATGGAAAGACATAAAGTATTTTGCTGGCATGACACCGTGAATAAATAACTAAAAGCCCAAAAAAAGCAAAGAGACAACATGATACAGGCCTATTCAGCCATAAAAGTCGTTTCCAATAACCACATTTCAGCATGCAGCTTAGATCATATGTAGCATTTTCTTGTTTCAGAGCATGCAAGATTGATTATTATGGGCTCAATTGTCCCATACGCAGGCAAACAACATGTAAGAAATAATTAAATCCGCAAGACTCCCCCCACAGAGCCTCCTACACATGCTTACACTCAGGCAAGGGAGAGGTGGGGTCCCTCCCAAGAAACAAAAGCACAAGATTATGTGAGAAGTCTGAGACCATCTGCACAGTCATGTGGCCAGGGATTACTTCTTTCCCTCACTGTGCGTAGGGCATCCTTTCCCACCTCTAGTCTGAGCTGCATGTGGGGTAGCTGAGCTGAGCTTTAGTTCCCAGCCCACTGACAAAAGGGAGTAAGAGACTGGGGGTTTCTGAGGTCCTCATTGCCCATCCTTACTGCCTTCATAGCTAAGCCACTTAACGATGTAATTCTTAATGTAATACATGCAGAAGTTTGTCGTGTCTGGTCATCCTGAAATTCTGCACAGGTCTACTTGTACTCCTGCTAGGCACAGTCACTCTGCTTTTATCCATACCCCAGGGACAGAGGCAAGGTTTTTTTCCCCCAAACCATGGAGACTACAGCGAAAATGCAAGCTCTTACCCACACATATCCCACAGATTCCCATGAATTAACAAGTGGATCATTGGCATTTTCTGTTTCCTATTTGCTCTCAGCTAATTTGAGTTTCTTTCTCCTTGCCTGAGGTAGAAAGCTTGGATCATAGAGGAAGAAAAAAAGTTCTTGACCTCAACAGGATATACTGTTAGGGGAAGGCAGCCTCAAGGACTCTTTCCTGGCATCTGAGAAGGGGGTTACAATTAACACTTCTGCTGGCTCACTTTTTCCATGCAAGGCCTGGAGGGAAACTCCAGCATTTTTCCACATATAACAAAGCATTAACTCTATTTACAGCAAAAGTAACCCACAAAACAATGTTTGGATGGTCTTTGACTTCAGTATCCCTGAGCAATTTACAGAAGCAGAACTGTTTTTCTCCAAAGTGCTCTATTTTCAAGCCCACACAAAGTCTATTCAGAAGCAGTGATTTCAGAGTCCTGCCTGCTCTCTGCCACTTTATCAAGCTGCCTTTTACCTTCCTGAAATATTACTGCTGATATAAAGGTACTACTAAGATAGAGCTTGATCCAAGCCAACCACAGAGAATAGAAAGGCTCCCACTGACTTTCATGGGCTTTGGATTCAGTCGAAAATAGTGAAAGTACCCAGAGGATGAAGACACACTGATCTGCTTTTAGACATCATTTCAGTATGGCCTTTAAAAATAGGTCTAATTTCAGGTATTACACTCTTGACGTTATGCTTGACTGGCAGGTACTCTGAGCCAAAATTCGGCTTAAATTTAGAGTACTACATTTTTACTTACCTGCAAATTCAATATTAAAAAGAACAAACAAACAAACAAACAAACAAAAAAGTAAAAATCAAGAGATATTACTTCTAAATAAAGCAAAACTATCACGTCTAACTGTGCTAACTACTGAAAAGGAACACTTGATTCACCCAGCACATCCACCACACAGTGAGCTTATTACTGCTGACACAAGCTTTGCAATATAAAAGACTGTCAACAACCTCTTCTTACAGACTGTATTTGTGAAATGCAAGATGACCTCAGGGCTATCTCCAGGAAATCTTCAACTCATCTCTATTCATCTGAAATAATCGGCAGTCATTACCTTCCAGGTCCAATCAAATCTTGTTAAATATTCTCTAGTGATAGATAAATTGGTCAAACTTCCAATGCAAGGTTCATGCTTGGACCACAATTCTGAACAATATTCAAAAGCTAGGAATGTCTGTATCTCAGGGTTTCACTTAAGTGTGTCTGGAATAAATCAAATCTACAGTCTAGCTTGCATTTCAGCTCTACATTTTCCAAGTTGTTCCAATGTAGTGTTTTAATTTGGATCGACTGATACTTCCAGTAATTTAAGGTGCTCAAATCTCTTCCAAACTCATGTGTTTAAAAAATCCTTTTCTTGAAATGTGAAATGTTTGAAAAAACAAGTTTAACTCAAAATCCGCAACACATTCTTATGAACTACCATTTTCCAACCACATTAACAACTATGAAATTGTGTGTGTATGTATGTGTGCATACACCAAACTTGAAGAGAAGCCCTTATTTTCAGTGGTGCAGGTTAAGATCAGCTGCTCGTGCTCAGCATCACCAACAGGAAGAAAGTCCTCCCTGGTAGGGACAGCTGTGTGACAACACTACACCTTTTTCTAATAAACCAGACTAATCCCACTTGTTTGATGTGCTTGGGTGTTGCTTTTTCTACTGTTGCTTAAGAGAACTGTTACTACAGTAGAGAAAGGGTTCAGAAGTACTGACAGAAAAATACAGAAAAGGAAGAGGACCAGAAATTCGTCAGAGCTCCACACCTACAGCTGGCAGAGTCTCTAGAGTATTCAGTCAAGAACAGAAGCAGAAACACATCTTCACACAGCCTAGCAGTGGGAGCTGAGGAGCTCTTAAAGCCCTAATGTTTATCAGCATTTGCTAACCACACGCTGATGGGGGAATAGGAGATGCTGGCCAGACCCTTGGCAGGAGCCTGACCAGAGCCTTCCTGCCTTCAGCAGTGCTACAGAGCTCTCCCAGGGCCAAAGCACCTCTGCCTTGGCATGGAGAGAGCGCCATTACAAACTCAAGCTAGCAGATGTAGCTCACTGGCTCACTAATTCTTAGAGCGTTTTTCCATGCCTGCTTTCTACAGGTTTCTGTGGTGGACTCTTAATCGTTACAAGACTGTGAGAGAAAACAGTTGCCCGATTTGCAACATGGCACTTCATTTGGCAATAACAGGCAAAATGTCTTTTATTCATTGTCTCTGAAATACAAGAAGCTATGAAAAAATATAAATAGATGCATGTCCATTTCTTAAAGATGGGATTACAGATCAAACTTGGTTCCCCTGAAGACCAATCTATCTTCAAAAATAGTCTCTAGAGAAGCCTGTCTCATATTTTGTAAATACAGGCTGGGCATCAAATTTGACCCATCACTACTTGTAGCACTTCCCGCCTGCCTTGTAACAGCGTAAATAAAAGCAGAAGATAGAAGGCTCTTGAGAGACAGCCTCCATTTAAATCACTTTCTGTGCAGCGACTGAGGGGAAATAGCAGTTCTGGTCTCCTCTTTGCCTTCCGTCATTTATTCTTATTGTCTGAGAAAATAACAAATAGTTATAAACAAGCTTTTCTCAAGAGTGATCAGGAGTGAAGCCAGTCTTTTCAAAATCCTGGAAGCTGGGTTATATAAATGTCTGAGTTCAAAGAAAAGACTCAGAGGATGGCATTTCTGGCCAAACATACAATATGGACTAAGAAAATGCTAGGAAACCTAACTCTTGGTGACAATGAAAGCAACATTTACTAACCTGGAAATACTGTTTCCCTGGAGAAAAGCCTTGTGGGGGTCTTCTGTCATGCACACATTTATACATTGTATTTAGAGCTATCAATTTATCCTTTATGTCCCCATTATTGTATTTCTCACACTGCATAGAACTCTGTGCAGTTACCTCTAGGAAACCCATCAACAGCAACCTTTTTTCCTGTGCTTGGCTTTTATTGTTCAGCCATTGTACTGCTTTTTCCTCTTTCCTCCCTTGGGACTAGCAGCACAAGTTTCTTTCACTTTCCCTTATAATATAACCCTCGCTCAGTATTATTTTTCTGTTGTTATGTTGTACTGTATGAGGAGATGTAGTCATTTAGAACCCAAAAGAGGTGAGAAATGAAACAGTAACCCTATCCCACAGATTGCAGGCTCCAGGTCTATCCCAGAAACAGAGGCTAACAGAGCAAAAAGATGAGCTTCTCAGCAAAACTGAGTGCAAAACCTCATGAATTCAAGTCTGGCTGATTCTAAACCACGAGGTCATCCATTAGATTTTTCTTTCAAATGGACAGTAGGTTTTCCTTCTGAAAGGAGAAGTCACACTTTTGTGGTACTTTAAAGCAAGTTTGTAGGCACTGCCAACAAGACCACTTACTTGACAGATGATGGACACCATAATGATGGTTGATCAGTCTCTTTACAACAAGAATAATTCCAATGAAGTCTCTGCAATTATTCTCAAGCAAAATCAGAAATGGTGGGGAAAGGAGCAAGCAGGTTCTTTTACTGCATTTCATTCATCCACTTCATAAGATTGCAACTGTTTGCCTGCTTCCTCTATATTCTCAGCAAAGGCTGAACCAGCAAGCACTCTGGCATGTATGTGAATTGAGAAATACGCATTTCAAAAGCATGTGGAAGATCTGTGCAGTTTACCTGAGTCAGGCAGGGAGCAGTAGGATAAAAAAGATCTTCCTATTTCTTTCTAAAGAAAAAGGTCATGTCAAATTTTTCTGAAGGCAATGGAAGCTATGAAAAATGATGGGATGTCTTTTTATTTATTTATTTATTTTGCTAGAGTATTCAGCTTTCAAGTTCATTCTGTCCCTTAGAATGCTTAGTGTAAAGCTAACAAATGGAAGAACAAAACAAATACATTTCACTTACAGAACATTAATCAAGCAGGAACTCCATGAACTGAACAAATTTGAATTGCGGCAAACCTTCCACCCCCCCCCCCCCAAAAA
>JACDJE010000039.1:2140802-2157198 GCA_016647715.1 Pavo muticus | reverse complement strand
AAAAAAAAAAAAAAAAAAGAAAAAAGGAAAGAAAAAGAAAACACAGCTCATTTTCAGCCTACAAATCTTAATGTGTCTCCTCTTAACTTGCTTTAAAGAACATCTTCCACCAGGCAAATTTTAATCTTTTTCCTCAAATCTGTCCTCAAACACTCTTTGTTGTCCTACTTGCTCCTTTTATTCTGCAGTAATTTCCTCTTTGTCCAACATCACAATGCTTCCAGATCATTTAATTTAGCCATATCCATCTCACATGAGCAAAAAGGTAGGACACAGGTTGGCTGCTGCAACAGGCTCCAGGGACAAAATCAGCTGTGCAAAACTGCAGTTCAGTGGTGGCTTCACTAAAGACAGTCCTTGTTCACTGTGAAATAGATAGCGTTTGCTTAACAGGATGTTAATGGTTGCGAAGGAAAGGATATTTTACAGTCACACGCAGACTGCTACCTACTATAATGGCAAAAATTAAAGATTTAATTCATAATAGACGAAGGAAGGTCTTTTTAAATCTTACTTTTGTTAGTTCAGATAAATAACTGCATATTTTGATAAACTCACTCGACTCTCATCTTGTAGCCCCTACATTTCAGATGTTCCAAGACATGCAACTAAAACAAACTCTTTGTTTATCCATTATAACACCAATTTCCAAGAAATAGAATTTGACACAAATAAGAGATTTACAAGCCATGAAAACATCATGAGTAAATGCACACATAAAAGTTTCAAATTAAGTATTCACTAAAATTAGTAACAATGATACAAACATTTACATAAAAATGATTTTGGATAATGAGACTTGCTGATATGCAAAAAGACAAGTACTATGACAGCTCCTCAGCTGCAAAACCAATTTTTTTTTAATGGTAACTAACCAAGGAGAATCAAGCCAGTTTTGTGAAAACAGGTAGCGTCCAGTGCAAAGAAAAAGATTCAACACTTTGAGATCACCTGCTCAGGAAACCTAAAAAACACTCAAACCGTCAAGACCCTTCTCAGGTTTTACCATTGATTCTACCCTAGAACTCACATTTGAGTTCTTCCTACAAACCTATATAAGTGCAATTTCAGCAACAGATAACAAAAAGAGAAAAAAAGATTATAAAATTGATTAACATTGTTGTTTCCAAATTAGAGTTAAAGAGCAAAAGTCAGAATTAAATGCTGATCGCTCCTGTGGCTGATCAAACACACTTACTACTGCCATATGTAAGTCACCCTTGAAATGGAAGCACAAGCAGCTCCAAACCCTCCCATCCTTTTTGAAACCCTTCTTTCAAATCTGTACAGGATTTGAACACAGTGAAAATCCACAGTTAGAGATATCAGGTGTTCATCTGATTTTCTACTACCAAAAATGAGTTCCCACTTAAAAGTTTGGTTCCCCGCAAGGGAAGTAAGTGGCTTGGTTGGTTCTGCCCTCCCTTCCTACTTGTATCCCCAGGCCACCCATGAAGGTAAAACAATTGCAAAACAAATATCAGATGAGATGGCATTTACCCTTCTGTGCCTGCACAAGAGCTGCAGCCGGTCGCGGGGCCTCTTTGCAGAAGCACTGTGTGAGGAAGCAGCCCTGGTAACACTTTTCAAGGCTGCTCCCCTCAACGTGGGCCAGCACAGGCCACAGCTGGAAACTGATGTGGAAAGGAGGCTGGTGCACAGCCGGGTTGTAGCATGCTGGAAGACAAGCACATCCAGTCAGAAGCACCCAGCCAGCAGGCTGGAGAGGCAGCAGAAGTCCAAGGTCATCCAGAGAAACCCCTTTGCCCTGGCCTTGTGATAAAGCAAGGCAGCAGTTCTCAGAAAAGTGCCTGCTGAAGGGGGGAATGGGATGAGAAGGAGGAGCAACAGACCCATCCCACTGCCTCCTCCTTTTCAACTCCAGCTGCTTGCTGGAGCAGGGGGCTTCATGCATTTGTCACAAAGAAACAATGCTGCCACAAAGAAATTCCTAATTTTTTACATCACTCTGCTTCCTAATGTAAATAACTTGAATGGCAAACCAAAAGGCATGCCAGCATTCTACATAGCAAATGTTACCAAAGAAGAACAACCACAGCCTTTCATCTAAAAAACAAAACAGAACAAACAAGCAAACAAAAAAGACAAATAGCTTAAGAAGTGATATTTGTTTTTGCTCTGATCTCTTGAATCTTCTTGACTGTGTCCAAAGGAAAGTATTTTAAGGACACTTCAAAATACACTGGCACATGTTTCATGGTGGAGTGCTATTCTTTTGCTCCTCACTCCTATGACAGACAATTCCAGGAAGCTGCAAGACCTGAGATCAGCCTCTTCTGTAAGCACAGTCCAGCAGCAAGGTCAAAAAGGGAAGGGTAGCCATAAATGAATTTTGAAAGCTACTTCTAATTCTATTCGTGTTTTTTTTTCTGATTCAGTCAGCTTGTATGGAAGACTAAAGAAAACATGCAACACCTCTCTCTCAAAAGGGAAGCATTTATACACTTAGATTTCAAAGTCTGCCCTTTTTTTTTTTTTTATTTCTAGCTTTTTTTCCTAATGCTTTTATTCCTTCCAGAAAGCAATGAGGAGAGATGAGCGCACGCACACACACACACACACACACAAAAAAAAAGGAAAAAGAAAAAGAAGTGATATATCATGATCCCAGCCAGCTTCCTGTCCTGGTTTGCATCAACGATGTCATGAAATGAAGAATGACATAATATGCAGTGGTTCTCCCCTGGCTTTGAAAAACATATGTTCAGGTGGCACACACACTCTGGAATACTGCAGACAGACAGAGCACAATTGCAGCATGTAGAGTTTCCATTTGTAAAAACCTCAGAAAAGCATTTGAAGCACAAGTTTAACACATCATTATCCTACTGATGTTCTGTATCTTTAACTCCATTTCTGACCTTTTCACTTCATGGCAACTTAAAGGAGTTTATGCAAGTTTACATTAAATTACAATCACACATTTTTACAATTTCCTTGAAGATGCAGAACTGGAGGGGTACATTATAAAACCACCAATTACAAGAAATGTTACTTCAGTAGGTAAGTCATTATCCTAAAATTATTCCCTACAGTTTCTTTTGAATAATAGCAAGTATATTATGAGATATACTTGAGAAGACGTGTATTTCTTTCATTTAAAAAAAAAATTACAAACACTATACTCAATTTCTAGTGAATTAGAAACATACAACACATAAAAAGCGCACAACGCCCTGACATGCGCACACCCTATTAAAATGAGCAATGAGCCTTACTTATAAAGCTCTGCCCTTGCCATCTCTAAGCTTCTACGCTTGTGAGCAAAACTGGAGACCAGACTGGCTTCTGATGTCTGGATACATTATCAAACTCTAGAAAAGCATCTTAGAAGTCAAAAGTTATAAAATTACAAGGAAATAAATCAGCAGTCTTCTCTGAGCAGTGGAACCAGTGAAGATAAGACTTCTTTCTGTTTTCATACTCTATGGAAGAACAAAAGATCTGCCACAATACTGAGAAATCCAGAAACAATTTTAATATCACCTACTACCAATTTCTCCATTTTTCTTTCTATTCCTAAAGGTGAAATACTGGCTAAGCAGAAATTAGCAGGAGGACAATTGCTGCAGAGACAGGATTTCACTCCCACACTGAACTTTCCTCAGATAATCTTGGAACAAACTGTGTCCCGAGAGCCATAACAGTATTAGATGAACGGTACAAAGCCTGTGTCCCCAGTAAGCACCTTTGTCAGCAGCACCTGAGAGAAGGTTGGGGTGGAAAAGGTAGCAAGGAGCCCAAGGGCCATCAGTAGAGCTTGGAAGTGCATGAGTAAATTTATCTATTTTCCCCTCAAATTTTTCCCCAAAAATCTAAACTTATGAAGGAGGTTACATCAGAAAACCTTTGGAAGCCCACAAAATAACATTTGAGAAACAAAGCAGAATTACCCGATCACTTTCTACAGACTAACCTTGCTCTATGGACATTCACTTCATCGTGCTCTGTGCATTTTGTAAAGACCATTGCAAATCTCAGCATTGTCATGTTACCCCTACTTCAAATACAAGAAGTTGTGGTTATAGCTGAACCGGGAGCAATTTTATACACATGTACTAAAAAAACAAAAGCAAACAAACAAAAGAACCACCTCTCATTTTAACTGTGAAATTGTTTGACAGTTTGCGTAAGAAATGAAGTCACAATATTTGCTTACCTGCCAAATCTCAGTAGTCAGATGAATTCATCTGGGACCTGGGAGCCCCAGCTCCTAACCCTGTCATCAAAGAAAGACCTGAACCCAAGTCCTTGAACAGAAGAGTGCACAGACTTTCCATATGGACTGGTCCCTCTTCCCCTCCTCCCCAAGCACTGCCAAGTATAGCAACTTGTTTGGGAGCCTACGGTCTGCAAGAACCACTATAAGCCAACGCACTTCACTTTTTACAAACATTCACTCTCTGGATATAACTTTTTTATTATTATTTTATTTTTTAGAAAAAACTATTCCAGCTGACTGGTGTTGCAATATTACATGTTAGGACTGCTAGTGGCCAGCAACCAGCATATACTGCTTCTCTTCTTTTAATCAGTGGCAACCCTGATGAGTTCTTCCTTACTGCATTTGAGACAGACAAGAAGATCAGACTATCACCTCTTAGCAGCCCTAAACTGCTGAATTCCTAATTTTGGAACAGATCAAGTTATTTTATATGTTATTTCCTGCATTATGCGGCCATTAACTGGGAGTTGGAGAAGCTGCAGACTGGGCAGGAACCAGGGAGAAGAGAAATGATAACACTGCTCCAGATGATGACTTTCACATGGCTGCAAAAGCTTCACAAAATTCAGTGCACATGCACTGTATGGGGAGGGGGTGATGGAGAGGAGGCAATAGCTATAAGTCTCACTCCATCCTGCCCAATAAATCTGTGTCTAACAGATCCCCATAGGCCTGTATATCATTTTGTCTTTTTGTAATTAGGAGACCAGCTGCAATTCCTTGGCCAGAGCCCAGCCAAGCTTCCCAGGCTCCTTCTATAAGTTTCTCCAACAAACAGAGCTAAGAAGCAAAAAAAAAAAACAAAGATAAAATTTAGCATGTGACAAACTCTTCCATGTGTGACCTCCACACAATGTAACCTGTGAATCTATAGCAGAATTACTTTCTGCATAAGTTCATGACAAGAAAAAATTGGATCTGGATAGCCTATGGACTTTGTGTCCTCTACCCAGCCTTTCTCCTTTAGCCAGCGCTCCACACATCATCTCCCACTTCTATTCGGCTTGAATGAAGATGCACTGCTAATGCCAGGATAAATATGTACAATCTATAGCAGAGTTGTTCCTTGCTCAGTTCCAATGATGAAGCAGCCTGTTAAATACTACTGGAGGAAAGCAGGTTTCCCACCCCCCAGAATGTTTTCACGGTGCATGAGAACTTAATTCCAGAAGCAGGGAGAGGCCAGTATCAGAGAGAACTTACTTCCCTTTTGTATGTTTGAGACAATGAAATATAGCTGCCTGCAATGCTTTCCCTTCCTCTTTTCCCCAATAAAAAAAAAAGTTACTCTTTTAGGAATTTGCTGGTATCTTGAGACTTGTCACTGGAAGTAATAATTGCTTGCAAGAAGCTGGAAATAAAGAATAAATCTAAATCGTGCATGCCAATTTGTCCCCAGCGAGCTTAGGAACAGAAATATGAACTGCTGTCCTGCGTATCTTCCATCTGCTGCTTCTCCTATTTCCCCCTGGAATGCTCCATTTAAAACAAAAAAGAAATGAAAATCAAAGACCAAAACGATTACCCAGTAAGCATTGAATTTCTGAGCTATACGGGAATCTAAGGTACAGGTTTTATTAAAGCTTGGGAGCTAAGGTTATTCTCAAAGCTTGGCATTCTTTGAAGATTTTTTTTTTTCAGAGAAAGGTAAGAAACAAGTACTGAGGGGCTGCTGCAAATCTGTCTGGAATCTCCCACTGTAACATCACTGCCACTTGTAGTAGGAAGGGAAGGAAAACTGACCCATTCAGGTCCATGATCTTTGGGAAACAACATAGGGGATACTCCTAAATCCACTTTAATACTTATTTCATGATACAGTTTTCATTCACAGTTATTAGAAAGCAAAATGCTGCCCTTCATTGCATGAGAATATTTCATCATTAACCTCTCTCTGAAAACACTGGACAGTGCTGATGTAGCTTCTCATCAGCACAGTGAGTAGCAGCGCAGACACTAGAGGATCAGATCATCGCTCCCTCCTGCTCTTGTCCCCACTCCCACTTCCCATTTCCTCACTCTGTCTTCAGTCACAACCACAGCATAAGCATCAAGGAGCAACATTCAGTGTTAGATCCAAAGCTTCTTCCAACCCAAGCAAATGGATAATGAGTCATATTTTAAACAAATCTTGAGAAGACCACTCAGAGGAGAGGAAAGGACAGTAGAATAAAAATAAAATATGTGCAGTGAACAACCTTAGGTTCTGCTCAGCCTCTCAAGATAGAGATCAGACAGCATATTACTTTTCTGCAGGACACATTGGGGGGGATCACGTTCCACACTCCTACAGAAAGGTTTGATGCTCTGATGTTACAGTGATAGCCTAAGTAGCCAGAAGTTTTTAATGGAAAAAAAGAAAGGACTGCGAGGAATAATGAGTAACTCAACAAGGCAGCAAGCATACTGGGCTGCTACCGAATCAAGTGCATACACACAAAAAAAATCCATGCCATGATGTGATGTTCACCAGCAGGATAGTGACCTGAAGACTATCCTGCTGGTACTGCCACTGCCACGCAGGCAGTAAGCACCGTTGTGCACAAGTCACCAGCTCTCAGCCTTTACTGCACATCTGTAATTCACTGCACAGCCAGTTTTAGCCCTCTAAAGCTGCTGCAGGCACATTGCATTCAGAATGGCAGCTAACAGAGAACACTAACAAGAGCGGGAAGGAGGGAGGGGAGAGACTGGGCCCCACCTATGCCTTAGGGGGGTACCAGGGTATCCAAAATTACCCTAAAAAAGTTAGCTAAAGGCTTATGTAATCAATTTGGTTCGCTGCTGAGGGTGTCCTTTGCCCAGGGTTATTCATCACTGCCCTCTCTAACTCACCATAAAGGAATTCCTGAGGAACTGCCTCTCTGTCAGGAAGGCTCTGTTTATCCAAAAGAAAGACCAAAAAGCACCAATAATTGAATGATTTCACTTGGCATGGATTGCTTAATTTAGGTAGATCTCTTTAGCAGAGCAATAGCTTCAGGGGAGGAAAAAAAAAAAAAAAAAAAAAAAAGGAAAGGAAAGGAATAAGAACATGTAAGATCAAGAATAATAAAGTTTCTTCTAATTAGCCACTAGAAGACAAGATCTGATAATGAAGAGAGGTGCTAAGCATTAACTGCCACGAAAGAAACCAGTCATCTTGCATACCATGAGTCCTCTTGCAGGAAGTGCATTTTGCAGCAAGCAGAACTGCCTCAAGTTCAGTATTGCAAGGGCCCTCTGCTCTGCCTGACTGCTCCTTCTGAATTCTCTGCTGAAGAGCTATGGAGGATGACACAGCCTTTCCAGCATGGTTGCCTTTTCCCTGCTCTGCTCCACAGTAGCCCCTTCCATGTTGCCTCTGGCTGCAGCTGAGCCCTTGAGGCCATTGCCCTGCTCCTGGTGGCCCAACAGACACGCGCCTCCCTCGGCTTTCTCACACAAGGAGAGCACCCTTCAAACTGACAAAAAGGTGAGTTCCCTTCCTCACCATTTTCTGTTCCATTTTATCCCCATTCCAAACAACCACTCTGCACATCAAGAATACCAGCTGCTGTAAGGCAAACAAATCGTTTATGCCTGCAAATGGTTTCAGGGATCAAAATAATACTTGCAGAGTTGTGGTATAAGATGTTGAATGGAGCTTGTGCTGTCATATTTGGGTAATTTCTGCCTAACCTTTCTTTTTTTTTCCCCTCGATTTCAGAGAAGGGGTGATAGGCCAAAGCTGTAGAAGAGCTAGAGAAAGAAAGGTGTACATTTAAAGTACTTCAACTCTAACCTAGTGATTACTGTACAAGCCTAGAATTACATTTCCCAAAGCATAACAAAGGACAATATGAAACTGACACTAAATGAGAGGACATTTGATACAAAGCCAGAGAAAAAATGGAAGTGTGGCCCACAAGTTTTATAGCATAATGATCTGTTTCTGATAGCATCTTCCTCTTTCTCTCAAAGTCATAAGAAAACATAGGTTGCATATACAAAAATAGACATTCTACTACCGCAGCCACAAGGCTTTATTATATCACTGAGTTTAGCATTTGTCACTAGTCACATCTCTTAAAAAAATATTATTATAGGAGCCGTTTTCAAGCAATCCTTCCACAACATGCTGTTTCTGGCCTGTACCATATACTTAATGTCACAGATGCAAAATAATCTTTTCCAATTTTTTTGTATAAAAGTTTCACACTCCATCAATTAAAGCAGGAAATGGAATGTTAAAGAAAAAGCACAAGCTCAGATTTTCCATAAAACTCTTACTATTAATATACCCAGTTTCACTTCATGCTGTGTTTATGATTAGAAGCCTTTGCGGAAACATCAGCTGGTTAATAATCATCTACATCTGTCACAGTACTCCATTTATGCCTTAGCCTACATCCCTCCATTGTTTTATTAGCTACCTTCAATAAATGATTGTCAGAATTATTTCCTCTCCATTTGCAGGAATAATTTAAGGATGAAAGAGGGGGAAGAAAAGAAAAAAAAAGGTGATGGCAACTTCTAGTACAATTGGGATGACAAATAGAGATTTTAACAGGTCTTGCATGTTGTTCCTTCAGTAAAACAGAGTACTTATTAACTAAATTTTACAGCCCAACCCACCCCTCAAATGTTTATGGGTATGGCTTGAATGGCCATAGCAGGAGGTTTGCCCCTTGTCAGAGTTCATCTCAAGAACAATGCTCAGCGATGGTGGTGGGAGAGGGTATGGTTACCTCATCGACCAGCATGAAAGGGCTTCCAGCCATCATGCTGGTGACCGGAGGGATCTCAGCAGGGCTGCAATCAAAGCTCCGCTGTGGAGGCATTTATAATTCACACTACATAGCTACCTACCCCGCAACAGGCTAGAAACCCAAAATATCTGCAAATCTTAGGTAAATTAGGTAAATGCACACACCTAATTGTGCTACCTACACATTAAAATCTTTAATGAAAACCTATTTATCCATTTTGTCTTCTTCTCAATTAAAGTGTTGGAGGGTAATTTTTAAATGCACATTTTTTCACAACCATTGCCACCAAAAGCCCTGTTCCAGTGAATTCAAGGTCTTCATGTTGTTGGCTCTGAAGCCCTTTCACAGCTTGTGCAAGGGGAAAAAAAAATGAACTCATCCCCACTCCTCACACCTTTCCCACTGTCCGACATCCTGCAGAGGGGTAAGCAACTGAGGCACTCCGCTCTGTGCCAGGTTGGGCTGAAGGGTAATGTTACCAATCACAAAATAAGACAGCAACCAGCGCTATTGAATATCAATGAATGGCAATGATAACACAGGTAATGTTACCAGTGTCAGATGCCCTTCTTCAAAAAGCCAGATTGAAGAGCTGACCAGAGGGAAAACACATTTCCATCCAGTAGTTGAGAAACAAAGATGATTCTTAAATACACATAACGTGTCTAAGGGCAATCCTCAATCTGCTGGAAACTTTCTGCTGAAATTACTCAACCAATCTACTAAAAAGTCATTAAGAATACTCAAACGATGCTAAAAGCAGCTGCAAGTCAGGCTGGCTTTTGATGATGCCTGCTGCATATTAAGGTATTTGATGCACCAAAAAGCACTAAAAAGGAAAGAAAACAATAATAACATATGAAGTATCATCTGAGCATTCATTCGTGAGCAAGATAAATACTGGTTCCACTCAAACCTCATGTTTTGTTTTGCCGTTGAAAAAGGCAGACTCTACTTCAGTTAATTTTTCTGAGTGCTTTAACTAATCAAGGCTTTAAACACAAACATTTGACTAAGAGAGAAGAAAGCATGGAAACAAAACAGCATTGTGTTGAGCAGGAGAAACAGCTGTAAAGTACAAATGATCTATGCAAGAAAACAGCATGTTCTGGGCCATAGGTGGAAATTGCTATTTTCACCATAATTCACACTCTGCATGTTAGGTCTCAGACAGGTCTTCCAAGAATAACACCTGATGAGTTATCTCTCTTTTAATAAACAAAACATTCAGAGTTGTTCTCCCTTCCCACCCTACAGAGACAACTCAGTCCTTTGAAATCTCTTGAGAAACAAAGTGACAACCTTTTTCACAGTTTTATCTCAGAAAAATTGTTCGTGTTTACTAATCCATCTTTATACAAGAACAGAAAATTCCTCAAGGTTTTGTTCCATAAGCAGAGGTAGAAGAGTATGCTACTTGAAGCTGACTTTGGGGTATGTATGCAGGCAGGGGAATAGTGCTCCTTGCCTGAAAACACAAGATTCACTAAAACCTTTGCCAACATACATGAGAAGAAAGGGAGGAATGAAAAAAAGCCAGAGATGGAATAAAGGATGAGAGTATGCTCCCTGCACTCTAAGTCAAGGGGCAACACCATCACTTTCCTCACGAGATGCATTTGGTTTCAGTTCCTTCAAGCACTGTAATCACCTCATTTAACCCACCTCTAGGACCTTTTAAGGGAGGAAGATGGAGGTAGGTATGTCCCACAAGAGCTAGAGCCACTGCTTGGGTAACTATTTCCCAGAAGAAAACCACAAAAGCAACAGCATCTATTCAGAATCACAATGTCCTTGTCAACGTTTCAAAATAATAGGAAAGAAACATTCAGTTCCTGCACATTCGCTCAAGTACACAGCAACAACAGATAACAGAAAGACTGCCTTCCAACACAACTAGTTCTGTACCAGCGAATAAGAAAACGTTAGACCTTGCAGTGTGCTACAAGAAGTACCTAAACTCTGGGTCTACATAAATTTCACTGTAAAGAATGAGTATTGATAAACTATAGTTACAAAAATGGAAAACACACATAAAACTATAAAGGCCGGCTCAAAAGACTGCCTATGCTGGAAACTATTCCCAGCTTTAAGTATACAATTTAATTCAATTGGTTTGTGCCTTTGATTACCTTTCAACTTATCCAACTCCAAATTGAAAAGAATGTTATTTAACCTATCAGGGAGGAGCTGTTAAGGACTCTCCTATTAAAAAGCAGGTCTAACGAGGCCAGCCCCATTAATGGGTAGGATTATTTCTTTGTAAATACAGCATTTGATCTCATCTATATTAGCATCACTGGCTCAACAGATGTAGCATATTCTGCAAATCAGAGATGAATTATAAACATCAATATCTCTAAGTATTTTTGTTCACGCAGTCTATCAAGAGGCATCTCAACAGAGGTGTGATTCACAGCTTTACAGGAATGTTGCTGAAAGGTTTTTGCTATCACTGTGAATGTTGATAATTGTATCACCGCTGAGAATAACTTCCAAGAAGACAGTGTGATACTTGAGGAGTTTTCTGCATCTGAAAAAGGGAGAGATATGCTTTCTGAATCCACTAATAATGTATGAACCTCCAGGATTAGTTTCTAGCCATCAGTTCTCACTGCTTTGTACAGGCTTATGTTTGCTGTTAACAAATTAACAAGCTGCTGTAGTCTGTAAAAACAACTCACTACAGCACCTTGGCAATTCTCAAACTTTTCCTATACCAAGAAAAAAAAAAAAAAATCAATGTTAATCTCTGCCTTTGATTAAACTGCACTGCTTAATAAAAAGCACAGAATGATAGATTGCAAAACAAAATGTAATAAAAAAGTAAACCTTTTTTTTTTTAAGAATGAAAAAAAAAAAGCAACAGTATTAGCACAAAGCATTTGTGTGCCATCTCTGTGTCAGACAAATGCTTTCCAGCACTTCACACACTAGAACAATGGCTCCCGAAGTGACGGAAACAGCACCGTCCAAGAACGCGACAACATGAACATTGCAGGGTTTCCTGAAACCACGGTAAGCCACAAACAATGGCAGAGAAGCCAGTCTCTACCTAGATGGCAAGAGACCAGCGTGCGAAGGTCCCTATTTGCTCCTACCGAGGGATGACACACAGTGTGCTCCAGCAGCCCACACCGGCTGAGGAGTAGGGTGGATGTGGGCTGAGTTCCTGCATTCAGTGTGAGGAGGATTCAGCTCCTCTGATCCTGGCTACATTTGTAAAATCAGCTGTGACCCATGTTCCTGATGTGGTTAAAGGAATGGCACAGGCCTCTTGGAGGCTGTGAAAATGCAAGAGATAGCAGAGACAGCGTTAGTTTCTCCTTTCTGAGTAATGTTGCGCCTAAATCACATACATTCCTGCTCTCTCACTATGGAAACACAAGTTACAGGGTTGTGTTGTTTGGTTGGTTTTTTTTTGTTTGTTTGTTTTTCAATTTCCAACTGCTGTCTTTTCTGCCAATAAGCCTTTCCTCTTCTGAGAAAAGTTGCAAATCTTGCAGCAATTGAAAAAAAGCAAAGCAGAAGATAGAGGTATCCTGTCTGCCTTGAAATAACTCTTCCACAAAGATAAGAAACATCTGCATGTGCAGACATCACAAACCACCCTCACAGGTATTGCTCTAGGTCATTTAGGTGCATTACAATCTGAGAAATGTGGGGGTGCCGTTGAGCTGTCCAAATTACACGCGAGAAACACTCTTCACAGTAGCTCTTTACTCTTACTTGTTGAGACAAAACACAAACTACACTGTGTTTTGACTTTCTTTCATGTGATTTCTCAATTCCTTTTTTAGCCATTCTTTTCCATCATATTCCCTTCCCATCCTTCTCGTACTTTCACAGCAACACCACAAATTTCACCCGTGGCACAACTGTATGGCTCCAACCATTCCAACCACCCAGCTCCCCCCTACACATTCATCTTGCTGCACCAGTTGGCTTTCATGACCAGGTCACTAGGGAACACGTAACATCTTTTGCCACAGCTATGTTCTACAAACCTTGCCTAGCAGGAGAGGACATCCCAGCTGATGCCTGGAGACAGCCAGATGTGCCATGCTGTCACCCTGAGTTCTGTGTAGGCTCTCTCCCACTCACATCCTTGGACCTCAAGTTCTTCTGCCCACCCAGACTAGCAGGAGCAGCTTCTGTTACTTTCCTTTATTCCCTTTGTGCCAAGGCATGAAAAATAGCTTTGGATAATCTTCCAACAACTATTTTTTCTTTCACTGGAACAGTTTATTTAAGAAAGAGAAATGAAGCAGTCAATATGAACTATCTATTACAAAGAGCACTAACACTCTGAGAGCAGACATTAGATCAAGACCAGTTTTCCCTACAACATTAGGTTATCTGTAGTAAACTGCCTCCCTCTTCCTTCCAAGCAAAACACACCGTGACACTCAAGCTGGTTTGCTTTTTTATTTTTTCCCCCTCTGGAAATAGAGGACAGGAGCAGACTTGTTCCCACTCCCTTGAAGGAGCAGGCAGCCCCAGAGGCAACACACATCCCCATGAAGCTGTAGTACAGAGGAAGCAGAGCTGCCCATCAGCCCCTGTGGGGACTCCCAGTGGGACCCCCTCTCTCACCTACCCATTCAGCAGAGCTGTCTCATGACCTCAGCCACCACTACTCGCTGCTGCATCCCACACCAAGTGGCACTTCTCAAAATGCTCCTGTGTCTGAATGAAACCGTCCAAATGCTCTTGCAAGTAGGAGCTCGACAAGGCCATGCTAGCAGGCCCATCTCACAGAATCACAGAATGGCCCGGGTTGGAAGGGACCTCGAGGATCATGAATCTCCAACCCCCCTGCCAGACAGGGCCACGAACCTCCACATTTAGTACTAGACCAGGCAGCCCAGGGCCCCATTCAATCTGGCTTTGAATACCTCCAGGGATGGGGCATCCACAACCTCTCTGGGCAGCCTGCTCCAGCACCTTACCACTCTCATAGTAAAGAACTTCCCCCTGACATCCAACCTAAATTTTCCCTCCCTCAACTTAAAATCATTTCCCTTGTCCTGCTGTTATCTACCCTTTCAAAGAGTTGATTCCCCTCCCGTTCATAGGCTCCTTTTTGGAGCCTATGAACTCCTGAACTACTGAAATGGGAGGGAACTCCCTCAAAGGAAGAAATTTTGATTTGCAGGGGTTTGGTGCAGCTTTGCAAGCACTCACATCCAATTAAACAACTGAGGGTATTGTAAGAATTTGTAAACGACATCCAGCCTTTTTCCATCTAGCAGTGTCCCAGTTCCATACCTACATGTTACGTTACTGAATTTAAGCAAAATACTCCTCTGACCATGTTCTTGATCTTTATCAGCAAAATAACAACTCTTTCCTTTCTCTGTTACATTGTGTAATTAATAACAAAATTAAGCCGATTTTTTCTCCATTCATCTGAAAAGTATGCCCTATAAATAAGTCACAGAATAAAACATGACAATGCCAGCATGTAGAAAAAATGTAACAAGGTTTGAGAGCCGTTTTGAATACAATGTCCCTAAATAAATGAAAATGAATTTACAGTTGTTCTTCTCGTGCAAATTGTAACTTTTTGTGGGTTTTATGTTTTTTTTTTTCTTTTCATTTTTGGAATTGTGCACAAAGGAAATAGGAATAATGCTACAAGTAAAAAGATACAGGCACCAAATAATAGGAGTTGGCAACTTTTTAAACATAAACTTTTAAGTAACTGGTTTTATTAATTCTTCAAAATAATTCCTTCATCAATATTGTTGGAAACTTTTAAATAACCAAACAAGGTATATCTCTAAAACAAACAAAAAAATTGAAAAACAAACAAACAAACAAAAGGAAATACACGGTTTCTCATGCTTAGAAAACACAAGAAACATTGAATGAATTGAGTATACATAGTCTAGAAAATAGAATGAAAACTGAAACTAGTATATTTTTTCCGCATACAAGAGGCTACTCTGAAGAGATCTGGGATCAGCTGTTGGCCAGTCTCCTCAAGAACAGATGAGAAATCATTCAGCTTGATTTTCAGTGAGCAAACCTTTGTATAGAGGTCAGGGAAAGCTTTCTAAGTATAAGGACAACTAAGACCAAGTTAACATAGGAAGGTTATACATACAGACCAATTAGCAAAATAAAATAAAATAAAATAATAAAATAAAATAAAATAAAATAAAATAAAATAAAATAAAATAAAATAAAATAAAAGCAATGTAGAAGGGAAATGACGTATTATACCTTACAATGGTGCTAAAAGTCTCCAGTAACTGACCATGCCAAAATGAAACAAAAAACGTTTGTTGCAAGTGTCAGCAAGTTGGATTCATTTTTTAAAGGAAACAGGCAAAAGCAATCATTTCAAAATAAATAATGCAGAGCTTGCAGCTAATGGCTTTGAATTTTTTTAGTAGTGTATTCACTTTCAAATAGCTCCTTCAGATTTAGACTGTGTTTAGAGGAAAATCATAGTATAAACTTTCCACATGCATTTTGTAGAAGCATTTGGAAAAAACCATCCACTAGCTGACAGTACAGTCCTGCACATACTTTTTCTAATGAAAACTGATTTTCAGGGCAAAGTCAGTACTCTGCAAGACATACAAATAAAAAATATTTTGCAACATTTTAGCTAAGTAGAAGCTACCACTATTTTCTCTGGAGTCTAGACAAAGGTGGTAACTTTGTAATCAAGGTTTCCAAATCCTTTGAGTAATAAAACCTGCCTTTCAGAATGTCACAAAATTTTGACTAGCTAAAGGCAAGGCTCTGAACAGGACTGCTAATAGACATAACTTTAGTACAGGAGGCAACTGTCAGTAACACAATCAGGTTTATGAACTCAGTCCCAAGAGTGTAAGTCTTCTTCTAAGTTGCCAAGGACAGAGGGAGAAAGGAAAGACCAACAGCGGATGAAAGCTGAGCCAGATCTCATTGATGATAAAATCCCCGCTGTGTTTAGAGATGCCAAGACTTGATCACAATTTTACATCATCACAACTAGCTCAAAAATCAGGCCATTTACTGCTGAATGCCACCTGCTACTGCCTGGCAAAAGATATTTAGGCAACTACACAGGGTGTATTACCATAATGAACAGGGCTTTTCACTTACAAATCCAGAAGCGCTGTGCTGAAGTGGTACCATTGTCCCTAAGAGTGCTGGGGGAGAGGGGGGGAGAGAGCCAGGGAGAAGAGACGGACACACTGAGCCCCCCCAGGCAGAGCAGCAGCCAGGGCATGGACGGGTATTGCGTGCCTCCAAGCCATATTGCTGCAACTTTTCCCACAGGCTGCAAACTTAATTCAGCATTCAATTATTCCACTTGTGCACTGCCTGGCCAAATGCATACAGAGAAGCAGTAGCTGCAATACCTATGGTTTATTTCATCATTTCCTACAAGGACATCGAAAGGAGATCTGGACATTCA
>JACDJE010000039.1:1981275-2140589 GCA_016647715.1 Pavo muticus | reverse complement strand
GGGGGGGCAGAAGCTTCAGTCGTGATCTGTGTTATTCAGGAAATCAAACTAGATGATCACAGTCATGACTTGTGGCCCTACAATATATTAATTCTAAAAACAAACAGCAGCAACAACAACACCACTAAAAACATGCCAACTTAATTCTCTCCTTTTCCCGAAGGAATTCAGGAAACCCACCTTCTAGATTTTACTATAAATTCGAGGTTTTGCTATAAAACTTCCTCTACTGATTCTACAAAAGCCTTGGAAATATCTTTTTGCTTCCAACTTCTGTGAATAATCAAAACTTTGTTAAACACTATGGCTTTTATTCCAATGCACATAAATAGCTTCTTGACTTGCACAAAACCTGAAACCACTTTAATCAATGGGCTATATATAGCCTGGATAAATACCGATTCTGAGATTCTGGGTACACAGCCAGTCCTGCACTATTTGCTAATACTTTGATCTAAATTCACATTATTTTAAGACGAAATGAAAAATATTCCAGGCAGTACAAAAACAACAGTAAAGAAATTGCACTCTATTAAAGCTAGAGGATATGCACATTAGCTAAAAAGCCAACTTGTTCCAAAAGCATTTCAGAAGACAGAAATGCATTTAGACTTATCAGAAAATTAGATGCAAATATCCATAAATTTGTTATTTTGTTACTCCCACAAGAATTCGCTCCTGGTTTTAGAGAAATCTACCACTATATTGAGTATTTTTAATAGCATGAGTAGACAACACTGTTTTCTAATTGTGTGCAAGTGTGTGTAATGTGTTACTTCATTTTCTATGGCAGCATTATGGTGTAGGTGATTTATGAATGTGTAACAGAAATGGCTATTCTGTAGAAATATCACAGGAAATGACACACAGGAAATAAAACAACACAGACATCTTACAATCATTTCCTAAACTTCTAGCTCAGCAATCTGCTGAGCTCCTGAAAGAACCCAGATGCTGCTGACACAAGGAATGAGCAAACACCAAAAACGCTTCCCACTCCCAGCATGGTTTCTGGGTCCTGAAAGGAGAGAAGGATGAAGAAGACAATAAGTGCTGTAGAAAGCAGAAATTAGTTACCTGAAAATATTTATCGTAGGTGTTAACCGTTTAATATTGTCACGGTTCATCTACAGTGGCTACAGATGAATGAGAAGGATGTGCAGTGGCTGTGAAAGCAAGAAAGCTGAAGATTAATGTGCAGTGAGTGCTCAGGTAGTGGCTGGGGAAAAGAAAGACGTGGAGAAAAAAAGAAATAAGAAAAAAAAAGTTAAAAATCACAGTAATTCTCATGCCAGATTGTTCCCATCTTCTCCCTTGCCATCTTCCCCATGAACCACCACCCGTCCATGCCAGTACCACCCTATTCAGATGTGTTTTTCTGCTGTGGCCCTCACTGGTGCCCATGAGACCCTGCTGTGTCAGATAGTGGACAATTCAGTAAAAGCATTCCATATTCAGGTTATGACAATATAGCAGTAAATGCAAAGAAGCAGCCAGGTTTCAGTCAGGTTTTTCAGTCTACAACAGAAGACTACATTCTGGAAGCCAGATGAACTCAGTAACATTCTAGCACAGATTTTTATTGGAGAATACTAGAACATAGCTTAGAAGGGTTCAATTTAATGCACAGTGGAGTTTTGCATTTTACCTAACCAAATTTCACCAGTTAAAAATAGTCCGAAAATGAAGAAAAATCTCAGCCTACTACCTCATTAGCGCTCAATATCCTACCATTCATTTACAGTCATTTAATGGAAATTAGAATATGAGTCACGTATACAATATAGAGAACATTTACAAAATACATGAAAACATATATGACATAAGTGTTCTACCCTAAAAACCAATGTAAGGTATCTTCATACTACTGCTTGTAGGAAAAAAGAGTTCAAGTATGCTATAAGACTTCGAATACCACACAGGTGTTAAGTAGATTACACTGATGTACACATAAAGGTGACAATTGCTTGCAGTTTTCTTCCTTACCCACTGGAGGAATTAGAAGAGCGGTTTCAAGACACTAATCAAGAGAACATCTATGTCATTCCACAACTGTAGGGTTTTTGGTTTGCTTATTTGTTTATTTTTGTGTGCATGCGTATTTGGTTTTGATCTGTTGTTGATGATGTTTTTGGCTTTTATTTTTTGTCCATTCCTTAATTTTACCATGAAGGCCATACAGCTAGTGAAAGTAACTTCAGCTTAGTAGCAAACAAATACAGTAGTGAAACTGGATTTGTATAAAAATTCATTCTTAAAAGTAGTTTTAGCTATTTTTAAAAAAATGGGAGTGGAAAGAAATAGCCAGGTAAAATGAAACAGGTTTGTCATTGATTTTTTTTTTTCCAAGGCAGTATGGGGATGGGGGAAGGATTAAATACTTCCACCAAAAAACACGCTGTGATTTTTTGTCTTAAGTAAAAAAGAATGCCTGCCAGTATAAACTCACTTTCCTATAGATTAAAAAAAAAAAAAATAGTAACAAGTTTTGAGAAAATCAGTAGAAAATTCACCGTAAGTAGGCGAACCTTCATGCTATAAAAATATATATTATTTTCTTCAGGTAAATGAAAAAGATACCTAGTACTTTCACTGTTACCTAGGAACTAAGGAATCATGAAGTACACACATGCTGTGTAAACAATCAAGCCATCTTAAAACACTATGGGTAAAATCTTGGTCCCATTAAAGTTGATGGCAAACTTCCAATTAACTTCAATAAGGACAGAATTTCATCCATTGTGCCAGCTCATAAAGCAGAAAATGGCAAAGAAAAAGCTTTGAAATATAAATCTAAAATAATAAATAAGTTTGCTTTAATCACTGCTTCTGATGGCTTTGATCTTCCATGCAATTTCTGCCCCTCCCTCTAATACACCAGCAAGCTGAAGGTTCAATGCATAAATAGCTGATCTATCTTACATTACAACAGTTTTGGATCATGTCCTACCCTTTTCACTTTTTCAATTACCAGCAAAACAAAATACAACAGATTTTACAAACCTGTATTTTAATAATGCAGGAAAAGGTGTACAACATTAAAGTTAGTTTTGTGGTGACTCATATGCAGCAACAATCTGGAGCCCTGCATATCCTATTTTTTTTTTTATTATTATTTATTTTTTTTTAAGGCTATTTCACTAGCAATTGGTGTGCAGGATACCTTATCAGAGATGCAGGGAAATGGGTGGCACCATTTGTTTTCCATTCAAAATCTGTTCTGGTCACAAATGAAAGCGTGTTTTGCAATTGTATTGTCACCTCTTTAGATGTACTTCAGAGACTTCAAAGGAAGAACTTCTGGAAATCAAATGGCTTGGGAATTCCAAAGGGAGGAATATACCTAAGGGCCAAATGTCTGTCATAAGATACTAGATTTTGACAACAGCTGTTACTCATATACAAACTACCTACCTACGTGTACCTAGACAGCAACTACATTATAGTGTATGTAAAGCAGAGCTTTCACACAATACCTAAATAAATTAACTGAGGCTATGCTTACTGGTCCAGTCAAGTAAAAACTAAATTGGGCAGTACTGTAGGAATCTGTGCCAACTCACTGATGCTACAAGGAAAGGCACTGAACTCCAGAACCACTGAATTACTTTTGCTTTCTCAAAGTAAACATGTTATGTTTATAAAAATCTTCAATTTCACACACCTGGTTTGCTAATACTTAACAATAATAATTTAGTTGAAAGCTGGACAAGAAAGTAAAAGAAATATTCAGGTCTTGCAAATGTAAGCAACATCAAGACTGGACTAAGTCCTAAGTTTGTTTGAAACAGTCAATACTGAGATGCAATATTTTCTTAAATATTCAAATGTTTAAGAAAAGAAAATCCAAATTTAATTTTTATATTGACCACAATGTTTTTGTGAGACCTTAAATGTTGTGCAAGACATGAAAATGTGGACAAGAACTATACAGTATGTTTTGAAGGGAGGATACTCAATATCCATTATTCTTTATTTCTTTTTCCTGTATCTTATATTTCCAAAATCATTTTACTATCCTACTTAACCTATTATCCTGTATTATACAATCAGAGATTTTGAAATATGTCACTCTCTAGTATGAATGTGTAACATAGTTTTTAAGAAACTAGCTCTACATGTAAATTCATACGAAGACGTCAATGTGCTTTTGCACATCATAAACTCCAATCTTCTGAACTGATTCTTATTTGCAAGACTAGTCATGGACTACATGCAATAATAACAACACAGAATCTCAGCTAGATGTTTCTGTGACTGAATTGAACAAGAACAAACTGGTAGGTTCTGGATAATTGCTGAGCAGGTAGAAAACAGGAACAAGTAACATCACCTTACATGAGCATCTTCCCACTGCCAGGTAACAGAGGTGATGTGGTCAACACCAAGTTTCTCAAGGCTACTGAAAGAGAGGTTTTGGATGGACTCTAGGACAAATGTGGAACTTCTGAAATAGGAATGGCATAGTATTTTTATCTGGAGTTAGTCAAAACCTTGACATCTCACAGACGCATTTTGTGAAATGTTTTCTTTAGGAAAATTTTCCAGGAACACTCACATTCTCCTAAGCCTACGGGTTACAGGAAAGGGAGTCCAGTTCCCTACTTTGTCCAGGCCAGAATAAATCTGCAATAAAAAAGACCCCAAGCCCTGTCAGTCAGAGTATAGATGTAAGATGTAAGTTTTGCAGCTCCAGGGCTGTAACCACCAAGCCTACCATCCACACACTTCCCAAACTGAAAATCTCACGTTGCCACCTGCAAACAGACGTTTTAATACATTTTAATGCACCACCTACAGAAAACATTCAAAAGACTCTTTCCTCCATTTCCAACACAGAACAGAAATTAATGGAGAAACTTTAAAGTTTCCTTTAAACTCCTTCTTCCACTGCTCTTCTCCTGAAGTGGGCTCTGTAGAGCTCCCACACATCCATATCTGAGCCAGTAGATTGAGAGAGACAGGCTTGGATGTGACTGTGCTCTGCTGTGGCTTTTCTGCAATGAACACGAAGATGTACATTAGGCTGTAACCCTTCAGCAAAGAGAAAGTTAGCATGGGCAGTTTATGCTCCTCAGAAGGAAAACAGTATCTCCAGGTTTTTAGAAAGTGATGTAGGAAAGTTCTGATGAATCTAAGGAGAAGAAAAAAAAAAAAAAGATGACCTCTGATAAATCTGTGTAGATTCAGTGGGATTACGTGGTAAGGTTTTGCAGGACACCAGAAAAAGGGAGCAGAAGTGAGAACTTATTTTCATAAGGAGAGTACATTTCTCTGGGAGCAGGCTGACAGAAGCAGCTGTCAGTATTTCAATCAGGGATTTTCATATCCTTTTGATTACAGTGCTAAGCTTCAGGTGGGAAAATAACCATCTACCTTGACTGACTGACAGTCAATTCAGTCAGAATGAATCCTAGAGAAATATCAACACAGTCAAATATTCTTCCTGCTCTTATACTTAGGCACAGAGCATCATTGTTTGTGCTCAAAGTCCTGTCATACAAACCAGGAAAAGCTGCTGTGATATACCAGTCACAATACCCACATCACCTCCCTGCCACCTCACATCATTGCAAAGGAGAAAGGAGCCAATCTGCATGAGGATTCTCTAATAGGCAAGCTACTTTTCAGTGAATGCAGAGCAGAAGCAAGCGCAGGCTGAGCTGTCAGTCAACATCCCCAAGCACCCCATGGCATGCTCCCAACAGCTCCACAGGGGCAAAGTGGCACCTTCCATCTCATCTTGCCAGCAGGACCAGGATATGAGTGTCAAACTGAATATATGTAGCAGGGAGAACTGCTCTGTTGCTGGAGGGTGGCATCATTAAACGCTGTTAGGCACACCTAACTTTTTGGTGTCCTTTTTCATAATGCTGATGGCCTCTGCTGACAGCACAGCCAAGCTGTGTGGCAGTGAAGGAATAAGCCATGACCAAGAACACAGAGGAAACTGGTAAATTCATGTACATCTAAAAAATAACTATAGGTAATAAGCACAGCCAGCCTGCTTTGGAGACATAAACAATATTTCAAGTCCTCAGGGCCTTTAGAATTCCTTCCAGGTTTACACTGTTAAAAAACAAATCCACCAGATTGATTTATTTTTATTTTTTTTTAGGCAATCAGTAACATAGTTCTGAGTTTATTCACAGTTGTTGGTCAAATCAGAAATTACCTTCTGAACACAGACCTAACCAGCAGGCTACAAGGCTTCACTCAGTAGACTGCCTCTTTCTCCTGCTTCTTCCTGCCTATTTTGAACCTACTGGATTCTTCTGAACTACAATTCAGCTTTAGTCACAGGGGCTTGCCCAAAAGAGCCACAAAGTTTCTTTCTGCTAGATCCATGCCTTTTTTTTACACATTAACTGTGAATGTACACTGTTGCTACTGATATTATACATTGTTAAAAGTTTTTAAGACTGCCCTGTTTCACGGCTTCCATCAAGGCACTGGTACATATCCTCCGCTCACCTTTGATCAGTTTCCCTGACCGTTCCATGACAAATCTGCAAATCAGTGTGCTTCCCCCATGGATCTACAGTTTTCTGTTTGGCATTTCCTCAACTAATCAACCACACAAATAAGACTTTCACTTGGAGAGGAGATAAAGAATCAAGCCTTGCTTTTAATTACTTTAACCTATGAACAATTTGTTACAAGAGTCTACAGATGGAGTTATGTTTGTATCTTAATCAAACATCTGAGTCCACAATCTTACTGCATATGCCAGCAACGTTGGGCGATAATTAAACAACTTCTACAGTAAGCACACAGTGATCTACTTATCTCAATTAGACATCAGCTTTGCTTCAAAAGAAACTCCTCTGGAAAAGCAGGTGTCCATCTTCCTCAGGCTAAACCACCACTGAAGATCCAGTGTGAAAACAAACATACAGCAAGGTATACACTTCTAGCACCTTTAATATGCTTGTACCTCTTAATAATTGTCTCTCAGCCTAACTCAGGTCTCCTACACCTTGTACCACAGAACATATCACTCTCCAAAGCAACTTTGAAGCTGGTGTCTACTAAGGACATAAAGTTAGATAGAGAGCAACCAAAGGAGGGCTACAAAGATGGTGAAGGGTCTGGAGGGCAACGCATACAAGGAGCACCTTGAGGTCCCTGGGTTTGTTCAGCCCAGAGCAGAGCTGAGGGGAGGCCTCATGGCTGCTGCAGCTCATCACAGGGAGCGGAGGGGCAGCACTGAGCTCTGCTCTCTGTAACAGTGACAGGGCCCGAGGGAACAGCACGGAGCTGCATCAGAGGAAGGTCAGGCTGGGAGTTAGGGAAAGGTTCTTCACCAGAGGGTGGTGGGCATGGAATGGGCTCCCCAGGACAGTGGGCAGAGCCTCAAGCTGCCGGTGTTCAAGGAGCATTTGGACAACACTCTGAGACACAGGGTTTGGATTTTAAGTGTTCCTCTGTAGAGCCAGGGGTTGGGCTTGATCCTTATGGATCCTTTCCCACTGGGATATTCAATGATTCTATGATACCATGTGTGTGCACGCCTGTGTCTGCCCACAGGCAGACTGATGTCAGGCACAGCAAGGGGTTCCTCAGCCTCGGGCCTGGGGAACCAGAGCTTCCCAAAGCACAAGCCTGCAGAGGAATTGATTTTTTTTTTCCACCTTCTGGATGCTCAGGATGATGCTAGGAGATGCACCTTGCCAGACACCTCATTAGGGTTGGGTGCTGCTCCACACAAGCCCACAATAAGCCATTAAGTCAAGGCAACACCTGCAGGGTATTGACGCTTTCCTCATGAGAGCAGGTTTTAAATCACTTCTATCTCCAGAACATACTTTGATGGAATAACTGACAAAGTTCAAATGGTTATTAATACTATTAAGAGCCTGAATAACTTCTCTTGTACTGGCTGGCTGCTGTAGCAGAATTCAGCTACAACACATATGCAGAAAGAATCAAACTTGCTACTGTGATTCACCGAGTCATTTCAGGTTCTAAAGAACATATGGCACTTGTGAGCTTTCCTCGATATCTTTGATTTTTTAATTAGATTCCTGTGCAAGTCAGTCTGCTGGCCTACAGCTGTAGATCCCAGGTTACAAAGCAACCTTAGGAGTCCCACTGCTCTGTATGATAGAAACCACTACGTCAGGAAACTGCTGCAGGCACTGCTCCTGATGCTTCCATCCCAGGAACTGGTCAGTAGGTAATTAACACTGCAGAATTAAAGGGATAGTATAAAAATGCAGCTACGCCTTAACCAAAATGCAAATTAATGCTTTAATGCACTACATTGCTTTGTAATTTTAGGATGCTTTTGGTATCTTTATCATTAGGAAACTGTATGCCGTAATTTTGCCTTCCATGTCTTCACATGGTTCTTAAATTCACCTTCTGCCACTGACAAACTTGCTCTAGGTTCCCTCTACTATTTGGAAAGCTGCAGATGATCACAGGCAAAATGAAACAAAGTTAACAAATCTGTTAACAAATCTGAAGAATTTGCAAGACAACAAACAGTGCATCTACATCATGGCACTGAAACATGGCAGAAAGCATCAACAAGATCAGATGGTTGTGGCACCTAATCTCCCATCAAGACTCTAGTCTTGGTAAATTTTAGAATCAGGACCAGTATTCTTCTTTTCATAGTACAGATCAAACAAAAATAAAATCTTTTTCTTTTGCTGCTGTTTGGTTGGTTTTTTTGGTTGTTTGTTCGTTGGTTTTTTGTTTTGTTTTTTTCTGAAAGAACCCCCAGCAGGTTGACGTCCATGGTAAATTATGACTTTTCATGAATGCTGCAACACACAAAATCTCAGTGACACTTGTAACCTGAGGCAGCAAAGCATGGCACAATACACTGGAACAATACATTGGTTACATTTATCACAATGGCAAGCATCACAGCTGTCCTTTTTTCAAAGTCAGTTTGAATCTGGCTGTTCTGGGGTTGTTAATACTATTTTTTTTTTTTTTTTTTTTTTTTGAGGACGGAAGACCTCAAAATTCAGAAGAGCTTCCAGACTGTTGTAGCCATGCTCAAAACATCATTTATTGCTCTTGCAAATCCATCCTGATCCTATAGTATTTCCTGAGTTTATGAGCTAATATTAAAAATAACCTCTTTTACAAAAGAATAAGTTAAATACTTTACAAATCAAACAACAGCAAATGCAGAGCTCATGCATATTTACTTCAGTGGCATGGGTGCCGTAAGTTCCTTTCAAGTTGCAGGACTCTTAAGTCATTGAAAACTGTAACAAAGCTCCAATACAAACTGATTTTAAAAGCGATTAGAGTTACAAAATAAACAACGTATTTTATTTTAAACATTTGAATATCATATAATAGTGCTAAGAGTCACCTGCTTGGTGTGCATCAGTCGAGGAGAAACATGCAACCTGGAGTTCACTTGCTTATTCAGAATCAATTTTCCTTAAAGCAGTTTGTCAGGAGAGAAAAGCAATCCTGCTGCAGCACAGGAAGTGTCACAGTCCCTCCAACACTGTGCCCTTTGCCAGTGGATGTGCTGAAGATGGTGTTACACAAACTCCTGGGGAATGAAGATGAACTGGATGTATTTGTATTCAGCCCTGCTTCCTATGACTTTGTAATATGCAGAAATGCCTACAGGCCTGAACTTCTCAAAAGGTGACTTTATTAGGGCTACACAGTTGGCTATTGCTACAAAGCTCAAACACGCCTAGGTTTTGTGTCAATTAGTAGCGTACATAGCACAGTACATAGTGTGATATTGAGGAAAAACTTTTTCCAAGTGATAATAGCAAACAATGCTAAGGAATTCAAAATATAGAAAAGCTGAATAAACGTTCTCCCATCACCATTTTATAAAACACTATGATTAGGCATCTAAAACAACCCCTTTGCTTCACATGACAAATCAAAGAGGGTGAAGAAAACCTGCCCTCCCAAAAGCACAGTTGCACCAGGTCTTTCAAACCCACACCAAATCTCTCTCATATGCCATGCATAAGATCTGTGAGTAGGGCAGAAAGACATCTGATAATTAGCAGAACTAAAATTTAACACTGCTCTGTGCTTTGAGGGGGGAGAGAGAGAGAGAGATCAGAAATAGGGTCTCTCTTCATTGGCAGTTTTCTGTCTAATTCTGGAACAACACAGGCTGCACCAGATACTGCTCATCCACTCCATCTCATCTGATAGACAAGCATTTACCACATCATAACACTCTAAATAGCTGGGCAGGAAAAAGCCTAAACCCCTCCCTCTCCCTCCTTAAGTTAAGTATAGAAAACTGCATCTATGCTATTTACAGATTTGAACCCTTGTCTGTACAGAAGTTTTGTAAATATAGCCAATTTCAAAGTCAAAGTCATTAAGAATTGGATCAGTGCCTTGAGAGAAACAACTCGGATGGCCTCCATTTTCCTTCCTCAGAACTAGTGTTCAATACTTGTTGACTCTAAACCCTCAAAGGCACCCAGCCAATATGAAATCTAAGACTCAGGGACTAACGCAGAATTTAACCAGGCTGTATCTGGACCTTGGCCTATAACTGTCTCATAATCCAGTTTGTTCATTCAAAAATAAGCAAACCAACAAAATATAAACAAACCAACCTTGCATAATTATTTGCTCTCTGCATGCCTTCCTTCTCACTGCATCCTAGAGCAAAAGCACAAGGGTGGGATGTATTCCTAACACTGCCCTTGTTGCTCAATGAGCTGAAGAAATTTTTGCTGGAAGTCTCTGTTTTCTTAGCATTGGCAATCTGCAAAACAAAAAACATTTTGTTAACATGTGGATGCCAGGATACATTAGAAATAAGTTCAGTTCTGAACCACTGCAGGTAAACCATAAACCTCTCACACACAGACAACTCACCCAAGAAGAGCAACTAGAAGCAGCTTCACCGAATTCATACATCACTCCAGCATTCTATGTGCACCACTTACGAGCAGCAGCAAAAAACTTCAGAAACCAGTAATGCAACAAATGTCAACATGTGCCTCAGAGGAATTTTTGTTGAGCCATCCAGGTTTGTTGTAACGAGGGGGTCTGAGCTGCAATAATTCCATTATCCCCACCCAGCCCACTTGACCAGGAAAGAAAGTCTGAAAGGAGCCATCATCAGCATGATGTCCTTCTACAGGAGAGGCACTGACTTTGAATAGTGCCTACCAAATCCCAGCCGTGACCTCATAAAATTAGCCATGCTTCAGCTACAAAGATCTATGGAAGGTTGCTTGCAGCAGCCCAGCCACACTCTTGAGAACAGCACTCCGTTTTTGAGCAGACAGACACAGACTAACCTGCTGCTCTTCTACCTGCACCACTTGAAAACAGTAAGACAGAAGATATCACTGGTCTACTTGTTCCATATGAGTACACTGGAGATGATGTCTAACTGAGTTCCCCAAAGCTGGCAAGGAAAACTTCTTGCTCTACAAATTCTGTTGTCTTCATGCTGCAAACTGTCAGACTGTATTACAATACTTGCTGTGATGTTTAAATTGGTATGGCTGATTTTCAAGAGCTTCTTCACGGCACACAGTACCTTGTCATAAAAATATCCTTATTTTTTACAACATTTAAACTGACAAACTACAGCACAATTAAAACTAACACAAGAATTTTTTCCTACTTCAAAAGGCAGATCTCACTGACAATCCTGGTGATAGAATCAGCATATAACAAAATAGATTCTCAATTAAAACAATACATGTAAAATAGAAACTAGTGGTTGCTCATTTAAATGGTCAAGCAGGAAAAAAGAGAGCTACATAGATGTTTTCTTTTACTAAAATAATTTAGTAGGATTAGAGAATGTTCCTACTTCGCAATAGTCCCAAAATGACTTCACTGAAAAACAAAGGCTGCCCCACTAAAATAAAATGCAGACAAAATAGCAAGAAATACAAGCAGCAAAGCCACAATACAAAAGGGACAAACTAACAATGGGTCAGTAAAGTAAGGAGCAGAATCAGGCTGTAAGTTACACCCAAAAGGAAACATGAGTAATAAGGCTTAAGTAATATTCTTCTCGGCTGTTATCATAAAATCCACTGGCAAATTTCCTTCTACAAAATAGAGAATTGCTCTGCTGTGGGGAGGAGTAGATAGCTATCAACACCAAACATTTAGAGCGCACACCACCAAAACGGCATTGGATTTCAGGTAATACAGTGCTGACCTATGCAGCATGGATGACTTCTGTTGCAAAGCTCATAGCGTTGCTAACATGACTGACATGTACTATTGCCATACTTTGTTTTCACACCCCATGGCATGCTCCTCAAAGGAGGCAGCTCTTCCTTAACTATAGTACCTAGTTCCTGACCACCAGCAATTAAAACTCAAAAGATGTAAACAGCAGCTTGTTCTCACCTACATGAATCTTTCCAAAATTCCTGAAATGAGAAGTGCTCTTTCCCTTTCCAGGTTTCAGCTCACAGCAGAGAGCTGCTTGGGTATATTCCCTTTCCTACCACAACCCCATTTCCATCTTTTCACAGATGGAGCTTCTTTACTAACGCTTTGGCAGGAATTGACTGAGAGTACTCGCGGTTGGATTTGATGATCTTTAGGGTCTTTTCCAACCTGAGTGATTCTATGATGCTACTGCAAGAGCTAGGAGAAGCTAAATGCAAGACTTGTGTCAGTGTGTGCACACAATTTCAGCAATGTAGACCTGAACTCTGCACTCATGTGCAAACCTGATTCTCCTGAATTTTTGTTGGCCCATAGCATTGGAGAAATGTAGTTGGCTGTTTGCTAATTATAGCTGTGGTGACCTCGTAATTCTAAAACTCAGGTAACCAAGGTTTGTAAATGTACAGCTAAAACATTTCAATATGGGTAAAAACTGGAAGAAATGAGAGTACTATGTTTATAGCAGGCAGATGGTGTAATACTTTAGATAATGAAAGAATCAACTCATGGGACAGTAACACAATACCTCCCTACCAGTCAAGCTTTACTCAGAAACATGTTAAGGTCTACATCCTGTTTCTTGAAGAAAACTCCAGAAAAAGTCCAATTTTTCTGAAGTGTTCCCAGCACTCCTAGTGAGTTAACTGTGAGGGAGGTCTCTATGTGCCTCCTCAAAATGTCCACCAAATGTTGAAAGAAGTTTGCCACTGTCAGCACAAACTTTGCAGCAATTCTCTGCCAGCTCTGTGATAGCCATTTCCCCATATTTGCAGAGTCCTTAATAATAAGGCTTAATATGAGGAAGCTCCCAATAAAGTGCAGCATGTTGCTGCACACATACAGAGCTTTACTCATTCAAATATATTTTTATAGCAGGCTAGGGGGAAGTAGACATTACCTCAACAATCTTACAACACTCTTCTTACCTCTTTCATAAGAGGAGCCTTTTAATACCACCCATTCTCATCAAAATTTTAGTCAGGGTAAAGCACTTCTAAAGGAATCAATGGAAAAAAATCTTTCAAGCATCAAAAAATAGAGAAAAATCAAAAAGAAAGCAATCAAAAGATAGAATTGCCACACGGAAATAATTCTCATATAAACCTCAAACATCTCAGAAAGCAGTGCTATCTTCCAGTATACTAAAGCTGCCAAAATGTTGTGCCATAACATGGTAAATACAGTGCAAAAGGATCTGCCATTTAGTTAAGGACAGACAAGTTGGCATAGCTGATAATTTTTTTTTTTTTTTTTTTTTTTTTTTTTTTTTTTAACAGAATAACCTGTAGTAAGACAATAAGCACTATGGTTTCAGAACCAGAGTTTGCCATTAATCTTATACTCACACTTCTATCTTTCTGCTGTATAAAGGAGGGGTAAACAAATATAAATATCAGCAAATGGCTAACTGGTGTGACAGTGAAGATCAGATATAATAACATGGTAAGCTGCTCCTGCTCACAGAAGAAGAAGAAAACAAAGCAGAAAAACCTAGACACTCTAAATGTGTAAATGTACTAAACACACAGCAGTCAGTCATTCCTAATCTTTGAATGAAAAATGGAAAAAAAGTAAAAACGAACACCGTGTTAATATTATTTATCTTTAATTCACTAGTTACACAAAAAAAACCACTGATCACTGCTGAAAGCTTCCAACTCTCTCAGCACAAGTTTTAATTAGAAAGATTATCATTGATTAATCCACCTGAGTCACTCTGAAGGTGTGACTGAACAGAGATCATTCCACCTCAGAGAAATGTGCATTAATTAGTACTGGATTAAACTGCTTTCCTCCTCATTCAACTTAAAGGGGGGGAAAAAAAAAAAGTAAAAAGCTCCACAACACAACAAGAAAAACCCTTCAGTATTATGCTTCTGAGATATTTTTTGTTTTACTTTCCTCTTTAGGACACCTCATGCTTTCTTGCTTTGGATTTCACTGCCTTCTATTTAACTTCATTACACTTCTGCAAAATAAACAAACCAAGGTCTGGAGATCCATACATATTTGCAAAACCCTGCCAAAAAAACTGTAGCCATGAATCAGTCAGAAAGGCTGAGCCATGAAGGATGACACTGGTGCTTGATGGGAATGTACACAGTGTTATATACATACCACAACTGAAACCAGGCATACTCCCACCCAGAAAGTGAGTTTCAACGTCCCACCGAGGGAAACGATCAAGTAGAAAACCTCATTTAAAACTTTCATCATTTTTCCTTAAGCTCTCAGCTCTCACCAAAAGATCTCCAGCTGCACGTTGGCCTACAGCCTGATTGGAGTCTTTTACCCCTGAAAAATGGGTAACAGTTCCTTGACCATATCTGTATACCACAACTCACAGTTACCTTAATTTGGTAGAGCTCACATGTCACCTGTCTTTAAGGTCACAACTCTGACTGCTGATGTTCTGATAAGCAAGCAGGATTGGCTAAATTTTCTCTTTTCAGGAAAATCCTCTCCTGGTCTCTACACTAACAGAAAACATCCCCACGGTATGATCTGCCTGCTGACAGTCCTGTCCATGACCAAGGGAGAGGCCATCTCCTTCCCATCGGCCTGGAGGCAGAAAGCTGATTCCCAGGTCACTTCTACCAAATTACCCCTTCCACTCCATTTTCCTTCATCCAGGAAGGTCTCCTGCAAGGTGGTGACTCAGCTCTGTGTGCAGGCACAATCCTTCTTTGGTCACCACATGACATTAGAAAGACAGGTGTGGGGGAGACTGGACAGCCAGGTCAGGCAGGCCAGAAAGGGAGGGGCAGTGCTTTGTCTTCCACAGCATAAATTGCATGCTTCAGATAATCTTTGCTCCTGTGTGTGCTTCTGATACTTTGCATTATTTACCCTCATACTTACTTTCAAAGCCCAAGCCACCATGCAGGATACAAGCAGTCCTACAGAAGTTCTGGTACATGGACAGAAAGGATTTTTCCATTGGCCTCTGTCAACTCAATACATAATCAATAAGTGGCGTCAGCAGAAGTCAAGTGAGAAAATCTCAAACTACATCAACATGCCATTTTAAGATCATCTAGAATAAATCACTTTATTCTGTTGCCACTGTGCCGGTTGGAGGAGGGTTTTTTTCTGAAATCAATTATTCTGAGGTTATTTTGTAAACAAGCTATGGAAAGAAGACAATGTGCCTATGTTACTGCAAAGGACTGAGGCCCCAGCTGGATCCTATTGTGGCTTTTGACAGTCACAGGGCACTCAGATTAGTTCAGTGATGCAGACTTAAAAAGAAGGTGACTGATTGGAAGCAGAAACAGAAATATCAGAATTGAGCCTGATCTATTCACAGACAAATGCAAAGCCATGGTTTTCCAGTGCTGACAGAGTTCAACCTTCAGAGAGCACAAGCGAAGCCCCAACACCAGCTTGGGACTTCAAAACATTTTTGCAGTGGGGCAACTTAAGAATACAAACATTCCTAGTCAGGCAGAGATCAGTCATAAACGCTTTCAGAAATGGAGATGAACTCCCTTATTGTGTATTTAAAGCAACATTATAAACCAGGCCATATCTATATAAAGCAACACTGTGGGCTTAAAGCAACAGTGTTGTTATTCTACACTGAAGTTTGGACTGGGGACCCAGGAGCAACCCACAAATGGTGTTCAGGAGTGAACCTGCAGATAAGGGAAACTAAGAAGGAAAAAAGATGAGCTTGACAGAAACACTCAAGAAGAATCCATCCATTTTTTAAACCTTACATTATATTCACTAGAAAACACAAGGAAAACAATTACTAAAAACAAAAACAATAGTAACAACAGAAAGCTGTTCATTTCCTAAGCAAAGTTTCAAAAGAAATTAAAACCTCTGAGAGAAAAAAGTTAGAGAAGGTTTCTGTAAAATTCTACATGAATCTAACAAAGAAAACCAAACAAGGGATATGTAGGAAGGAAAGCCTCAGATTCCCATAATGCTAGCAACATTACCAAGGGGCCATTGCTCATGTCTAACGGCAGATACAAAATTTAACAGATTTTGACATTACACTTTACAGACATCATGTTGTCAGAAATACTTGAGAATATATAACTTTTTAAAATTATTTTTAAGTATTCCAGTTCTTTTTTTCTAGCATACTTACACATTTTTTGGTACATTAAATCATACATAAGAAAATAACTTAGTATTTTAATACTGTATTTTCATCAGGACGTTCATAACCGATTTAAAGTAACCAAAATGGTGGAAGGAGTTGACTTAAATATATTAACCTCAAAGACCAAAATTCTGTCTTTTTGCTTAAAATACCTGTGAAAAATGTAGCACATCAGCGTTTAACAGAAACATCAAAATTGTTCCTGCTTACCTCAGCACCTGAACTCCCTGGAAAGTCACCCACCATTAACTCCAGCTGTCAGATAGATAAATGTACTATTCAAACACTGATTAAATCTTATATAAGATTTTACAGTGCAGAGGCCTTAAAATGCTTAATTGTTTTAGCTTACCCTACAGCTCTTACGTTGTTGTTGTTTTGTTTTTTTTTCCCAAATTAAAAGCATAAAGCTAACACTGATGATAACATTTTCACTCAAGCAAGTTTAAATTTAAAAGTGTTTTTCTTGCTTTTAAGGAACAAAGCATGCTCCTTAGTACTAAGAAACAGATCTTACAGAATACCCTAACAGCCTAATAGTGTATCATGACTGTTGCAAGTTGCTGGGACATCCATGGTAACATTCATCTTTGGCTGTGTGAAGTGAATCTGAAAGTCAACAAAATGCTATTCTTCATCACTGTTAAGGCAGCAGATAAAAGCAAGGCTGTAAAAACAACCTAGACATTTATGCTTAGCAAGTGATTATCTACTTGTTACAATCCTGAACTGTCTTAGCCCACTTACTCAGCGAAGACTGGAGGCCAGCAAGTGCTTCCCTCTCTGTATCCACTTCACCTGCCCAAATACAAACTCTCCTATTCAGAAAAGCTCCTGGTGCCTCTCACTAATCACATCTTTAATAGGAGTTACTATAATCAAAAGCATTCCCTCTTCAACTGCTTATATCAGTCAGCACTTCACACTGGAGTGATCATTTTGTGCCTTCTGGGTGAGTTAAGCTCTGAAAAAAGGCTTAAAACAGGGAGAGGTGAGAGTCATCAACACTGTCCAGAAGAGGGCCACAAAGATGATCAGAGGGCTGGAGCACCCCTCCTACAAAGACAGGCTGAAGGAGCAGGGCTTGTCCAGTCTGAAGAAGAGAAAGCCACGAGGTGACCTCATTGCTGCCTTCTGATACTTAAAGGAAGACTATACAGGGAGGAAATCCACTTTTTACATGGGTAGATAGTGATAGGACAAGAAGGAATGGTTTTAAACAAAAGGAGAGGAGACTTAGATTAGATGTCAGGGGGAATTTTTCACTGAGAGGATAATAAGATGCTGAAGCAGGCTGCCCAGACAGGTTGTGGAAGCCCCATCCATGGAGAGCCATCCATGGATGAGGCACTGGGCAGCCTGATCTGATACTTGATCTAGCAGTTGGCAACTCTACCTCTGGTAGGGTAGTTGGAACTTGATGATCCTTCCAATCCAATCCATTCTACGCTTCTATGATGATATGATTCTATGATATCATTATAAACCTGAAAGAACAATAAAAACAGGGGAGAAAGGATCACAGACTACATGAAGTCTTTAGATTCTGAATGGAGAAATGCCGATATATCTGTGGACACTTCATTCCCATCATCCAAAACTCCTCAGACAGGCCTTTGTTTTGCCACCAACCTCAACCATCAAACTCTCTCAGAGCTATGATTTTAAAATAACTAAGATTTACTGGTAAAATCCTAAAAGCTGGCTGTCCCAGAGCTCCACTGCAAGCTGGGAGAAAGAAAGGTAAAAGACAAAGTTGATATTCAGTTTGTCCCCAAACTTTGGGCATCACCTCTCATCCTAGGCACTACTGAGAGTCGGATATGGAGCAGACAATACATTATAGTCCTAGCTTTGTCAGGAATTACTGCATGAATGACTACAGTACTGAATGAATGAAGCAGTGATTTCAACTGCTTTTCAATTATTTCCTTAAGTATGTGTTGGCATAAAGCTCTACTGAATTTGGAAGACCATAGAAAAAAGATACTTCCATCTTTGACAAAAGCAGAGTCAGATGGCACTGCAGGGCTGCCCAGTCTGGCACTCAGTACCACCAATCATATTCTCTACCCCAAGCACACAGAGGCTGGTACAGTTGAAGCACGTTTTATACAGTGGGCGTACTAAAAGATGTTATCAGTAAGCATTTAACCTACTCTGGAGAACGTGCAAGTAATGATTTTTATTTATTTTTTAAACCAACCTACTCGAGTTAGTGAATCTGATTTAATTTCCATGAGGCTGCAAAAGCCATCCTGACTCCCCTCTCTACTTCCCAAAGGTATAACTACTCTTTGAAGGAATGGCTGGCTAAACAAGGTTGACAAACCTCTCTAATTTCTGTAATGCGTTCTTTCAAAAGCTTTTGGAGTTATTCTGTTGAAATTTCTTCCAAGAGGTTTCAGCCTGAGGCAGAAAAAAAAAAAGCCACTGGAATATTTTTCATATAAATGACTGAAGGCTGACAAGAACTAAACACAGGTGAAAATATTACAACAGAATATAGAAGGCATGCTTAAAGTTGCTCCTGCCACCTCCACCTACAATGTTTTATATATAAATGTTGAATAAAGCAGTTGGAAGTGTAAGGGCATATCAAAACAGTTTTAAATACTAATGTCCCCTCCCTCCTTTTTGTTGTTGTTGCCTCAATAATTTACACAGGGGAAGGCAGAAGTACTGTAGATTTAGCCATGCAAAATAAGAAACTTTACTTTGTGTCTTAAAGTAACACAGGATTTTCTATGCTAAATGATGCAGCTCTATCACAATCTTCATTATTCATGGTAAAAAAAGATAACCCACTAACTTCTAAAAAGGAATTTTGAACCAAGTTACTTATTACTTCTACAAACCACAATAGGTCTTGCGCCTACCAACCCATCTGACCTGATTCCTAAACCAGTATGCACCCTACACCACCTCTGATGCTAGTAGGATAGTGGTAGGACTGGACTCTTAGCCAAGACAACATAGACTGTAACTAAGTAAAGACTCTTCTGGAGATAATTCTCTCCTCCATTCTCATAGAGACTGGAAGCCCAAGCTCCTCTTTTAGGCACCTCAGGCAATTGCTTACCTAAGCCACAGAGTGTGCTTACTACTTCTCTTTGAGCAACAACAAAAAATATATATTTTTTTTTCCAACGGAAATGTAGATTTAAGGGCTGATACCCTGGTAAAACTGAAAGTTATAATGAATTCCAGGATTCAATCAAGTACTCCATTCTTGAAAAACACAACAATAAAAGACTTACATAAGAAATTTGGTAGTAATAATTTTGGGGTCAAATCCATAGTGATTTTTTTGGCAAAGCTTCCACTGACGACACTTAAATGTGATTTCAGTGGGTGTTCTGCCTGAGAAAGGGTTGTATATTTAAGTCACCCCATTCCCAGTATTATGTAGCATCAACCAGTCACAAAACCTAGCATTATTTAGACTATTTGCATGCCAGAATCTCCAATTGCAGGGTGCAAAAACCAGCAGGAAACATTGATCATTCCCTTAGTAGCAAACAAAAAAGCAATCTTTTTTACTTGGCTTTCTTATTATATCTTTTACCTTCTAGAATAGCAATTGCTTTTTTTAAAACATGGATTTGCACAGTATTCAATTTGCAAGTTTCCCCATATAGATGTAAATTTACTGAAATAGCTGCTCACAAAATCCAAAGCCCAAGGGTGGAGACTTAAAAATAAATGTTTGTAGTTTAAGATCTTTTATATCCATACACGATAATAAATCTGTTTAACCTCTGGTGAAGAAAGGGAAGAACAGGAAAATTATAAGCACGCAGAAAATAAAAATGTGTCTTTTGCACTACCCTGCACAAAACTGTACAGATACTTCCACGCAACCACTTGGTTGGTCACGTTTCAAATGTTGGTTTTTCAGAAGTATTTAGCCATATAAACTATCCTTTTGTTTCTGTTGGCTCCAAATGTTCCTAGGCTCATGAATTCTTCCTTCCATCTTATTATTCAAGAAAACACAGACAACGTTGCCTTTATGAAGCAAGAAAAACCCGAGTATCATTTTCCAGTTAACTCTTCTGGACCTACCTTGAAGTGAGTACAGCAACAACAATTACGGGCCAGGTTCTCTAATCACTGCATTGCATCAAATCACTACCATTTAATAGTATTTTATTTCCCAGACAGTACCACAGAAAAGTCTCTACAGTTAGAAGGCAAGCTCAACTCAGAAGAGTTGTGAAGAACACTCTAAAAATTTATAATGGTCTACATCATGCAAAAACAATAAGCTGTAGTAGGCAATGCTTACTACCCTACTGAATGCCACAATCCTAGAAATATTTCAAACAGCACTTCTCTTTTTAAATTAAATGACTTCAGTAAATCAGACCAGATATGCATTTTTCACCATCCAAATTCAGTGAACGTAGACTTCATCAGTACTTCTACTCCATACTTTTCAACAACCATAAAATGAAATTTTATAATTGCCTTATTTTTTAATTCTTTTGTTCTGCTTCTCTAATCTGAGATATCAGTGACTATATAAATCATTTCTCTGTATTTCTGTATTTTCCACTTGTTTAATGTCACACTTGAACGATGAATTTATGACGTATTTATTCTCACAGCACAGTTAACGACTTCACAGCCAACAGTTGTCGCTGAGTGTTTAAACGAGTCAATGAAGTGGCAGCTTCCAAAACAAACCATTCTATGATTCTCTGATTCAAAGGAATGTACTACATTGTAGTACATCAAAAAGTACTGTGTGTACAAAGTGCTGAGGTTTGCCCCCTTAAATGCTGCATGAGCTCTGTTTGTGAGTCTTTGCCTTCACTCTCCTCAACCTTCCTTCATACTGTATTCTTCAGAAGCTGAAGAGCCAGCAAGGAGGGACTTGACATAACAGACAGAACACACAATTTCACTGTCTCATTTTCTCTGACAGAGCTGAGGAACCAACTCTGTGACATAGAATTGAAATTTACATGCTGCTGTTTTTCAGAAGAAGCACCGCCCATCCCAGCAACTCCTGGATTAAGACCCAGCATTCAAACTGCAAAAATATAAGCTTATGACTTGACTCGTTAGTCAGAGAAATGTGATGTCTTCCAATGTTAAGGAATGTGACAATAACAGCAAATCCTAACGCTGCTTGATAAATGGTAGGCAATTCTCCATATAAGGTGAAAAATGTGTTACAGCAGCTTGTAGAGAACTGTTAATTCTTTGCCTGCTCTTAATATTTAAGAATATAAATGAACATATAAATCTATTTTGTAAGTAAACCTAGGAAGTCTATTTTGCACACTGTTAGCTATAAACCATCTTAAACCATGCTCAGAGTATAAGGAATTTTGAACTTAACCATTTAATCCCTTTTAAACACAGAGTGCATTTAAAGCCTGGTATGTACATCTTGCTAGCACCGAACTGAATGTAAATCTGAAAGGTCCTGGCCCCATTCAATTCCTAAATTCCCTTTATACTTCACCATTCCCCAGTAATCCCATGCATTCCAGACTGTTTAACAGCCCTGCTGCTGCATGAAGACATCAGAGGCTGGAGAAGCCCAGCAGCCTGACACAAACATTGGTCTCTCACTCTGAACATCCTGCTGGCTGAACACCATGAAAGCAGGGTATCAGCAATTGAACTAGCACTACTGCTCTATCTTTGCTCTTACTGTCCAGTAATCTCTGCACAGTACCAACAAAAGTAAGCAGCATTATGAAGTTGTTTGTGCATTACATAAAGATTGAAAACACAGTGAGATACTGAAGGAAATACTTCTATTGATTTTAAAGGGCTCTACACAAAGCCATAACAGCAGAGAAAAAGAAATGATTTTTTTGCATAATGTAAGATATGGCGTCTGCAAAAGATATATCAGACTTCGCAATGAAGTAAGTCTATTTTGTTTTGAATCATAGAACCTCTAATATCATCTAATTCAACTGACAAAGTTAAATGTAAACTCCGGTCTCCCCCATTTCTCTGTATTTCACACATGGTGTCAACACCCCTGTGAGTGATCATAGTGGTCTGACAAATGACCTACTAAACCAGCTGGACTTTTCTTTTCTTTTCTTTTTTTTTTTTTTTAAAGTAATAACATGTCAACGGCCAATATTCTGCCTGGCTTTGGGACTTGGCATTTTCAGAGGTGGGATGTAGGAGATAATGACACTTGCCAAGAAGATGGCTTCCTCTGCTGTGTCAGGAAAAGAAGGATAGCACAGAGGTAGCCGGAAGCTTTGCTCACATTTCTTCATCTATTGATTTAATGGTAAGGAACAAACGTCAGTGACTTCCTGAAGAGTCCATCAGCAAACTAGAGGCCATAAAACAGGCCTAACAGAAAGAAGATAAAAGAGGAGACTCAGAAAATATCCCCCAGGATCTTTCAGAAAAGACTCAAAGCTGATGCAATTATCCGGGGATTGAAGGCTTCTCAAAATCTAGCTGGCTGTGAGGAGAGAAAACAGAAAGTTGAATAGAATTTTATTATTATTATTTTTTTAAACAAAATCCTGAAGCCCATGAAAGACACTGTAGAATCTGTACTCTAGAAGTTGGTGACTTCTATGAGAAGAGAGGCACTGAGAGGAAGTTTGCATACATACTGCTCATGTATCCACATAATGTGGATGTTCACAAGGAAAAGAACAGTAAGAAAAGAGACACTTGATTTTCTTTAACTTTGAGGAAAATTTTTGATTTGACTGCTTTAGTCACAGAAATTTCTTTACATGAAAATAAAGATCTGGTGATTTTTCCAGATTGCCAACACCTTTTGAGTTAATCTACATTCAGCTAGAAAATGTAATGTGACCTGCTGTAAGACAGCACTGACTGCATTATTGCTACTATAAATGCAATACTCAGTTGTATAGAATACATCATATACTTAATAGGAGAACATGAGCAGGAAAGGAGGAATGTGTATTTAGAACACATTAAATGTCTTATACAACAGGAGTGGAAAGTGCAATCAGCACATAATTTTATTATCCTTCACAGGACTTTCCTTATTGCATGTTCCATGAAGTTCAGGTCATAGTTCGGGAAAGAGAGTGCAGCAATGCTGTAATGTCACAACTATTAAGAAACACAAGGAGAGCTGACTAGCCATAACAATTACTTTTGCGTTTTTGAGAGGTTTCTCTCCATCTGCTCAACAATACCAAACACTTTGTCATAGCTCTTCCACTTGTCCTGTAAAGAATTTTCTGTCTTATTCAAACAATCAGCATCATATTCCAGCCAGGTCTTCAGCCTCTCTATATGGCAGTGCCCTGACACACAAAAAACTCTAGAGCTGAGAGGGTTGAAAATGAAGAAAACCATTAACATGAGTTTATCTGGTAAATTGGCTTCATGCATTTCAGCTTGCACTCCTGTAAAATGACAGCAGTGCTGAACCAATACATGAACAGAGTTGTCACAATCCATGATCCAGTCAATTACTCCTACTGTTGCAGGGCTATTTTAATGTTTACTTTTAAGAAATATTTTGAAAATTTTGCATCCTATTGTTGACTCTTGATTAAATGTTTAAATCATTATAGGAATAAATTCTCATTATTTAAAACATCTAATCTATTACCTTGAATGGCAAATTACCATTGAAGAGGTTACTTTGTTACTTGACAAATTAAGACTAATTTCTGAGCCATAAGTTGCAGAACTCCATTTGAGAAAGCATTAATAAATCAACTAAACTAACTAATCAACTAACTTGAAATAAAAACCAACCAAACAAACAACATCAAACACCTTCTTGACATGATCATTCCACATATACTTATAACCTGTCTTTATTGTCATTTTCGAAGCCTTACGAGCACGCTTCACAATTCAGGAAATTGACCCCTCTATTATTTGGCAGTTCAGAAAAGGTAAATACATGTTGCAGTAGAAACCAGTTTATAAAGAAAAAAATAATAATAATTACTAGGAGTTCTGTACCAGTACTCTTTGCAAACAGTTGCAAAAATACTTCAGTAAAAATAGAGACACTGTCTTGGTGGTTTTGAAGAGTCAAAGAACAGCATGCAGCTTCAGAAGAGCCTAGTGGAACAAATGAACAGCTTTGGGAGAGCAGTATGTTTGATATGTTTCTGGGAAAAAGAAAGCAAAGAAGGGTTCTACCCTAATTATGACACTTACCTTCAAGAATACAACACAAACCAATCAACACCAACAAAACAGCCAAGGTGATATACATGTCTTTCTGCAAGTATAAAACCAAAAGGGACCCAGTTAACTGGATAACAAGTTAATATTCTGCAGTCACATGAGCTTTAAGCAAGCAAGGTTAGTGAACATGGACACAATCCCACGCACACGTCTGCTACTGTCTAAAACACTGAAAAATAATTGCCTACTTAGGCTGGGTATACATAGGGCTCTTTTCATTCAGCTGAAGGTGCTAGTACAATAAAAATATAAAATGACACATCAGAAAGAGTAGTGTTAAGTCAAGGACTGACACAGAGTGTCAATACTCACTCGTTGAAAGAAGAACAATGAAAAGTTTTTGCTCCAGTAAGAACTCCAAGGAATTTGCAACCTCCCTTCAGATCTGTGACCTAGAGTCAAAGGCATCCTTTCCTATTCCTAATCAGCTAGGGCACAAAATTCTCACCCACTAAAAAATTTCTCCAGAGGTTTCTGGCTGTCAGAGAGTCTGTTTTGTTGACTCTCGCACATAGCACCTACTGCCTTGCTATTCAAACAAGAATAGCCCTTGAACTGCCACCAGGCAGCAAGCACTGCAGCAATGTACATCTGGATTTTAGGAGTTGAGTTACAGTTCTCTGTATTCTGTGAAAGGGGTTTTAAATACAAAACAAAACAAAACAGCACCAGCCATGAGATTAACTCCAAACATTTAATTCTTACAGAATGACTCTTAAGTATGTTTACAGTCATTCACATCTAGCGGTTTTTCTCATTCTCATTTCCTGGAACCTTATTTAATCTGAATTCCATGCAGAAATTTTCAGTGGTGTATGAAGATGTATGCAAACTACTTCAAATCATCCAGATAAAACAAAACAGTAAATTGAATGGTAAAGAAAGCTGCCAAATTATATCTGAACTAAAAAAAAAAAAAAAAAAAAAAAATCTGACTGTTTTTTGTACAAACTGACCCTTAAAGGAACTATTATATGTCCTTAATGCAGATGGTAAGTCTGATGTGGCTAAGCACAACCATGCTAACAGTTGTTTCTCTTTTTATTAGGAGAAAGCAAAATGGAACGCCTATTATCCATGTGACAGCAAAGAGCTCACATGTCTAACCACTAACTTGAAGGTTTTCAGGGTTTAATGCCTAAACTTCAGAGATTACGGCTCCTGCTCCAAAAATGGCTACTCCATAAACTTCCCCTGTGATCTTTTCAGGATGCCATTTAATCATCACTATTTTGCTTCTGAAAAATTTTATATATTAAATATACATATGAGTATTATAAGCACGTCAATAGCACACATGATAATACATACACTAATATAAATATAGTTGTAATAAAATGCCAATAATGAATGGAAAAAAAAGACTTTACTCAAAACAACCATGACTAAATTACCATGAATACTTCATACCATAATACTAAGTTCAACATGATAAATAATGTATTGCAATTTCAGTTTTGAGTAACAAGCAACCTCAATACAGCAATCCCACAAATGAATTCTTAGAGAAGAATGGGAAAAAAATTTCAGCAAGATATAAAAGTTCCTCATAAAAACATCTTTGTCTGAGGAAGATAGCTGCACAGTAAGGACCTCCTAGCTCAAGAGGATATAGAGAATAGAAGTGAACAAGAAGTTAACGCCAAGCTCCCGTTCTGAGATCCCAGAACAGTTAGCTCTACATAGTTTCTTGAAGTGTTTACCAAACAAGTAATATTTGTGAGACAGTCTTCCCTATAACACAGAACTCCCGGTGAAAGATGAAATACTGCAAGAAATAAAAACAATGTCAGTGTGTGGATCAGAGGGAATAAAGAACTGTTCCAAAACAAAGTAAATTACTTTAGAAGAAACTAAATGTTTAACTGTGCTTACTAGTCAAGCACAGTTCAGAAACTGGATAAATCTTTTACTGCAATCCTGTGATGGAAAAAAAGAAGAAGAAAAGAAGAAGCATCAGCAACCCAGGCACTTTTTTGATGACTCAACCTCTTATTGCAACTTTTTATAGCTGTCAGACTGGACATTTTCATTTCTACACCAGCCTTACACAAGCAAGAAGTAGCCACTGATTAAGAGCTGACTTAGCCCAAGCTCAGTGACTGGCGATTAGCATCTGCCCTCTCTACCCTCCTGCACAGTTGTGAGCCAACATTCTTTTTGCACAGAAAAGGGAAGAAAATAATCAACTAAAGACCAATTTGAAAGCAGTGATAAAAGAGTTCTCAAAGTCACCCCACCTAAACTTGCTCTTGGCCTACTATCCACACAGCCATTTACAGCAAAGGGTTTAGTGAATGGCCCATCATTGTTGGCCACAAGTGACATACATTTTCACAATGTCAGCCATGCACATGGAGATCTTTTAGGACACATTTTCACATAAAAATTTTGGCTCTGAGAAGTGACAGTGACAATTCAGCACAGATATTTGTATCCCAAGCATTATATCAGCATAAACTCAAATGTTTTATAGCCCTAAGCCCGTTTGTGTATCATGCCAGGAAACATTTCAACAGAATTGGTAACAGCCAAACATTGCAGGCAATCGTAATCCTACCAGCAAAGGACCAGCTCCCAGTAGTACACATTCTGCTCTATGCAGTCTAAATTTGAGCATCTCCAGAGACTGTAGCTTCCCATAAGAAGTGTTCTACAACTTATGAGATCTGACAGTGAAAATATTCTTCCTTTTATTCATATTAAACTTACTACTTCTGATTTTTACCATTCATAATCCCTCACAGCATCTTAAGTAACAGCTGCTTCTGTGTAAGGTTTACAGTTTTCAGATACGTGAAAGGAGAGGATCTTAGTCCTCTCCTTGTTACCACTGAGCAAAGCTATCCCATGTACACAGTTTAATGCACTCTGCTTGCATCATGCTTCAGTATTCAACCATTTGTTACGCTCCTACAAACTCTCTTCAAAATGCATGCAGTGTCCTAAATACCATATAATTCTTTAGACTGTTATGAACAGCTATCAACTGATAGCTGTTTACATGCCCTCCTGTTGCTGCCACCCCCACAGCAGTATATGCAGCCCCAGTACAGCTGGGATGGACAAGCAACTATTGTTATACCCTTCTCTCTGTACCTCTATAACTCAATTTCAGTTTGTGGTCAGTATGCGCTTTCATAAAATATCAGTTGGCCATTCGAGAATATTGTATGCCTACAAACACCATTACCATCCTCCCTGTGCCCAGCCCGGTCTCCTCCAGTTATTCTCAATTCCAGCAGTATGCCTCAAATTCAGCCGTGTCTCCTAAACACTTAGATCACCCTGAGGATTCGCAGATCATCTTGAACTGTTTACAAGCACCAGCGCTATTCCTCCTCCCTCTCCACAGCAATCTCACGCTGCTTTTGAAGAATGCCTGCAGGATGGCTGGAGATGGCAGGCATGTCCCTCCTTGCCAGCATGAAGGGCAAACGCTCACAACTGCCAGGGTCACTCACAGTGGGGCTCTCCAACATTGTCTGAAACCCTTGCTGACACCGCAGAATTAATAAGAGCCTTTCCATTACCAGTGGTATGAGACAAAATCTAAGGCAGCAAAAGTATCCGTGGCTTTATAATATGCTACTCAAAATATCTGCTGATGGTCATAAGACAGAAAGAATAAGCCAAAAGAACTGCATGATGTAGTCAGTTGGCAATTGGGGAAAATCACATACAAAATGAAATGCGTTCAATGCCATAAAAGCAGGGCTGTGGGAAATTGCTGGTTCTCCATATAAGAATCCAATATTTTTTCAATTTGCCAGCATAGTATAATGCATATAAAATCCTAAAATAAAATTCTAGAAGTTAAACACGAAGAACACTTTTTACAGTATTTCTTAAGAATGTTAATTCTGCATACCCATGAGTCTTGATTTTACAATTTGTAGCCAGCCTAAATGAAAAATGAGGATTTTTAACTTTTCCGTATAAAAAGTCAACCACCTTTTTAATTGAGAGTTAGAAAAACATAATTGAAAATTACTAACCTCAACGTACTCATTAGTGACAAACCCTAACCCCAGTTAAACATAGCCCTAACAGGATTAAAGCGGCGTTCAGGATGATGTATGCAGTTCTGGTATGCAAGAAAAGCTGAAGAAAAATCTGGATCCATTTGCAGAGCAGCAATCAGGAAGCAGCTCAGTGCCCAAGGTGCACACACACCCCATGCAGCAGCTCCCCTCCCTGCTGGAGCCGCAGATGCTCCCGCAGAGGTTCCACCTCAGGCGCAGTCAAGTAAACCCTGGAGGATGTAAGTGTGACACTGCGCTCCTCCCCATGTTCCTGTGCCTTCTACATGGCCATGCTCACAGCACAGCCCTGCTGCTCCATGCACTGATTGCCCCTTCCATGTGCTTCAGCATCTACCGCTCCACAAGGTTCCTCAGCTTGTGACATGCTGTTTTTTCCACCACAGCCACAAAAACTGCACACACAGGTAAAGCAGAACCCAGGCTCACAGTCCTTCAGTGAGCACTGAAATCACTGAACATGAGATTTTTCTATTGATCACATGCCATTGGCTGCACATCTACAGAGGCTCAGGAGGGTAAATAATTTTTTCCCAAGTCAATAGTAAATTGGCTGTCTAAATTGTCTCCAGATCCTTTCCAGACAGCAGAATGGAAATAATTAGAGGTGGTTGGAAAATGGAATTTTTGTCCTGCGGGGAAAGTCTGATAGTCCTGTGCTTATTTTTATCCCGACACAAACTACAGTGAAAAAGCCTTAAAATATTTAGCAGAGCAAAACATTGCAAGGTACTCTGACATATTGAAACACCATCATGAAAGGGTTTTGACCCATTTTGTCACAAAGTAGACTAGAAGTCAAAGAGAAACCATTCTGAGAAGAATTATCACTGTACCAAGTGGGGGATAGTGGGCAAGAGGTGCAAGAGCTAGTAGGATCCAGAGTGATTTGGGACTGTGATGCAACACACACAGGCATCACCCATCCCTCACATGGGCACACCACCAGTTCATGTGAACTATTCAGCTTCCTCCTTGAGATCCTTTCCCCTGCCATGACCATGCAGCAGTCACTAGCACTGACAGCACAGGCTGTCCAATTGTCCATACACCTTCTGTTGCTCTGGGTGTGAGTTGAGAGGACTGGGAGAATTACACTTAATCACCACTCCTTTGTCAAGCTTCTGAAGACAAATTTAAATAAGGTGCTCTGGAAGTTTGGGTGAGGAAGTCCCTCCTATTTTAAAACCAACCTTTGTTTTTTCATCCAGCAGTGGTTCACTCCTAACTTTTTGTGCTGTTTACTCTGCAGGCAATGCTTGCCCACCACATACATACTGACTTCTTCACAGAGAGGTGAGATGCTGTGGGGAAATCTGCAGAGAACTTATCTGTGAAAGCTGCACAAACACACTGCAAACAAATAGACGGGATGGGATTTACCCTCAGTACATATCTAGGGAAAGGAAGAAGACATCTCCCTTCATGTTCTCCATGTACAGCACAATGGTTCCTGCTGCCAAATCAGAGACGCACTGTCAAACCTAGGTGCCCCTGAGTCAAGTAAAACTCTTCCCTCCTGACACCTTGGAGACAGTTGTTATGCAAGTAGGATAATCCACGGGAAAATACCATGTCATCACCCTACTAGGGGTGATGTTTAGAAGTTTAACTGATAGGGACATGGAAACCCTGAGCTGATGTGAATTTCACATCACTACCTTTTTCACTCGGTGTCCATGCCAATGTCTCATTAAGCAGGGAAAAAATGGCCAAAACTCCTCATCCCCTTTATGGAATGAGCATGAGTGACAGACATTCGGGAGGCCATTAATTCCAAAAGCAAACCAGCACAAGTTTTATCAAAAGTAGTCTCTATGCAAGACTGATATAATTCAGGCTTTAAAAGAAAAGAAATCTCCAAGATAAAAGATAAAATTAGATAAAATTAGTCTTGCTAACAAAAATGAGGAGGAAAAGGAGGAAGTGTTTTCTTCATCTTTACTAGGCATTGCTCCAAAGGAAATCTTTGCAAAGCAACAACTTGTTCCAAGGACAGAGAGTGTCACATCTTTCAGAAGCTGAGTCCTAAGCAAGAGACGCAAAGAGGAAGGGAGCAGTTGCACCAGGCAAAGTTCAAAAACTTCACATCTATCAGCCTTCCCCTGTGGAAATGCTGCTTCCAAGCAGCTTTGTACTAAAGACTGCTGATTCTGCAAGTACAGAACTCAAAAAAAGGTAACAAAGAAAGTGAAACACCAGCCAGAAAAGATCTTGTTTTGTTATTCTGGGTGTTCTGGGCCACCAAATCAGAAACTGCTTCTTTCTCTTTTAATATTTCTACACAGTGAGACAAGCTTTGCAAAAAAAAAAAAAAATAAAAAAAAAATTGATTGAATTTGTGCAGTCAAAGAGAGGCAAGACACCAAATGATGCCAGTTTTCTTTCATTAGAGATGCAGATTCAGAGGATATGTCTACAGGTGATGATGCTGACAGGTTTAAACTTGTTCTGAGCAGACACATGCGGCTCCTGCTCATGCTCAAAGATAACCCAAAGCCTTTTGAACACTTAACATGGCTCTGGGCCAAACTAATAAACTCTACTGAGCCACAGGTACATCACCTTTAGCTCTGTGCCATTACACACGGCTCAGCACATACTGGCAGCAATCCCAGCTTCTTGCTGACTCAAAGCACAGGCAAGATTCAACCCCACCTGCCTTCACTGAGCAGACAAGAGCTGCCATCACACTCACAGCATCATCCTTAAGCCCTGACTTCAGCAGTACAGCCACTCATACTCATCTCTTGCATTATCAATCTAACAAAAAACATCTCAGATCAGCTTTTGACTCACGTGTGTGTTTTGACACCAAAACAAAAGCTTTTCACACCAAGTTGGTAAAAGATATGGAACTGAGCATCTCACTGAACTAATACTCCTGGCTTTAAATTTGAATTACATGACTGTATCACAGTTTTTCTACTGTAAATAGAGAATCTGCACATTTGAACGAAGCTTCTTAAACAAAGCAGTGTTTTTATTCAAGAAGTGCTTCTTTGGAAATGCTTTCTCCACTCCTGAACAGGGGCTGTGTTTAGCAGGCTGGGCGTGGAGCAGGAAAAAGGGGAGGATGAGAGTTGTGCCATGCTCACGACAGGCAGAGCTGCCAGGCTTCCACCCAGCTCTCAGACTTTGAGAGCTCTTGAGTCTGCTCTTTGACTCAGAAATGACATCTCTGCAGACAGACGGAGGGGCATGTGACTGTAAAACCAAAACATATTTTCTTAACACTGCTCCAGAAATATCCTCTGCTAAACATGTAGCAGATGCATGTTCCTCATTAAAAAAGTGTTGGTCTACATTATGTCTTGGCTGTAGACAGATTCTGGCAAAGTCTGATACACTGAGGACATATAATTCATGTACATAGCATGTGAACTCTATACCCCACTTCTCAACCTGCTGAGCTCCTATCACAGGTCTCAGGCCATGGAAAGGAGAGTGAAGAAAGCAAGCACCAGTGCATGGCTGATGCTTTAACTGAGAAAACAACCATTTAGAGCTTTTGAACATACTTCTCCCAACTATCTCCAGGCATCTAGTTTTCATTTCCATGTGTGTTGTGAAGTGGGAAGTCACACCAATTCCAGCTACCTTTCCCCAAGAGGAAAAAAAATAAATAAATCATTGCTTCACTGTGACTGTTTTGCTCACTGAATCATCTCTCTCCTTTTCTTAAAACTTAACTTCTGCTTTCTTGGAGAGGGAGGTCCTAATGATGAATTACAATATTTTTGGCTGATGAGTGCTTAAAACCAGCCCATGTTAAGCATAACTTTGAAATCCACAGGGAGACTCTCAGTTTTATTCCTTGCCTGGTATCCAGACTTCCATTTAATTACTGGTTATTTAGATTTATAGGCAGATTTGCTAAAAACAGTGACTCTCTGTGTGCAGACAATAACCTTTTGATGGGTACGGTAGTAAAACTGAAATTCCTATGTAAACAGGACCAAATTTTAAAAGTAGCTGGTGTAGCTCTATAATGAAATTGGCAGCACTGTGTGGGTACTTTGTCTCAGAGAATGCTAAATGGTGCATAGCCAACGTTTGCTCCATAAACTGTCAAACAAGAGAACCACAACTGTTCAGCAATTTGTTTTTCTAATGTAGTTCTCCGCTATGGGAAATGTCTTTTCCATGGCCAAATGCAGAAGCAGTCAAGATCCAAAAGAAATACAAGTGAGGAAGATGATGTCTATAGGGTGTATCCCAGCAGAGAAAGAAAGAGAAGGAAAAAAGTTTCTGAAAGACTCAGGTTTGGTGCTGTTATTGAAAAAGTACAACAGTCAGGCAAGAATTACTTTCAGTATGTTATCATTAATAGTCCAGTATCAATAACGCTACTGTAACACTTAAATATTTCTTTCCATTCATCAGACAATGATGAGATAAAACTGATACCTACATCACTGGTATTACAGCTCATGTCAGTACAACAAGCAATAGGAAATGTTGTTTTGTTCATTACAATGGAGAGAAGGTAGAAAGGGAAAGTCTTCCTTACTGATGAAAAGATGTCCCCAGTTCAGATTTTAAAAGCAATTGGTATGGACTAACTTTATTTCAAATACCTGCTCCAACAGTCTTTCAGTAATGGAGGAAAAAAAAAAAAAAAAAAAAAAGAGCGTAGCTCTCCTTTTTCCTTTCTTTTTGGACCAGACAAAAAGAAAGAAGAAATAAAACACAGATTTCATCATCTGAATTGAAACCTCATCTGACCTGGTCCTTAGGAAGGTGCACTGCACTGCATTTAAGTATTTGTGATAGCAATTAAGAGGTCAATTCTGGAGAAGTAATCTGATACACTATATATATATATATATATTTATTTATTTATTTATTTATTTAAACTCAGATTAGAGTATCCACAATACCCAATGAAATAATCAAGGCAACCCTGAGTAGACTGCAAGACTCCTCTGTGCATGTAGAGCTACTTCCCAATGGTGCAATTGTAGCTGGTAATCACGCTTTGCACACTATCCACCACATGCTATGTAGTGGTAGATATAACAGTTATTTGCCCACTACCCTACAGTTTCCCTGCCTGCTACCAGTCTGGGAATTGTTTGTTCATAACATGAACAAAGGTAGGATGGGAATACTGTGAGCCACTGGAGAGCTATCAGCAATAATACACCAACTGCAACACATAAGCTCCACAAGAAGGGATGTCAACACATATCAGAAGCCTAGATTATGATTGCTGAGAATCAAAGTTCACATTGCTTTTATGTCCCTGAAATGTCAACTCAGTGGCAAATTTAAAAATAATAGTTGTATCATTTTGCCAGTTATAAGACAAATCTTAATAATCTTAGTAACATTGTATTGATTTTGACCCGGTCAGAGACAAAAAAAAAAGTCACAGATGCAGAAAAAACCATAAGCCTACAGAGTAATTACAGAAAATAAAAATCACAGTCATGATACAACATGCCAAATCTTTGTTCAATCCCTATTACCATATGCAATCTATATTATCCCTGTGTGATATTTCTAGATAAAGATGCCTGCTAGCAGCCACATCTTTTATTGAATAACCAGTGTTATAGGCATTACACAAATACATAAGTGTTACAGAGGAGAGAGCATCACCAGCACTGCTCAGATAGTTCCTTTTACTGTTGTCAACTACCGGATTGTGATATGACTTAAAATTTGTCTTTTAACTCAGAACTCCATAAGCCCAATGCATTCAGTTAAGACAGTTTCACTTTCAGCAAGAAAAATGACGCTCTCACCAAACAAAAAAATTTTGAGGGAGGGTAAAATGTTCAAAGCAAGACCGTGCACGTGAGGTCATGAAAACTTGGACAAAGAGAAACATTAAAAAGGAAATAAATATGATGGCTGCTCCAAAAGTAATGCCTCCTATTTTATTGTCCTGGCCCACAATATCAGAGGCACATGTTGGTGGTATGTCAGTACAGTTTGGACTTTCCCAACAAAATTCCATTATATTTTGTTGCCATGGGCAGACAGCAGGGGTAGTCTGACAAATGGCGTCTGACATGGAAGTGCCGATGAAGCAAAGTTGTGGAATTGAATTCTTTCATGCAGAAAAAATGGTACCCATTGACATTCATCAACACTTGCTGAACGTAGATGGAGACCAAACATTAGATGTGAGCACAGTGAGGGGGTAGGTGGTGCATTACAGCAGTGGTGACAGTTGATCACCTCCACTGGTCTACATTTTTATTCATCTCTGTTCATCTCCGACCAAAATGCATAGCTAATGGTAGTGACTATGTTGAAAAAAATGGTGTTTCACAGCTGAAAATTTTCTCTATCAAATAGCGCCATTGTGCTCTTTGTATCTAATGTAGTTTCCATTGAAATAAATAGGAGGCATTACTTTCAGAGCAACTTACATAGAAGGTCAACATGAGCAACTGCCCTACTGAAAAAACTAAAAAATAATATAAAGCTACCCTAATTATTTATAATTTAGCTTTCCAAGCATTCCTTGTGATTTCTGAAAAGGAAAAAAAGCCACTTTGTGCTATTTAACATTTTTTCCATATAGAAAGTATATTATAGGTACAGTATGCTAGATGGGAACCACAGTTATGTGGACAATAATAGCTGAGATCACTGCTGTGAGGAGGCACTGATTTATTTCGTTTAAGAAAATGAATCTCAAACCAGCTACGTCTATTTTACCATCAGTTTCTGTGCTTTAGTACCACTACCGTCCGAACTGGTACTTCAAAGCTTGCATACGAAAAAAGCTTGATGCAGTTAAGTGAGCAAATGCATTCCTTCTACAAAAATAACTGCTGTGATTGCAGAGTATCAAAGCTTTAGAAAAAAATCTCGCTGGACTTTCAGCAACAATATGCCCTCTTGCTTGCCTTTTATACTGCAGGGCAGGAATTTCCTTCTCTCTTTTGGCACTTTCCTCCAAAGCGGATGCTGAGTTCATAATAATAAGGAGAATAAGGCAGGGCCAGGCATCGCCCATATATCCTGTTCTTCAGACAGTTGAGTATGATAGACAACTAGAGAGGAATATAGACTCGTCTAATACATTTATTCAGTAACAGGAACTAAGAGCTTGCAGAAGAGGGATCCATTCAAGCTGTATCTGATCATGCCTGCTGGAGAGCACTGGAGTGACAGTGAACTCAAGACTGCATGCATCTTGAGCAGAAGTGTGAAGATAAAATTAATTGGACTCCATGTACCATAATGAGAAGCATTTTAAAAAGCTAACACTTGGACCAAGTCAACGCAACATAGGCATTGATGGTTTCAACATAATTATTTTAGACAGACATACCTGAAACTAAGCAATGTGTTACTTACCTGAATGTTTTTGCATCTTTAAGCAAATATTTTCTCCCTCAATCTGATAAAGGGAAAGATATACAAAATATTCTAGTTCAAATAAAACATTCCTGATTGCTTGAAACCACAGAAAAAAAAATTGTTTTAACAGTTTCTTTTTTCAAACAAGATGCCTTGCAGTCAGTTGGTAAAGCTTGAAAGCTTATAATTACTTAACAAGCTTTGTATTCCAAACAATGGTATCTTAATTGTTCAAGTTTCTCTTCTTTCTGCTGTCATATATACAATGATCACACAAGTTAATTATAGGGAGTTGACACTGCCAAATATCACACGCTAAAGTTGTGACATAGCTCTACTAGAGATCATGACAACTCTACCCTAATTATTGGTACTACTATCACATTAAAGTGCTCTTTAACCATCTGCAGGTCTCACCCATGGTCAAGACCAGTCTTGCACCAACCAGCCTAAACAAATGCTGTGCACCAGAGCACAGCTGCACTAGTGTCAGCATAAGATCCAGGACTCAGCTTCCTCCAGTAGGCTCATATATTGAACTAGAATGAGAAATCAACGTCCAATTTTTAAAGAGCTACATTTTGCATTTCCTTTTAAAGGCTATCTTATTAATCTCATAGTGCTCTGTAAAGGCAACTAATTCTGTATATGGTTAATGCACACAAGCATGTCTCCTTATCTCTGAAGAGAGAATTTTAAGAACATTTTCAAGTGACTTATAAGAAAACAAGTAAGCAATTTAAACTTTATAGCAACAACTAAAGCAGACGTTTTTGCACATATCTAAACTCTTCACAGTGTCTCTGCTGAACGTATTTACAATTCTCATTTTTATACTAGATAAGATACACATTGCTTTTAGAATGGTGGTGATGCAATCTAAATGATTTAATTAGAATAATATGCTCTAGTCCTTGACCACTCTCTTGCTATAATGTAGGAATTTCCTCTGGGCAGACACTGCACACAAGCTAAGTTGTGACTGCTTTTCCTAGCTCCAAGAATGCAGTTTTACTTCCCACTCCTGCCAGACACCAGAGGGGTCTACAAACTTCTTTGACATGTTTCCTTTCTCCAAGCTTGAACTGTGTAAGGAAAGCAGAAGCAGTTACTATCATGATACTGAGTTTCAAATACTAATAACGGATACTGATACATGCATATGCCTTCCTACTTCTTTCATACTTATGGTTCTAATAGTAAGAGTAACTAAATTCTTCTCCAAACGTGCTTTTTCTAAGACTTTACAACCAGAATTTCTTTAAGAAAAGGGAGAGGGGAAAGACAATGCAGACCCTATCACCATCTTAAATTTATCACAAATTCTATACTTTGTGAAGACTGATTTCTGTAAAGCCCAATACCAATAAAGAGATCTTTCTCTTTTATTACTACAGCAGAAAACTGTTTCTACAATCTCTCTTCTACAGTGCTTTAATATTCAAGAGAGACAAAGCTAAATTCAGCTTCATTTCCAAAAAGCAGAAAGGAGGAAAAATAAGCAGTGTAAACAAGGAATTTTTGAGCTTTCTTGCTTCTAACTGTTATTAACGATTCAAAGGATTTAATTCCTCCACACATGCTAGACAGAGTTGCTGACTCAAATGAGCGATGAACTTCTGTAAGTGACTTCCACGGCATCCCAACTCATGTCCTCAAGGAGAACATTTGGATTCTCATCTCTAACTGAAGATAACAAGTTTAAGTTCACTTCTAAACTGCATCCTGGAGACATTTGACTAAAACTGCTTTCCTTCAGGGAAAAAGTAAACACTTATAAACATTTTATACTAACATTCAAAGCGAAAAAAAAACCAACCAACAAACAGACTATGCACTATTAACGTGAGGTTTTTTTTTTTTTCCTTCTTGGCATTTATAAGAAGCAGGCAGTGATGCACACCACAGGGCTGGGATCTAATCAGACACAGCAAGGCCCTGTCTAGACAGGCAAAAGTTATCACAATCAGTTAGCGCGGTTGAAGAGCTCCATTAAGATGCAGGACAGGCAGGATGAAACCACATCGCAAGCTATGCACCACTAGGCCGCAGCAGCCATGAGGCCTTCTGGTGCCCACTCCCACCACTGGGGAAGTGATGGCCGTTCCAGCTGCATCATGCCAAAGTGACTGAGAACCATAAAACACAAAGCCCAAAAGCAAGCCAAAGCAGAGCACCACTGGCAGCCCCACATAGCTCACAGGCATGCACAAGTACAGAGGAGCCAGGCTGCTACATGATGCTGTGCCCTGACACCAGTTGACCCAGAACCAACAGCAAGATGTCAGGTGCCCACAACAGAGAAGCCATCATTTACCCAGCAGGTGAGCACCTGGTGAGGGTTTTCATTCTCACCCTTCATCCCCTGGAATTGCACCACTCTTGTTTGCAGGAAAACATGCTTCTCCAGTGCTTGGGACACAAGCACGTATATCCTAATAATGAGAAACTCTATACAAACACGCACAAAAAATCTTATGCAAAGTAAACTTCCTTTGCTGCGATATTCCCCACAATCTCAAAAACTTTAAGGCTTCTTAATATCACCTATCTACTTTACAAACCGCACACTGTGGAGTATTTCAATCAGCAGTAAATGTGATACACAAAATCACAGTCTATTACTCTTCTTCAGATAATTGATTTTAAAATTAACAAAGAAATTGAGAATGCTAAGTGAGAATGCTAAGGAGAGAAAAGGAGGAAATAAAAGTATCTATTAAATCACTATCACAAAGTTTGTAGGAAGTAGGAGCCCTTCTAAATTCAGATGCTCTAACATTTAATCATGGCCTGCAAGAAAAAGAAACAAAACTCAGAAGTGCTCACACTTTAATTGTCCTGACAATAAAACCTATTTTCAGCTATGCTGTCCCAAGCAAGGAACAGCAAGCTTTCCAACTGCAGTTAAAGGCCTTACAAACCATTTGCTGAATAGAGAAAGCATGTACTTCTGTGGTTACACCATGCCATACGTACACTTTGGAAAGGGGAGAGGAAGCTATAAACTATCCACAATTCACCAGAGAAAATCTTTCGTCTTTGAATCAAGAACAGGCTTCGTAATAAATTCCTTAGCTATTGTATTATGTAATTGCATTCGTAGCATTTGTCCGAACTTTTTCAGTGCATTACTTTGAGTCACTGTAATTTAGTTTATAAAAGAAAAATAATCCCAGAAGAGAATTTGACAGTATACACAGGAACAGTGGCAACTTCTCTATTCCATTATTACTGTACTATTACCCTCCCATTAACAGCAGCAATGCACTTGACTTTGGCACTAGCAGAATCTCATGTTTGTCTCTCTGTGGTGAGGTAACTCTGTCAATCTGTAAAGAAGTTTCACAGAACCACAAAAGATCCATACTGATGTGCCTATGTGCACTATCAGATGTAAGATCCAAGTTGAATCTGTCACTGAAAAGCCAAGCACATAGCTTTGGGAGCTCAACAGCTAGCAGGAAGGACTGAAGAATCGGCATCCATGTTACCCTCTGCAAGCACCTCACTGAAGGTAATTCAGTGTGATCTTCAGCAGTAGACTGAAGTACAAGCATCTGGTGGTAACAGCATCAGCTGAGAATGGAAGACCTTGGATCTAGCTAACAAATGCAGGTTTTGAAAACATCTACTACTAAAATACAAAAGACAGCTCTCCAACCCATTCATAGTCAGTGCCTTGAAGAGCTGCAACATGACGCAAGGTAAGAGTGTCTAGATGCAATAATTAAGTATTGCTAACACACAACTTCTACCTCCCTTTGGTAGCCAACAAGTAATGAGAACTAATTATCATTTGTGCTTGGCAGCAAGAGTTATTACTTCTAGATCATTAGAATACATAGAGTAAAAATTTAACATGAGAAACAGGAATGCTCCCCAGGACCTGATCACCAGATGAACAACATCTGCCAGCACTTCAAGGGACTACACTAAGCAAAATGGAAGCAGCAACTGCACCACCAGCTTATGATGCTCTAAGACTGTACTGCCACTTCAAAGAGCAACCATGGATTTTCACATCCTGTTGCAAGGCCACACTATTACAAGTGTTGAAGCAGGATGAGTTCAGCCATTATGGTGATGGTTTTTCAGTTGTGAGAAGAGCCCATTTCAACTGGATCAGTGACTTGATCAGACTTGAGCACAGGTGATGTGGTGGGATGGTGCAGACAAGAAGGGACAAGCCAGATTCCCCATCTCTGAGAGAAGAGAGGGCTTTGCTGCCTTGTGCTGAGAACCAGCTTCTACTCTTCAGCCAGCTCTAGGATTAAGAAACATGCACACCTTATTTCACTTGGTGGATCAACACCCATCGCTGTCACAAACCTGTGTGATCGTTACTTTTTACTACAAGACATACTGCAAAGAACAGCAAGAACCTGTCAGAGCTTACAAACAGCATGCTTTCTATAAAACGTTGCACGCTCTGCTGTGCCATCTACTTTGTTTACTGTTGTCCAAAGCAACAAGCATGCAAACACTTGGGCACTCGTTTAATTTTTCTATTACAAATTACTTCCTTATGCTTAATAGAGTCCTTTACAAAGGTTCATTTTCACCCAGTAAGGCCAGGCCAAGTCACTGAAGAGATTCCTGGGGGAGGCTGCTTGGAGTATATACAGCCACACCACAGCTCCACAGGCAGTTTTGGCAGTGATATTGAGTGCTGCCAGCTTAAAAAAAAGCAGCCCTACCTTCCCCGCACCCTCTTACCCCCCAGTGAACCAAATCATGGAAACAATCCAGGTTAAAATTAAATCTGTTTTTTTTTGTGTGTGTGTGTGTGTGTGGTGCCTCAACCCAGTTCACCGCAGGGCAGCAGAAACATTCATGCTGGTATGAACTGGGAAAGGGGGGCAGGGGTAGGCATGAGCTGCCAGGTGACACCAGGTTACATCACTTTCATCTACTCAAAGCACAGCCAGACCCCAGCCTGACGGTGTAGTGATGAGGGTGGTCCTCTCCTCCTGCTCTCTCCAGTAGGATTGGATGCTTTCAGCCCCTTCCTTGCGAAGCCAAAGCAGCAGAACACTGGGGCTGCATCAGGTTTCCTCTGTTAGATCCCAGAACTGGCTTCACACAGCATCAAAGGAACCAGTGTGAGGGAGAGGATGCAATGGGACCACAGCAGTTCATCCCTGCGTGAGAGCACCCAGAGCAAGATGTCTGTGCTTCCCCCAGCACAGAGGCCAATCCTCTCCTGGAACAGCAGATGCCTCCCATAGGAGTAAACTCACATGCACAGAGAAATGTCTGCAAGACTGTAAATTTTGCTCTTGGAAAAAAAAAAAAAAGAAAAGAAAAGAAAAAAGAAAGCAACATAGAAGGACATTACTAAAAGTAAAGTTAGATTAAAAAAAAAAAAATAAAGGTCAAACAAAGTACTGGTTTCCCTTTACATTCTTTGCATATACAAAGATACCAGCAGTTCCAGGGGGATTTTCTCATATAGCCTTACTGAAAGCTGATTAAAGAAAATGACCATAATCCTGCTGTTAACTAAAAACAAATTGTTAAATTAATTCACTGGGAGTTCTGGGTGCACAAAGAACACAACATGGCACCCTTGGAGTCACACACCGTAATCTCTGAGGAACCGACAAGAGCCCCCACCGACATGCACAAAGGCAAAACTAACTGCACATTATTAAAACTGTGAACAAAAATCATCTACATCAATACATCCTCGCCAGACTTTACTTATGCAAGCCTGACCTTCTAAAATTGCCATCACTATTTCCCTCTAAACCGAGATTTGCAATAGCAAGCCCATTTATTTCACCGCAGTTTTGACTTGCGTTTTCAAGCCCCGTGTCGCAATGACTACCTGTGACGGACGAGGTTGCCAAGTAAATATTCATTACGAAGCCGGGCACAGACAGACGCACACGGTGGCCGCCTGACCGGCCATAGGGGCTCCCGAAAGCGCCAGCGGAGCCGCGTGTCCCGCAGTAAGGAACGAGGGCAGCGGGAGCGCCGGGGCCGGACACCGCGGGGCAGCAGCGGCCCCTTCTCGGGCGGCCCCCCCGGGAAGGACAGCGCAGCGCGGAGCCGTGCGCACCCGCGGCTCTTTGTTCGGCGGCCAAGCGGCCGCGCCCCCGCCGCCGTGCTCAGCCCCGGGGGGGGGCTGGTCCGAAGTGAGCCGCGGAGCCAGGCAGTGACCAGACCCCGTCCTACGGCCGCGGAGCCGTCCACAAAGGCGAGCGGCTGGAGGGCGGCTTTGAACACACGCAGACCGCACATCAGCTCCCGGCGAAGAGCCAGGGGGTCGCCGCCCGCCCCCCTCCGCCTTACCTGCCCACGGGTGCGGAGTGCCGCAGCCCCCGAGGACTTTGTCCCCGCGACGCGCCCAGCTCCCGGCGGAGAAGTTCCTGCCTCTACTTCACTCCTCGCACCGGCGGCAGCGCTTCGCCCGCCCCCCTCCCTCCCGTCGGGGAAGGCGGCCCGACCCCGCCCCACGGCTCCTCCGCGTCGTGCAGAGCCGGGCCCCCCTGCCAAGTCCTGCCCGCATGTCGGGGCCGGCGCGGTGCTGCTGGCACGGCCCGGACAGCGGCAGGTGTGCCGCCTTGGTGGTGTCTTTTAGCAGTTTCAACTGATACACTAACTTATTGCGAGTAACCTGCCCTGTCACTACGGCGGTGGGAGAGACCGAAGATAAAAGCTGCCCCAAGTCCAAAGACTTAAAATGAACGAAGCTGGCTGGGAGAACCTCGCCAAGAGGCTCTCCGCAGCAGAGCCGCGGTAGAAATGGCTCCAGTAGCACGGTTGCAATTCTCGCAGCTGTGTGAGAGAGCCGGGGCTAAACGCCGTCCCTGCACAGCTGATCCCTCTCAGAAGGACGGTTGAACTGCCCACTGTTACCTGCCGTGTTCAGTTCTTCTACTGCATTTCTTACTGTTGTTACTGTGCAAGCACAGTTCAGTTGCATGTTATATCACTTAAAAGTTATTACTCTATTCTCCCGGAGAACAGGAGGCTCAGAGGAGACCTTATTGCCCTCTACAACTCCCTGAAAGGAGGTTGTGGTGAGGTGAGGGTTAGCCTCTTCTCCCAGGTAACAGCAATAGGATGAGAGAGAATGGCCTCACACTGGGCTGGGGGAGGTTCAAGTTGGATATTAAGAAAAACTTCTTCTCCAAGAAAGTGGTGAGGAATGAGGGCTGTCCAGGGAGGTGGTTGAGTCCCTGTCCCTGGAGGTGTTCAAGAAACATGTAGATATGGTACTAAGGGATATGGTTTAGTGGGGAAATACTGATGGTAGGTGGACAGTTGGACTAGATGATCTTAGAGGTCTTTTCCAACCTTGGTGATTTTGTGATTCTGATATTATCTAATTAATGTTTGTTTGTGTGGTGACCATGAGTGCTTTAAATATAAAGCACTAAATAGTTTTAAGACAAATGAGTAGAATCTCCCACTGATATGGTTTCTTCTACTGAAATTGTAGAGTTTGGGCAAGAAGTACTGTCTAGAGATCTAAGAATACACAAGAAGTCATCATTACTGATGGAAGGAAGCAGGGGAAAGGGAAAAGCTGCAGAACTACTGGAGAACTGCATATTCATTATGTGCAAAAAAAAAAAAAAGTAATATCAGCTAAGTATAAGTAAAAAATCAAATTCTTTCATTGTGTTTGAAACAATCATTCAGGAAAAAAAAAGTAAAAAACAGTTTACAGTCTTTCCCCTTCTCGATAGGAGTTTGCTGAACCTTAATGCAGAGTACTCATCTGCATCATGTTCTGTTTAGTCACTGTCTCTATGGACAGAAATCTTTATTTAATTTATAATTGTTTAATTTGGGATTGTGTTGTTCACCCTGTCCCAGATCACCCCTCCTCCCTGGACTTGGCTTTTCTCCTTTATCAGCCTGCAATTGGACTATCACTTTGACAGTGTGTAGCACCCCACAATAAAGAGCCTAAGGAGAGTCCTTCAGCTAATGTCTGCTGGCCCAATATGCCAAGCAGAAGGTGAAGTAACAAAGACTCACAGAAGGCTGTTGGAAACAATCAATGGCAGTATTGCTAATAAGACATACTAAAAAGCCATATGGAAACCCTTAAAAACAATTTTTTCCTCAGTAGCTCACTCTTGAACTTTCAGGATCATGCCAGGCTTGTGTTTTGAATTTATTTTTCACAGGCCTGAGAGCTAACTACTTACTTATAAAAAGACATGTAAGCTTGCAATTGTCTCATATTGAAATGACCCCTCACACCAGGAATTCAAAAACGAATTAAATATCATACAAAATACTAATTTCTACAGTGCTGATAGCACTGCAGATGTGGTTACGGAGGCATTAATGCCCAGTGATCCCCACACAGTTCTTAGTTCTGCTGTGATAGACTGTGTTTACAGTGGAATCACTTTGGTAGTATCTCCAACCCATGGTGTGATCCTGGGAGGAAACTCTCTGTATTTGCAAAGTGCTGAGCTAGCTGCCTATTAAAAAACACACAAGAAAATTTTGTCTTCTGTCACTAACACTTAAAGCTAATATCACCACAAAATGCTACATAATGAAAATTTACACTAAGACCAGCTTTGTAAACCTTGAAAACATTGAGGAATAGTATGTTTCTTGCAGACTTGCATGGTATTATGTTTTGCAGTCTCAGGCCCAGTCCTTACCTCATGATTCGCTCAAGCAAAACATCTATTGAAGTAAATTGGAATTTGGCAGGAAGAAAAATAGAGATAGTTCAAAATCAAAACACAGATAGAAACGCTCTGGTCTTCCAGCAAAGTTTGGATCCTTACATAGACCCAAAGTTTGCTGTTCAGAACTTAATTGTCATGTAAGATTACAGAAGGACTTCCGATGGGCCTCCATCCGCTGAGCTCTGTGTAAGTAGGCTTTAACGAACGCCATCTGTGGCTGTTCCATGGGCATACCAAGTTCTTAAGGTACACAATAAAGTGTTATTTTTGTAAGAATACTCTGTTCCTCACTTTTCTCCTGTATTCCTCACCCATTTGGTTTTCCCTCATAAGAAACTCTTGTGTTAGATGCTTCTTCAGTCCTAACCACTTTAATGCTCCTCCTTTTGATTTACTGTGGAGCAGCATGTCTTGTCAGAGTGCTTGCGTGGATTTTCTCTCAGTCATTGGTATTCCTGCTCGTCCTCCAAGTCTCTCTCTCTCTCCCTTTTAAGTAGTGAAATCCTTTATCTGTCCCCTCCTGACCCCCCCTGCACGTCTGGCTTCTGGGCATCTACTTTACTTTTGTTCTCTGCTCCCCAGCAGCTGTCCTTGTTCTACTCAGCCACAGTGGCTCACAATGGTTTGGTCTGCTTGTGCCTGTTCCCCTGGCTTCTGGGACACACAGATGTCCAGCACTGTTTTATGTGGTTAGAACTGAGGTAATTCTTTCAAATAGGACTTGATGGTCCCCAAGTCACATCATGGAGGGAATTCAGCACAGCTCAGGGCAGACAAAGCTCTGTGCCATGCCCTGGTACTCTGCTACATGCCTTGGTTTAGTTTGGATCTTTCAGCACCAATTTCTATGCATTGTAAGTGTTCTGCATTTCTCTCTCTCTGCTGTTGATGCTTCTTGCTAGAACTCCTGTTGGGTTTGAACAGCTACAGCACCTGCCACCACTCATGTGGGGAAGGTTTCAGCCCTGGCCCTCCATGGCACTTTGGGGACAATGAAGGCCACTGGAGAAACACAGTATGGAAGCATACGATTTCTAGAAATATTTCTCCATAGCTTTTCCCTAGTGACTAATTCAGTTAGTAGAAAAATATACACACAGTGAAAATCATCAGGTGGCCAGTGCTATATAATCACTGCAAATGCATTTCCTCTCAAGATATTTAATGAAGCTGAGTTTCTAACAGTATTTTTCTGTAATTAAGACAGAACACGTTTTCATTAAGGATAAATTAATAAAAGTAAATTAAAGAACATAAAAGTGATTGTTTCTCCTCTACTCTTTGCACGCATACATGTGCACAGACACACACACACTTAAGGAAATATGCCTGTCTTTGGCACGTAACCAAACCAGCGTTTTGGCTTTTGTGCCCCCTCTACTGGTTGGCTTTTTACATCTGTGTTAACGAAGAATCTTGTAAGAACTGCTGCTATCACAGTAACAGGATTGGCCATGCTGAAAGAACTAGAAAGGATAATAACTTTAAAAGCCCCACAGAACTGTAATTTCAGAATTATTTGCTCCGAACATATATTCAGACTCAGAGTATCTCTTTAATTGCGAAGATTTGATACATCCAGTGTCACAGAGAACTGTAAAACTTCCCTTGCAAAGGACCACCTCCAAAACATAGAAGACCTGTGCAAATGGATTGTTGTATTGATTCCTTTATAACTTCCAGTGTCTTGATATAAAATATTTCCACTTCTTGTATTATTTCCCATCAAAAACAAAATTGTTGAAACTTTATCACTTTTTTTATCACTCTCTGCATAGTGTATGTACATATATATAAATAAATGTCAATACTTTGAATTTATAGATGAAAACATTCAAGTAAAAAAGGAATTTCTAAATTAAATTTTGATAAAATCCAGAAAGAAAAAATGAAAAATTTGTTGCAAGTATAAGTATTTCAAGATATAAAACTTGAATAATAGTTCCCCAGAGCTGTGCTCAGGTCTAAAAAACCTATAACTGAAACCTTCACTGGTCTTACTGACACCAATGGGACTAGGCTTTGCCAGCCAGAAGCTTTCACAAGGAAGGCAGAGCCATTCAAAGACCCCACGTGCAGATTTGTGCAGGGACAGGAGCTGATCCAGCTGCAAGGTTCAGAGGTCTGATGAATAACACCTGTAGGTCTTCTGAGCTACACAATGTTGAGATGAGACAATTTGAGACAAAAACCATTAAGACTGACCTGCCCACCAAGCACTTTTTATTAGGCATTAAAAGAGAAGCTAAGCATTGTTCAAGCATCTGAAGTACAATTTAATTCAAGATGTTATGTGAAAAGAACAATATGTATCTACCTTTAAAAATATACAGTGACAGGGAGATGTTCTGCAGCTTTATCATGTAAAAACAGCAGAAAAGCCTAAAACGGAAACAGGAAGCTGATGGCTTAAAGAGAAAATGAAGAGCAAAGATCCAATCTTTCTACAGCCCTCTTGTTCACACTATCATAAAAGTTTGACCTCAAATGAGGCTCATGGCCATGACGTTGTTATCAGTATTTACGTGTTTTTATGTATCCAGGACTACACTACTGCAATCCAACGCCACTCCTTTGCACTGACAATGTGAATGAAAGCAACTTCATTGTGCTCTCTAAGGTAATTTATATACAGGCTATTTTCTGCTGAACTTCAACTTGCAGATCTTGCAGTTCCTGCAAGCACAGCCCCTCCTCCCCTATGTTCATGCTGCTGCCTGTGTGCATTTAGCTTACCACCGGTCTCCTGTTGCAGACTCTCTGGCTATAAGCTCCCATAAACAGCACTCAAATAAAAACATTTTCCTTTAACTGTTAGACCAAGAGGTGCTGTCAGGGAGCTGCACAGAACAAATCATGTGCGGAGGCCCTCAGAGACCCCCATGTGCCAGGCCCCAAGCTGGCATGCCCTCCTTGGGCCGGCTGGGTCAGTCAGGGCATTTTCCCCTCACAGCCTGCTGCTGCTGCTGCTGCAGAGAGCTCCCCGACTAAAGCCTGTAGCGAGCAGAATGCCAAGGCCATGCTCAGATACTGGCATTTTTTTTGGCACATCAAATCACCCTCAGAAGCCGAGGTCCAGAGCCTCAGAAGGCATTGTAATTTATATTGAATTAAATCAACTTCATCTTAAGCCCAAAGGGGTACATTTTCATTTTCAAAAATGACAATTATGTGAGCGCATCCTCTGGTGGGGGCACCAACGGAAGGGGAAGACAAAGCCTTTGGAACACACAATCATGCCTAATGCCACAGTTTCCTAAAGCTCTTCTTAACAGCTCCCTGTGTGCAAGGCAAAGGCAGGCCACTGGGCTCTTTGGAGATAATAATTCACATAAAGATACTAAAACTTTGGAGTGTAGCACGGATTCATATTCTCAAAACAATGGCGGGGAGATGACTGGTGAGACTCAATGTCAAAGGCTTTCTCAAGCTTTTATCACATTTAGCCATTATCATTTTTCAAATCTAAAGTGGCAGAACTGCCAGGACTGCTGACACAACTTCTCCCTCCAAACCAAACCAAGACCAGTATTTCTGCTAGCACTGATATCATCACTGGAAGGGAAGATACAGCAGTCACAGCATAGCTTATCTTGCACAGCAGGGTGTTTACAGACTCTCCACTTGCCTTATTCTATTAGCTTGTGCAAGCCTGCAAGACAACTCCTAAAATGGACCGTGCTCTCCACAATTTAGGAGTCAGCACTTTGCTTCTGTTCTCATTCTGATCTTCCCTTCCTCTTCTACTGATCAGAATACAATTCCAGTTTTCAGAGGAATCTGTTATCCCACTACTGCTAAGGAAAAAAAAATAGTCTTCCCCTTGTCCCTTGGTAGTGGCTCCATGTTCCAAATAGGATAAGGGGGTGGATTTATTATACTATAAGAGAGTGATTTTTTACATACATCATCTTAATAAAACAAGCATGCTGTTTAAGGGAACATTTGTACTTCTTCTGTTGCAATTTCATAGCTGCATTTATTATTCATAAAGAAAGGATATAAGCAATGTCATATTACTAATATTGCAGATTATTTTCTCTTAAATAATAGGTCCTTAATAGGTGTCAAATCATGTTTAAAGTATTAGTTTAAAATGCATAATCAATGATCTCCTAAAAATATATCTGTCGCATAAACAAGACCTTGTAAAGACTACAACAAGGTCTTACTTCTTCGTGCAATCAACATTATCTGGCCCAGATTTTTGGCATGAGTTCTGAGACACAGTAAAAACATACAATATTATTACATTATTACTCATTTCTATGGTTTTCATCCCTCCTTCCTATCTAGTCTAACATTCAAAGCCATGGAAGATCCAGGCAATTGTGACTTGGTTTTCACATTGATCTACTGCTGGCTCAACAACAACAACAACAACAACAACAACAACAACAACAACAACAACAACAACAACAAAAAAAAAGCATGCTCTAATTAAGCTCCAGGTTTTAATAGACTGAAGTATGTGCCTAGGTGTTTTCCTGAACTAAGATGTCTTCCTGAGTTCAGACCTAAACTGTCAACACAAGCTTATGTGAAAACGCACAGCTTCTTTGGAGGCTTCTTATCCAAGAGCTGTGTCTGGACCTTGCTAGCATGTGAAAGACAGAGAAGTAGGAGAAGCACCACGCAAACTCTGTACGCTTGTACAGAGTAGGAGGCTGAGAGAATTTCAAAAGCCACTGGTTACTTGGAAGGAAAACGAGACAAAACAAAACAAAAACAAATAATAACTATCTGCTAGATATAGAAAAACATTGAGATGCGAAAGATTGCATGTATAAAAGGATTTCTAGGTATGCCAAGTGTCCTAGCTTAACCTTGTATACATGACTGAATTTCTTCCTGCAAAAGGAAAATTATGCTATTGCTCTTTCCTATGTACTGTGGCGTTTGGATCCATGGAGCAATGACTTATTTTTTCTGTTTGCCAGCAGTTGCTCCAGGAGAGTGCTAAAGAAGAGAAAAGGGACAGAGTTATGCGTCTTAGAAGCAGGCTGGTATCCTTTTACATAATAAGCCTGTACCACTGATTCCCAGACCACAAATTTCTGCAGCATACAGAATTTTTATAATTAAATCCTGATGAGGAACAGAGCCTTTAAAAGGGTTGTGCTAGTCTGTGTTGTTGCTTTGCAAGATAAGCAATCACGAAACACAATGTCTAGGGTCTAGTAATGTGTGACCTACAAATCTACTTTTACTTATTTAGAACAAGCCATCCAGAATTAAGGCAAAGATCTAGTTTTCATGGTCCTCCATTTTAGTTTTATGCTGTAGATGTTATTTTCGGCCTTTGGGGGGTTGGCAATAGACTAGCTGGTTTAATAGTTTTCCTTCCTTCGTAGGGATCCTAGGATACTCATCACCATGAAATCTATTTGTTTTTTTATTTTCAGAGCAAGAGACGGCCGTGTGAATAATACTATTGGAAATTCTGATAGAGTCCTTGCCAGCACAGGAGCTTCCTGGGGCAAGGTTTAGGAAGGAGCTGCTGTCAGACAGGGGCTGACAGTGAATTTGAAGAAGTTTGGTAGGAAACTAAGAACAAGTTGAAAGCTGCAGACAATATTGTAGTTAGAGAACATCCTGAGCAGCAGCAGGGGATCACACTTAGGACTACAAATGAGGGCCATGCGAACGTGGCAGAGATGATGCTTCATGGCATAGACCACTTATGTTAGGCAACACTGGGATTTTTTCACACATCAGTCTCCCCACAAAGGGGTAGTTCTGCATGTAGTGACTCACAGCAGTCAGTTGCCAGCTGAGCCTTCAGCATCTGAGTCAGGCAGAGCAGTCAGAATGAGAGCAAGAGTTCAAGATGGAAGGCACTGTTAGGCCAGCAGGCACAGGCACAGACATTTGGCGATTGTACTTTATCTTCCCCTTATATTCACTGAGCTTCATTTACTACGTTTTTTGTCTCCTTTGCAGTTCTAATCCTTCATTATCTTATCATTCCATCAATTAGAAATCTCTGAATAATGAGGCTACAGACATTCATTGTCAATTCATATCTGTTTGTTAAAGCTTAAGTAACATATTCTAGATTAAATTTCTCTTCAGGTGTTTTCCTTCTCCAGAAACCCAAGCATAACTTGGGCTGCATCAAAAGAAGGAAAGCTAGCGGGTTGTAGGAGGTGATTGTCTCGCTCTGTTCTGCTCTCATGAGACCCCCGTCAAAGAGACCCCTGCCTGGAGTATGTATTCAGCCCACAGCACAAGAAATACATGGATCTGTAGGAACAAGACCAGAGGACAGCCATGAGGATGATAAGAGGGCTGGAGCATCTCTCCTATGAAGACAAGCTACGAGAGCTGGGCTTGTTCAGCTTGGAGAAGGCTTCAGAGAGACCTGAGAGCAGAATTCCAGTGCCCAAAGGGGATGAACAGGGAAGCTGAAAGGCTCTTTATCAGGGAGTGTAATGATAGGATAAGTAGTAATGGCTTTAAACTGAAAGAGTAAATTTAGATTATATGTAAGGAAGAAATTCTTCACTATGATGGTGGTAAGGCACTGGAACAAGTTGCCCAGAGAATCTGTGGATTCTCCATCCCTGGAAGAGTTCAAAGACAGGTTGGATGAAGGTTTGGACAATTTGATCTAGTGAAGTGTGTCCCTGCCCATGGCAGGGGGGTTAGAACAAGATGATCTTGAAGGTCCCTTCCAAATCACACCATTCTGTGATCCCATGAATCTCACATATTCATAGATAGCAAGTATGTCCCTCCTCAGAGAGAGATTTTGAAGCTTCCTGTGGAAGAAGTTACTTTTTCTCCTCTTTCTTGTAAGATGAGCATTACATGAAGACTCAGCTTGCGTCTTCTTCTGAAGTGGTGAAAATGGACACTGCTGAATCATCTGACATTCCAGCAGATTTGTTCAAAGACCAAATGAACATTTCAGGTCAGTGCAGAGGGTTTGCTGGTGAGAAGGCTGATCACATAGGGCTAGCTGAGAAACACACACTTTCAGAGAGCAATTAGGTATGATGTCTATTTAAAAAAAAGGGGAGGCAAAGGTAAGCGTACACTGCTTTTGGGGACAGAAGACCAAGCAGTAAAGAAATCTACTTGTGATGTATTTTACCTATGAGACTGAACTGTGTGAAAAACTTTGACTCTTTTTGCATATGGGAGCAGGGAGGAAGAACAGACTATGTTAAGATGATACTAAGTAAAAGAATTTCTGGACTTAGAATCGGATGCTGCTGATGGTTCTCATGGGTTGAGGCTGACCAGCACACATTCCCTGGCTTTCTTGTTTTTTTTAACCACAAGTCAGTTGAGCATATTAATTTGTGACTGAGGGGTTTTAAGTCAGTTTTATTTAGAGCACAGCATCATATCTCCTGGGCTACATGGAAGTTGATGTGACAACTGATTTATGCCTTAGCTCCTGGACTTAGTCCTCTTTGATACCATTATATTATGAAGTATATCATAAAAATCGACCCTTGACAAAAATGGTATAAAATCCAGATCGTGTTAACCACAAAACACAAATGATAAGATTTAAAAAAACACTTTTTATTTGCTTTCAGTCTGGTTCCTAATGAAACAAGACTGCTGTCTATCTGCCTGTTTATCAATTTTCTTCAATTCATTTCGAACAAATGTTGTGAAGGAGATCTCAAAGCTGTCTACATTTAGTGTAAAATTCTTACGGATCTAGAGAACTAGCCACATTAATGCTGCAACTAATGAAGAGTCTGTCATTGCCATTTGGTTTATTTACTCTGAAGGGATTTTTTTGGCCAGCTAGCGCCAGTGTAGTTGGTGGCCTAAACAGCAAATTTTGTATGGATTCTGAAAAAGCCACAAAACACACTGCTTTCTTCTCAGCTGCTGCTATAAATGAAGGTAGAAGACCCGGGAAGGAGATTGAAATAGTGAAAAACTTGGACTGAATAAGCATTTTATGTTAAAGTCATAATGGAGGAGACAGGGACAGAAAAAGGAGCTGCTTGTACTGTTTTGGGAAGGGGGAATGAATGTAGGAAAATATAACACAACTTTATAGTGAGAGTGCAACGAAGATCCAGAAGTAAACCATCAGAACAGATGATTTCTCTTCTCCAGCTGGTTCAGGTTCATTCCCTTGCAGAATTCCAGCAAGATTCTTCTTGCAATGAACCACAGTCTCATCAATTGCAGCCAGCTGACTGCATTTGTTGAATAAACCTGTCAAGATTTGACTGCATATTTCCTTTTCTATCTGGTACATGTTTTGGAAGCTCTTGAAAAGCACCAGCCTTAAATATTGTACGTTGGCTTGAGTTCGAAATCCAGAAGAAGTTTATGCCCTATGGGATTTTTGCTTTTTTTCCTTCTCTCTCAGACTCACATCATTATAAATTCAGACTTTCCTTCTTTCCAGTTCTCAAGCAAATTGCTATTAATTATATATAGATATACAGAAATATGGATAGATAGATTGATATAAATGCAAATATACATATAAATATTAAGAATCAGTAGTGTGTTGGTTGTTTTTTTTTGTTTGTTTGTTTGTTTTGTTTTTTTTCAGGAATTCCATCCACATGGCTCTAAATGGTTTCAGGAGGAGGCACCTGGTTTGAGCACATTTTACCCACATTAGTCAAGTTTCGTTTGACATAAGGCAGCTTAAAGCAAAGCCTGTAATGCCAAGTATGTTAGCACAGTTCTCCTCAATGGTAGAGTCTCTGAACAAAGAACAGAAAAGGCTAATGAGTTTAACTTCAAAAGGCCCTAGCTACAGCTTCTGAGCACTACTTGAGATAAAACAAAAGTGGTAGGAGATATCAAGACGTAAGAAACAAATATATGACACCTCTACCCAGTTCTGCCTACTGAGAGACTTTGCTTTTTCTCACTAGGGGGACCATGTGCTTTCAAGGCAGTTATGCAAACCACATAATCTAATTGTGCTTTCTGGGCATTAATTTTACAAGTATGCATTACATCTAGGGGGAGCAATCCCTGGAGACAGGAAGCCTTTTAATTCTGTATTAAGATAATCTAATGCTTTATGTACAGGACACAAGCAGCCTGGAGCATATCTAATTATCAGATCCTTTTGTAAACATTGAACAACCAGTTGTCACGACACTCCTGAAGCTTCTAGGTGAACACAAGCAACCATTCTTTGCAAATGTACTTACTGAGACTGAGTGACCAGGATTTTTCCAAGCCTCAGAAATAGCATGTTGCAAATTGTTATCTAAGCTCTGCACTAATTGCAAATGAAAGTCTTCAAATTTTACACACAATTTACTTGAGATCACACAGTAGATTTCTGCAAAAGGGTTTCGCCATGTCAATAACAAGGAAGGTCCCTCTCAAATGAGTAACTTTCCCCAATAACTGCCCTGAAAAAGTCATGCTGATATGTGATCAGACAGAGACAGTGATAAAACAAAAATACTGTATCAAGAAACTGATATCTAGCATTACTGATCGTAGGGGTTGGATTAAGTTCCTCTCTTTGTTCAAGCAAAACACTGCACAGCCTACTAAAAGGACACTGAGAAAATGACTTTAATGAAAACATAATCACTATTTTTTTCAATTTTCTTCTGTAGTCCTGATATACATCTTCTAGTCCAGTAACTTCATTGTTCTTCACCATTTCTTATTATTCACAGACCTTATGAGGATACCAGCAAACCAGAAAAAAAAAAATCAGTGGATTTCCAACAGATGATTGTATGGTGGTAGAGAAATACGTATGAATGATTGTCTATCATTCTTTTACCTCATAAAACTGCCTAAGAAGTGTTCAAAGTCTTTTTTTCTCATAATGCCTACCTGAAATGGCTGCTGGATGTTCAAAGTTTCCTTTTCCTATTGAGGTTCTTTTGTGCTGAACTGCAACATTACTGCCCTTCCTTTGATTCAGCACGTGCTAAATATCTAGCCTGCCTTCAGTACAAGGAAATCACATGCACAAAGGCATTTAATACAAAAGGACAAGGTGTAAGTGTGCGAAATACACCCATATGAAGATGCAATTCTGCCTTTCAGAGCTTTGATGAATGTACTGATTTAAAGCACACTTTGTAGTTACTTAGCAACAGTTTAATGTGCCATACAGTCCTGCCTGCCAGGAAGTCTTCTTCACAATTGATTTGCTATCCAATATCCAATATCCAAAATTAACTGGAAAATAAACAGTGTCGCATACAGATAAGTGAGCTGAACAGGAGAGACACAGTCCAGGGGTGGACTTCAGTTCAGGTAGGGGTCCTGGGCATCAGTGTACTTCTGCAAAAGTAACCCCTGTCGCACTGAGTTACAAGCACACAGTAAATGAAGAGATAAAAGGCAGAGAGGTTCATATTGCTTGCCTACTTTATAATGAATTTGGGAACTTAATCTGTTTAAATGCTCTGACATTTTCTATCTGGAACTAAAAATTTGCCCTCAAAGTTAATTCATATATGCACATTATAGAATGTAGTAGCTATTCCTAAGGGAAAGCCTTGAAGTGACTGACACAAATACTGGGCTTAAGTTTTCTGAAAAGGCTTGAGTCAAGCCATTTCCAAGCAGCTACGTTCAGTTACTCTTTTCTTAGATTTGGTTGAGTTATATCTTTTTTATACCATGCAAGAGCCATGCATGGACCAACAAATAATTCATAACATGTAAGGGAATCATACTAATTTAAAAATACCAGTGGCCTACAACCCCCAGAAAAGGAAGAAGCAGGGTTTTAAAAGCACTGCATAATAACTGAATTGAATTCTTCAGAAAGCTGTTATCTAGAGAGATGGGAAGTAGAGAGGAAGGATGTTCTTGGATCACATGTTATGCTGCACCCAGGAAGGTCAGATAATAGTAGCTCTTCTGACATTTGTAAGAACTCTGCAGCCCTAAGATAGGGCCAGAACAAGGTAAAGAAAGCAAAACAAAAACTATTGGAGTAATCAGATATGACAGGGGTGAGAAGAAATGCTTACAAAAAATACCCAATAGTGCTCTACTTTCTTTTCAGCATACTTTTTAAATAGCTGAGACCACTGAAGTCATTTATATTTTGTCTTTGCTTAACATGGCATTTGCCATTCTCCCATTCTGTATGTGCTGTTCAGAGTCAAACCATCATAGAAGACACTGTGGGTGATCTAGGGCTCACTGCAGGTGTCAAATGGCTCAAACCTCACATGCATCTATACTTAAAAATAAGTCAAAAGCTAGGATGTAAACCCACATAATCCCGTACACACACATCCATTACAGTTTGATTTTACAACCTAATCATCCTGGACAGGGAGACAGCACACTGGAAGTATGTGAACAAAGAACCTACATAAGCCATGCTGGTGGGAAATAGTCTGTTTCCTCCTCCTTCAAGCTCCCTGGCTGTACAAGGTCTGGAGGAATTTAGGAAACCAAGACAGACTTCTGGACTTGTTTTGCAAATCCAGACATTGCTCATCCTCACATGCTTCTGAAGACCCTAATAAGAAAACAACTGGTAGCACTTTGCAGGACTCTTTGCTCTTACAAAACACCACATTGCATCTGTTTTGCAGTCTCTTACTACTTTCAGCTTCTTCAAAAGCAAACCACAGAGTAGATACCACAGAAGAACCTTCTTCCAAATACTTTGGGGAATGCTTTTAAACAGAGCTGAGAGGTGAAGGGACCCAGAGCTAAAGGAGAGTGTTGCTCTAAATGATTATCAGCCTGGTACAGCTATGAGACCTGGTCATTTCCTCTTGTAACCTACACCATCCAAGGCTATACCACAGAAGTCAGAAAAATCCAAATCAGAAGCTGCTACAATGCACCTACTACACAAATACCATGACCAAGTCTTTCTATTTCTTTCTGTAGGAATGACCTAGCTTCAAACTGCATCTTCTGGCCTTACTTTTCACCATAGATGCTGCTATTAATGCAACAAGGTCTTAGAGCTTTATTTTCCATTCTCTGGAAGACAAAGGCACTGCATCTCCATGCCATTGTGCTGGTTTTATTCTGGTGGAGCTCATCTGTGCTTAGTGAAATTGCGCCAGCGTAAAACTGGCATAATGGGGCAGAGAATCAGGCCTGCGGGCTGCAATTTATCCTGACATAATAGGATAAAACTATATGTCTTATATGTGTTAGCAAGTGATCATGCTGATGAAATGTGTCAGAATAAAGCCCTAGAAAGTGAAGTCATTTTTCTGTCCATTAATCAGGTACAGAGTAGATAAAAAAGCACAAGCTTCACCACCAAGGCTTCCTGCTGCCTTCCCAATATGCCTGAGCCGAAACCTGGGTATGTCCTCTCCCATGTGACAGGACAGTTTTGTTTCCTTGTCCATTTATTTCTTGACATCTCTGTAGAGATTGCTAGGGGCGACACTAGTCAATGTCAGTGTCATTCATGATGCTATTTTACGGTGCTCTGGAAATGCACCCAAGAAGTGGATTGGCACCCCTCACCCACATAACAATGGAGTAACCTACTTTCCTCCTTACTGACCTACTTATATTCACACTGGTGACCTAGATATGCAAGGCCCTCTATCCCACTTAGTTCTCCCGGTCCTACCACCATGAATGAACTCAGGATGTCATGTGTACATACATTTTATCAACACAAATTTTGTACTACAGAACCACCCACTGGGAGAGAAGATTGCATTTGAAAAAGCAGTGATTAAAATAAGAAAAACTTCATCTTTGTCTCTCATATTTTTAGAGAAGGATCATTTGCAGCAACAGAAGGACTAAAGAGTAGTGATGGATTAGCAAAAGGCAGAGAAGAGTCAAGAGAATGTGAGAGACAGAAATTGTTATGATTCTGCAGTTTAGTACACCTTCACGGGTAAGGAGTCTGTCAAATATTATTACCATGTTAAGACTGAAGACCAATAGTTATTGACAACTTGTGTTTTCTACACATGTATGTAATGAGGAAGAGTTTATACGGAGTAGTAACAGATCAGGTGCACCACTGTTTTAGCCTATAGTTATCTGTTACCTGAAACAATTACCTGCTTCTGTTGCATACTGGATTTGTTAAAATTCTACGAGCGCTGACATTCCTACTGTCTGATGGTCTACATCCTCAGGTAGTGTAAATTAATGCTCCTCCAGTGATCTGGATCATTGGAACATTCTGGATCTTGTTTCAGGGTATGTAAGAAAATGAACACATCCGTAGACACCAGCCTGGAAGTAATTGATGTAATAATTTGATGTAAACACAGTTCTCACTGTGTTTATGTCAGGAGCAGATTCACACTGGGATTGACAATGTCAGAAACCATCACCTTATGTGTTTTCCAGGCCCTTATGGTCGAGGTACAGTTTTAACTCATAACACTTAAGAAACTAATACTGCCAAAGCATCATATCTGGCTACCCTGGTGTGAGAAACCCTCAGCATTCAGCTGGCAGTGCTCAAGTAGATACCTTTGGATTTGTGGTGAGAAAATTTCAGTACTTCATCGCTGCATTTCTCAAGTTAAAATTACTCATACCTTTTTTTTTTTTTTAATGCTCATTCCCCTTGGTTTTGGAATGGACCTTAAATTCATGTTTTCTGTAGCATCATTTAAAACAGGAACTGGAAGCACGCAAAATGCAAGCTGGCTAGTGTGACCTCTGGTCCTTCTGGTATTGTCTGCTCTCCTGGGCTTCACTGGCCTGATGTTCACACAACATTCCTCTGCCTTGGTTCTTTCTATTTGCTGAATGGGAGCTGGTGAGACTCCCTCAGTCTGGCTGTCCTGGGACATTTATCCATGCACCTCACCAACTTTTCATGTTGAAAATAAATGAGGAAAAAATGAATTCTACCTTCTTCACTCTCCATGTATCTCTAGACAAACAAGAAGAGCACTGCTCAATGCAAGGCCAAATCCTATATTTTTTCCCAAATAATAACATTTGTTGACAAAATTCTGATCTGACATGATTTTCCTTACAAGCACAGTTGTATTCTTTTGAAAAAAATATTAAGAATGATCAGGTTGCTACAGATTCTTAGCACGCCACATCACCATAACAGCAAATGGGAGAAGAGCCTGGGAAGAGATGTTTGCCCATCTGTTCTATTATAAACGATGACCCTGGACACACGATGCATATTTCTTCCAGTTTTACATTGCATCACTCTATTTCCTTTATTTAGATTTTATTTAAGAACGAGAGCATATAATGTGATCCATTTATAAATCCATTTATAAATGTGATTATATAATGTGATCCATTCAAAGAATTTGAACATGTAGCCAGGGTAAAACAGGTTTTTCAAAAGCTATTTTTCTAAGGCATTCATGTGTGCCCATGACTTGATGTATGACTTTGTGAAAGCTGTCACACAGGTATTCCACATGCTCCAACACTGATGTATCAGCGTGTTGGCATGATGCCACAAATACAACTTTCATCACTGGCAGCATTTTGACTCTGCAGTTTAAGCCTCAACGAGTAAAAGCCCTGCTTTCCTGTCAGCCTCCTACATAACCTCTGCCTGTGCTAGACGAACAGACTTGCTGGTAGATAAACGCCTCATTTACCACAGGTCCAAAATTTCCCAAGGTTCACACAGTGAGCAGTACCTTTCTATGAGGTGCCTCTGCAACACATGCACACACCATTTAGGTTGTATGTATCCTGCTTCTATAGCAGTGCAACATAGGAGTTTTAGATTTTCTCAGTGAGCTGTTACAATATCTGACCAGCCCATGGGAAAAGGAAAGCCCAAGGTTTCCTCTGCAGAAAGCAAGCTCATCACTGTGACCTCCTGTATGGACAGGCTACTTCACTGCAGGTGGGCCTTGCCACCTCGCTGACCTCGTGTCTTTCCTGGACACATGTTTCTGCCTTTTTCTGTCCATTAATTTTGAACAGGGCAGTAGGTGTGGGCAGCTTGAAGAAAATGGAAAACATCAGTCAAGATGTTGAGTCAAGCCAGAGCACACATACAGGAATGAATTTGCTTTCCCAAATGACATTTGCAACAAAATTAACTAGAAACATTAATCTGCTGGAACTTTTATTCCAGAGTTAGCTAGACATTAGCATAGAGTGAATATATCTCTGTTCAGTGTCTGCAGCATGCCCAGGCCTGAACCCAGACCACAGTTCCAAGGTAATGTCAAAATCCCAACAGGTGCTACATGGCACGAATGTCACCTCTTTTGGGAAACCCCCCTGCATCAGTGTTTGATCTTTGCACTGTTTTGTAGATGAAAACCACCACAACACACCTGGCATTTACAACACTGCCATTTTACGACAGGTGCAGTTACAACACTGGTTTCCAGATCTGTACTGCTTCTCAGAAAGGAAGGGTGATGCTCTGGTGCTACTTTGTGGAGCAACAATTATAATAACATGATGAGCAAAATGCAAGAGGAACAGTTACTTTGCAACATTATCAAGGAGTGGTCACTGCTAGGTCAGTGCTGGGGGCTGACACAGGGGTCTATCCTGACAGCACCAGCGTCTTCTGAGAGGTGGGTGAGTTCTGTGTCCCGCTGCTACATGCAGTTGGCCTTTATTCTTGTTTAATAGCAGGCAGCCCCACAGGGGAAAGTTTTTACCTGGCTCAATAAATAGTGACTGACAAATCCTTTCACTAAAAGGTTAATCCTGGCTACATTAAGGAGTTATTTTTGGCTGAGAAGTGGACATGGACATAGCACCACAAACTTGACAGTGGGACCCTGTTCCTTCCCTTTAGGCATAAAGCCAATGGGAACATAGTAAGTGATTTCTGTTCCCACTCTCCTGAGACAGGTGGGCTGAAAGTTTCTCTTTTCTGTTACGTTATGTCTCTGTTACCTGCAGAACTAGTTACTGAGTTTCCTTTCTGGCATCATTTCTGGGACTGCTTTAAATTCAGCATAGGACCAGAGTGACACTGTATATGACCTCAGCGAAACCTAAGAGAGAAGGTATTTTTGGTTCAATAGAATTCTCCTGGCACCTTCACTCTCAAACATCATGATAATGCCTTTGCAAAAGGCAATCAAAAGTGGTGAAGGAAGGGAAATGAGTCAAGGGAATATGCAACAGAGAAATGAAAATTATATATATAATAAAAATTCTTATATAGTAGTAACAAAAACTGATTCAGAGAAAATTTAACAGCACTGTGTTTGACTGCTCCCAGCTGTCACCAAAAGCATACACAAAGTTTCACCAAGTTTAACATGAGCAATTCTTAGTATGAATATTCATAATGGAAATCTACAGCTAGGGTGGATTGAAAATACGTAACACTAGTTTCCATGGTTAATTAAAAATGCAACTAATCAATTTATTTAAATGATTTAAAAATTCAATTTCATTTGATCTGAATTTAAAAAGAAAGTTCACGTCTTTCTCTAAAGAATATTTTATGTTTCATCCATTGAGAAGGAAAGCAATAAGAAGATAGATAAAATGCTAATTGGGGAAAATAAAAAACCTTCATCAAGAAACATATTTCATTTGTGTCTTGAGAAATGTTTGTTAAACAGAATTAAGAATGTAACAACATATTTCTATATATTTTTTCTACTGTAAGTTCAGTTTCTCATTAGAAAATTCTAGTTGCTTAATCAGAAAAAGGGGTAAAAAATTGAGTGTACGTATCTGGGAGTGATAAAATGGAGAAGAGAAGATACTGGAAAGCAACAAAATTTGTATTAATTAAAGAGAATGCAATCTTGGCAGATGAACAGAAATAAAATAGAATGGCATGGTTACGGGTAGAACAGCAGGATGTTTAAACAAAGATTTACTGTAGAGGACTTTTAAAATGCAGTCCTAAAACATACAAGGCATTAAAGAATGTTTTTTAGATCTATAAAACAGCAGCTGATTATGTATAGATTAAAGTTAATGAACCAGTATGCTCTGAAGTGCCTTCTTTTATAGATATGGCTCTGTAACTTCCATTAGCATCAACAGACTCTTAAACACACAAACGCATTAGTCATGCATCAAGTCACACCATACATTTTGTTAAGCATCCAAAGACTGAAGTGACTCATATGGTCAAAATTTCTTTTCCCATGTGAATCAAATGTAACGCTTGACAAACCTCAACTGAAGAAGAACATTTTCATTCATATTTTTTACATCAACCAATGGGTTTAGAGCTCTGTCTGCAGATTAGTCACATGGATTTCCAAGCTGAGCTTTCAAAACTGTATGAAAAACACATCAAAATATTAGGAAGCACCTGACAGCTACATAAACCAAGTCCAGCTCAGCATTCCCTGGCCTACATGCAGACCATTTGCACCACTAGAAACGAGTGCCTACATTACCCAAACCAGGATTGCCGTGTTTTGCAATCATGTTTCATTGATGTATCAGAACTCAGAATTTAGAATTAAAACTGCTGCTCTTTTGCAAGGAGACTGCTTTATCTGATATTTTCCCTTCCAAAGCTCAGTTTGGTCTCCAGGCTGGAGATGAGTCAGTCACGTCACAACTGCAGATGAGTTGAACAAATCGACGCCTTCCTCCGTGATTCACCAACAGGAGTTTTGCAGCTTTTTGCAAATGTTTCAGCTCCAAGAAGTGACAATTATCCAAAGGTTTGTGTTTGCCTTTTGTAATTTCCAATTCTTGTTTCTTATTTCCCTCTTCAGCCCCTCAATCTGTTTTTAATTAAAATCAGATGGAGGCAAATGCTGAACAGTACAAGGAGCTTCACCACGTGCACACCATGTAAGAGCTGCAGAATCTGGCAGCCACCAAGTGTGACAATGTGCTTTAAAAAAGGCAAGTGGTCTCATTTGGTGCATACGTCACCTTCTTTTAAGAGGTTGGCTTTTTCTGTGTAAACAAGGCCCACAGATGACGCATGTGACCCTTTCATTCTGCTGGGATGGGAGCTGTGGGCACACTGGCAGCACAAAGCCTTGGAGACATGCTGTGAGGGGCTTAGCAATGAGCCCATGGGGTGGGTGGGAGATGGGACTGCAAAGTGCACTTGTGTTGGGAAGAGGAAAATCATGCCCGAGATACCCTGCGCCACAAGGTTACATTCTGGGGGACTCATGGGGCTTCATCTGTTTGAGGAGAGTTTTCTCTTTGGTAAGCCCCATCTTAGTGGGGTGGGGAAGGAAGCCAGTGCACTTCTACAGCTGGAAAGCCATGAATCTGACTTCACATCCATCTGCTTACAGACAGTACTCTGCTATGATACACAGTAAAAGCCCATGGAGCTGGCCTGGCAGGCATGAGGGCCATGTTTTCACTGATGAAATAGATGTTTTTTTGCACTGAGCACAATGCGTGCGCACACTGAAAGCTGTTCTGATGTATGAAAGCCATGGAAAGCAACAAAGAGATTATACTTGTGAGTCCTCCTTGAAACTAATCTGCAGGCTTTCGGATGGGGAGACTGAGAAATACTGCTTCTGGAGAGAGGGGAGAGGCAATCCAAATTAAAAATGCTTTCAGTGTGGGGAATAAGGAGGATTCGTAGAATTATAGAATCATTAAGGTTGGGAAAGACCTCCAAGATCATCTAGTCCAACCATCAACCCGTCACCACCATGCCTGCTAACCATATCCCTCAGTGCCACATCCACATATTTCTTGAACATGTCCACCACTTCTCTGGGCAGTCTGTTTTAAGACCAAGGATCTTCCTACTCAGGAGAGCTGCACTAGAAGATGGCACAGTAGGCTGGAAGAAGAAAAACTCTGCTGAAGAGGGTTGAGAGGGAGGATGAGGACAGAAAAGCACCTTTCAGATCCAGTCCTGATGTTCCTGCTAAGGCAAGAGACAGACCCTGATTCCCCTCACCCCTCAGCCTATCTTGGCCATGGAAAGCAAGTGCTGCAGCCACAGTGGAACACAGAGGGAAGCAGAGAGAGCCAGTGATTTAATGGAAGAAAAGACAAAGCTGTCCAAGCAAATGAGTAGTACTGCCCTGGCTGCCACCTCAGCTGCAGCAGGGCATTTCTGCCAGATGTTTAACCTAAGTTCAGCTGCTTTGGCTGGAGCACCTTGATGTTTCTGGGTCTTTCAGCTTTACTGCCAGAGGTAGAATTTTTCTATTTGGGACAAAATACACTCCATCTGATGAAGGAGGTCTCAGCAATGCCTTCTATTCTGGCTAGGTTATAGTAGATCTCCTTGCCTCTCTGAGTCTCTCTCATCTCCTGCTAGAATGAAATGAGATGGTCTGTTATTTCAATCCATATTTTCTTGCCCAAAAACACAGACAGTTGCTAACCAGTATGCCAGGGACTGCATTCCTCAGTCTCTGCCTGACTGCAGCAGTTTCTTTCACTGCTCACATTACAGCCTGCCCAGTTTGAACAGCGACACTGACTTCTATTTCTCCAAGCATAAAAGTCCTCAGGCCATGTGAAGATGAGATGTGATTCCTCCTTTGGGCAAGCTGCTTTTCCCTTCTCCAGTGGGAACAGCTGTGTACAATAAACTCCCCTCCCAGTTCCCCACCTCTGACTTTACACAGAGACTGAGACAATAAAAGCTTTTTACAGACATTCACATCCCTCGCACTTTGTCTTCTGGGAGTTTCTTTGCTCATTCTCAAATGCTCCATTAGTGTTCTTATGCTCTGCAACCACTGCATCATTTTGTGTCATCTCAGAGAGCTGACGAGTGAAGGATTGTCTTCCCACTCCTTCAGAAACAGCCCCAAAGGGTATTTCTGCTCTTTACTAGCCAGCTACTGGTCCCACTCTGCTCTGCACTGGTGCGGCCTCACCTCAAGTATAGTGTGCAGTTTTGGGCACCACAATATTAGAAGGACATAAAACTACTAGAAAGCATCCAAAGGAATGCTACAAAGATGGTGGAAGAGTCTGGAGGGCCAGATGTATGAAGAGCAGTCGAGGTCTCTGGGTTTGTTCAGCCAAGAGCACAGAAGGCTGAGGGGAGCCCTCATGGTGGCCTACAGCTCCTCACAGGGAACAGAGGGGCAGTGCTGAGCTCTGCCCTGGTGACAGACATGGCCCGAGGGAATGGCATGGAGCTGTGTCAGGGGAGGGTCAGGTTGGGTGTCAGGAAAAGGTGAGCATGGAACAGGCTGCCCAGGACTGTGGGCACGGCCCCAAGCACTGGAGTTCAAGGAGCATTTGGACACTGCTCTCAGATGCACGATTTGGATTTGGGATGATTTTGTGTGGAGCCAGGCATGGGGTCTGACTGCTGAAGTGGAGAGAGAGGTGAAAGCCAGGGTTACCTGGTGTAGTGGCAAAGAGCTGGGGGCTGGTGTACCTGCTGTTTGGCTTGGCTTCTGCATTGAGTCTCTCCATGGCACACCACACAGGCTGGCTCAAGCAGCAAGCACTGTGAACGCACCAGAAGCCGGACACAAAAGCTAATCTCTTAGTTAGCCTCTAATCCCCAGACATGGCTGCAGTGTGCATGGACCTGTGAGTGTTTGCTTTCAGCAGGGCAGCCTGCAAATGGGCTCAACTGCAGCTAAACCCTGAGGAATGTAGAAAATTCCTGCAATAAAACTGATACTGGTCACTGCAGGAGCATATGTCATTTCCCATGGAAGTAACGATACAATGGTCTGTAAAACAGAGGGCCAGGCTGAAAATGACTTTTTTTTTTTCTATTTTATTTTTTTTTCCCTGTTGCTGTGTGAAAAGCTTCCTCAGGTGACAGGGGGAAATGGCAATCAGACTGCATAAGGAAAACAGTAACAGTGCCCATGTGCATCCCAACCCTTTGAAATTCAAAAATGATTAGGAACTCCCTCCCTCTACACCCAGATCATATACATATATTGAAACAATGTCAGGGCTTTTTTGCTTGTTGGTTTTGTTTTGTTACTTTTTGAATAGGTTTAGAGATTTCTTTTCGAAGGGACAAGCGCGGTGCCTCACACACAAGCACCATTTCCCCCCAGCTCACACGTGGCCCCGAAGGGTCTTATGTCACCATGGAGGTCCCTGCGCAGCCTCCACTGAGCCGCGTCGGCCGGGGCTGGCGGCGGGACGAGGGCGCCCCCGCGTGGCCGCTGCGTGAGGTGCAGCCCGGGCACAGCGGGAGCGGCGGGCGTCGGCCGCCGAGGGGACGGAACGGGGAGGTTTGTGGGCACGGCCTTTTTTTCTGTTGGACATCCCCGGCTGCTCTGCAAATACGGAAAAGGGATTCCGAGGCGGAGGGAGGGAGAAGTATAAAAGGGCAAACGACTCTTCAGTCACTTTCAGAATCAGAAAGAACAAAAAGATTTAACAGCGCAAGGGGAAAAGCGCACTAGATTTACATTGGCCGAAAAAAAAAAAGAACTCGGCCAAACAACTCTGGCTTTTGAGTAAAAGCCCTTTTGAGAGGTGTTTTTATTCAAGTCTCCAACGGAACGCAATCAGTTACTCTGTCTTGTCTAAACTTTAGCTGAATATATAATTTCGTTTAGCTGCAGTAATTGGCTCCCATTGCCTTCATATGGAAAGCCAGGAACGCTGCCAAAGATCCCTCCCGTCTGGAGCCTGCAGTGGCAGCAGCCCAGTTCTGTTCTGCATCAGCCCCTCAGCTCTTGGCAAGCCAATGTGGGGGCAGGGGATCTGCCAGGGGCTGCAGCAAACAGGCGGGAAGGTCCCCTCCAGCACCCTGTCCCAGATTGATAGTGTGCTGCCCAGAGAAGACCTTGCTAGTGCAAGGCAACAGAGCATAGTAGAGTGCTGCTTATAAAGCAGGCGAGAGGCACGCCTCACCCACAAGGAAACAAAGCTGCCCATAGAGAAAAATGTATTCAGAGCATGTGTGATACTTGAAAAGAGATCTACCTGCTGCACTTAGGTAGCTGTCTATGTGAGATTGCTTTGCTGTGCTACTGGAGCATGGACCTGGAATATTCATCCCTGATTTACTCTGGAACACGGCAGCTATTTTGCTAGGAGTGAACACCAAGAGATCAAGAGGTGGCCACACACTCATGCTGCTGCGGGCAACTGCCCTGGAAGAACAAAGACAGCTTTGCCACGAAACAGTGATCAACATTTCCAGGACTACCAACACTTATTATCTTTTAAATGAAGAAAAACTGGTCACTGACATCAACTTTGCTGTACTGACCATGACTCACAGCATAGTTTTACCTTCCCTGTGTACAAACAGAAACATTATGGGTTTTCAAAAGCTTGGAAATACAGTTATTTCAGGAAAATGCAATGTCCCATTCTCTCTTTCTGTGCTCGCTATTTGTTTCTTTAGGATTTGGTTGTTGCCAGCCTTGAATATTTATGACAAATAGACTGCATTTGATTAAACTGGGTAAAGAACCTGGTACGTTATTGATCAGACTGTCAAGATATGTATATCTCTGAAAACAGGGGGCTGGGCTTCCTCCTGAAGAACAATATCCTCTCCTTTGTTTTCCTGTGTCTGCACTGACTCACGGCAAGTTCAGTTACCCAGGGATGTCATCGTGACACAGGCAAAGCTTCTACAAGTAGGAACGAACCACGACTTTCTGCTGTAGGTTGTTTCTCTGCTATGCACTGATATATATTTGCCATCCTGAACAAAATCTTGGTCCCAAAGAAGTTAATGCAGGTTTTGACATGGACTTCAAGAGGCTCAGGGTTTAATTCTGTAATTCTTAGCGCCATTATGTTCTATATAACAGTAAGTACTGTATACTCTTACTGGAAGATGTAACAAGATTTTTCTAGGCAAGCAGGTTCCAGGATCTGGAAAGCAATTCATTACAGAACAAATCTACTGCTTGCCTCTGCCACAGCACTGGACACTTTGATTCATGGTCTAATATACATTGTTTGGTGTTTTCCCAAAGCTTCTCATTTATGCCTATTAATAAGGAGAAAAATTCACTATCCACGTGTTGGAAGATCTTAAAAACAAACACAGGAAACAACAATGACAGCACAAAAGAGTCTCATCGCTGACTATACACTTTGTAATCTGTTTGGGAAATCTAGCATTCTGGCATGGAGTGGAAATGGGGTGGATTGCTGTTAATGATCAATCACTGCTCTGCTATTTCCTGCAGAATTCAGTTGTAAAACTATGAAGGAAATGTAGCTGGAGTAGGAATGAATATCATTATCTTACGAGACTGCCAAAGTACTATGAAATTCCATGTTGTTCCTGTTGTAACTGCATTGCAACTTCCACTTTTGCTGTTCTGTAAGCAATGCTATCCTTTGCTAACAGCACTGCTGAATAGCTCAGAAATGGCCCCTTGTGCACCTTATGGGCAGACAAGATGGCTGATTAAAATCTGATCTGCATCTCACATATTGTTTTAGGCAATGCTCTTATGAACAAAACATCTTGTACGCAAATGCATAAACAGGCTATGAAAATTATGGCTTTTCTGGTTTTGGCTTCCTTCCAGGATTTTACTGAAGGCTGTAGGTGGTGCAGATTCAGGTATTTAATATGTGGCATTCCAGTTTAATTGGAAGCTTTAAGATTAAATAAGAGTTAGTTTTACTTAGTTCAGATATATGTGGGGTTTTAAGGAAAACAGAATTGTTTGGCTGACTGTCACAAGCACAACCAAAATTCATATTTTTCTGAAACAGATTGGCATTTGGAGCCCCACGCTTTCAGCTTCCCCCACAGACTGAGTGTGAACAATCTTGTGCATATGTAGTTAGTGAATACTGGAGTAAATTTAGGGTGATAAACTATAAAAGGTGCTCTAGGATTAGAATAGATCATCAGGTTTGAGGTCTTTTTGATCCTCCACAGAACACAGATCAGCCAGTCCATTGTTTGACCTCATTTTTTGAGACAGCACCTGACTATCTTTCCTCTTTTACCTAAGTATTTGTGTGCAAATACTTCATACAAAGCATATTTTCCCAGCTGGGCTGACTGCAAACCTTTATAAGCATTCTGTTTGTTCAATTTCCAACCCTCCACCAGCGTATAAGGAAATAGTAATTACATTATTTGAAATAAACTCACAACAGAGAGTATTTCATTAACTCTGCAACTTGCATCTGACACTTGGAGAAGCTGCACACTGGTCACCTATGGAGGGTCCTGTATAGAATTCAATGACACGTAACGGAAATCCTCCTTCTTCATAATGTAGCCAGGGGCATGCTCTCTCCCTCTGACTTTATCAGCAAAGACTACTTGAGAAACAGACATGACCTCAAGAGCATAATATATCATTAGGAAGGATAGATTCCAGCCAAGCCAGAGAAGATAGCCTTGAAATTGGCCAAGAACAGATCCAACACAAAGTATGAGGATGGCTGTTCACAGCTGTTCCCAGGAGGAAGCAAAAATTATCCTATGGAGTTACACAGCTCATTTCTTGCAAGTTGGAGAGGGGACATGGTACGGAGCTCTTGGAGAAGATGAGGTGAAGTGAAACTGTTGACAGAGAGGCTCTCCTTATGTAAAAGGAAAACACCACCCTGAGCGAAAAAGATGGTACTAGAGACTTCTTAAGAGGTTAGCTTTTTTTACAAGGTAATCGTTGTTTTTGTTTGATTTTAGTTGACACAGTGCAGCAAATTCTTGTGAAGTATCAGTGAAATTACCTAGCTCCGCAATGACTTGGCATATTAGAATAAAAACTAAAATAAGAAATGTATGCTACCTGGAATCTTTGTGAAACTGCTCTATTTAGTATTTGAAAATTATTCGGCGATTTCTAGATGGCGGTCATGACAGAGAAATTAAAAGGTAAAATAGAATATAATGAATATGATCTAGAGGAGGGTTGTAAGGGTAGTTTGGTTAGGTTGTGGTTGAACTCTATAATCTTAAAGGTCTTTTCCAACCTGAGCAATTCTATTCTATGATTCTACAAAATAAGGTCATGTTTTCTCAAAAATTTGTTGGATTTTTTTTTTTTTTTTTTTTTTTTTTTTGAGATAATGACTAACAAATAAATAGCCAAGTTCTGGGGTTCTCTTTGTGTTAATATGAATCATCAGCAGCATGTGTGTACACACTCCAAAAGCAAGTGAGTATAACTTGAAGTAATCTAAAGGAAACTGATGTTTGTAAAAGTTTGTACTATCAAAGCAGTACAGACTGGCAGTAGGAACAGAATTGGTGTTGTGCAAGATTTGGTGCCCTTTGCAAGGACACTTGGGTCGTACTTTGTCATCAAAATCCCTGCTGTGACCTGAAGACTCAACTGTTTCTAAGATGCTTATTACCCCCAAAACTCTGGACACCTACTATTTCTTTCAGCTCTGGATAGCTTTTCTTATTCTTGGAATGGATAATAGTTTGCTGAGGAAATGACTTAGGACCATCCTATTTAAATGAGAGCTGTATATTCACACTTTAAACACAGTCAGAGAAACCAACACTTGTCTGCTAAGCCACATAGTCCACATTAAGTACTTGTTCTGCTGTGCAAATATTGAATTGATCAAACCCATCAAAGTCAGCTAAATTGTTCATAAAGCCACAACTACCATTATTCAAAAGTTTTAAATTGACAGAAAACAATGACTTTAGAAACTTTCCTTTGAAGCTGACTGGAGAGATGGATGCACTGAACGTCTCTCCATATTCATGTCCTTTTAACAAAGAAGGGTTTGTCCAGATGCTGGGGGAAAGCTTCTGAAAAGGGGATTCATTCCAAGAACAAAAAGCCCAACCTCTGCCCTTACCAGAGCGCAAGGAGGTTTGCCTGTTCTGCTTTGCTTTGTTTCTTTTATTAAATCACTCCTTCAACAGATGGGCAGCAGCCATACATCTCATTGGGAAAGTTCACCAGTGGAGCAACCAGGCTTCCAGCAGCTCCTGGCATGGCACAGACAAAAGGGCGTTTCTTGACACAGGCCCTGCTCCTGAGGGAGTTAGTTTTGGCATTCAGATTCAAATGGTGTCATGGACATGCTCAAGCATCTACAGTCAGTAAGCTCAGCTGTACATATACTTAGCATATACCTCATTAATAGCTAAAGATCTGCTAGCACAGGAGACTTACACCGCCCTGGTGTTGCTACACCTCATCTATGTGCAGCCGTCCTTGCAACCAGGAGGGAGGTGGTGGGAAGGTGCGATGGGCAGGATGGTGGGACAGAACTGCCTCCTTTGGGCAGGAGCACAGCCATGGATCGGCTTACCCCATTCAGGAGAAGCTGCTGTCTGACCCCACTCACATGCATTGCTATGAAGTGCATACCTTCAGCAGGACAAAACCCTGCATAAATATGCAGCATGGGGAGGTCACCTTATCAGGACAAGGTTGACTTTCAAAATGCAACGCACAGCCTTTGCTTACGCAAACTTCACTGCTATGTGAAGAACATTTTTAAAGTTTAAATTTTCTTCTTTGAAGACAAAAATAAGGAGGAGGAAAGAAAAAGGATCAAATTGGTTTATACACTCAGATGTGCATATGCTCAGCACAATATATCACACACCGAGCAAATCAAAGCCACCTTAGACTCAGCATTTCTGCAGCTCTTCCCTCCCCTAACCTTCCAGGCTAACTAATTAATAGACACCATATGTCAAGTACTCTACTATGGCCATAAATCCAGGATGTGAAGAGGCTGATCTCCTCATTGCCCTGGGGCCTTGTGCGCAAATCGAATTTAAGCATCACTATTGATTTGTTAACATTTTGTATCCCTCTGCCTTTTAACCTGATGTAAACAACGATACAAAGGAGAATCAGGGTCCAACCATACAAATACTTTCATCTCTAAATTTTTTTTGCCAGATCTTTTAAACAGCAATCAGCAGTAAGTTTGATTCCAATCAAACACTTTGCAGATATGACAAAAGTAGAGAAAATGATCAGAAACAAAACTTTGAATTCAGATCTTTATTATACAGGCCCAAAGCTGTGGTCACCATGCAGTTACACTGTAATGGAAATGATCTTGCTGAAAGGATCTCACTAAACAAATTTGAAGAGACCACAGACTACAGCATTCCAAATAACTGGCACTTTGATTTTTGAAAGAGCAAAATAAATAGAGGAATGGCAAGTATGTCCATTTCACATATGTTGGGGCATATATATATATTCCTTCTTTTCTATAGCTATTTTGGAGACAAAATTAGCAAATATTGCCCCAAAATACTGACCTTTCTTGTGAGGGCCCAGATAAGTTGGCTGTTTCTCTCTCCTTAGCTATTTGATCAAACACATTCTGATATGCCAAAACAAACACCTAGCCCACAACGTGTTGTTCTTTTTCTTGTATCGTTTTCCTACTTCCCGCTCTTTCCTCCACCATTCAAGACACTTACATGGACTAAGTGGAGACATTTAGTCAAATAAAAGCCCTGAAAATTTTCCTTTCTAGTTTTCCATGATACTTAAGGATACATAATTTAAGGATCCATCACAAATCTAAAGATGGTTCAGGTGTCTGACAAGTCATTAAAAAATCTCTGGAATATAGATAGCCACAGTGAAGAGCTGCACATAGACTGCACACATAGTGTTATGTAAAAGTGGTTACCTTTAAAAAAAACAACATTTTTTAAAATCTTTAGACCAAAACAAAGCATGTCTTATTCCCTAGAGGATTTTCTTGCAACCTGTTCTTCAATTATTTGCACTAGGAGATGCTACAAATGGTATTAGTTACAATAATGTTGTCTTCTGGTCCAGCAGAAGAACCTTTCTCTCCGATGGATGCAAAACTGTTCATCTGAGTAGATCATCCTCAACAGCGCAAATATGGTCTAGAAACTCATAGAGTTTATGGTTTTAATTTATAAAATTAAACCTGCGCCAGACAGGTAATACTGGTATGTAAGTTTGCCATCCCTGGGTTCTGTCAGAAACGGGGTACTGAGGTGCTCAGAGCCGTCTCAGTCTGCAGCGCTGGGATCCTTCTGGCACTTCAGACCCGAGAGGCGATGTGATGCATGCTAGAACATGGGCGCACGTCTCGCTTAACTCTGCAGAGCCAGGGGCATGGTAAGCTGCCAGAACTTCCTTCATCTTGCCTGTTGACAAAAGGAACAATAACTAGTCATCACTGGGTGCTGGAGTGTAATTCCAACTTCTAAAAAGTCCTGAAAATGAGACTGGTTTTTACTAGGCAATAGCAAATTTTCATAAATAACAGTTTTCTGATGAGGTTTACCATCTCTCTGTTACCTACGGGATGCTTTTGAGGGAGAAAGGTGTCTTATCTGGACGGTTCCTAAACTATTAGCCAGGATTAAGCACGCCACTATTTTAAAAGCATTATTAATTTTACCTTTCATTGTCCAGTAGCTTAGTATTTTAAAATCTTCATTGGGATATTATATAGCAGGTTTCCTCACCAAAAGTGCTGTATTGTCTGTTATGCACACTGATACAGTGTAAATAATTCAGAGGATTATTAAAAGACTTAATGAGTAGGAATCCTATAGATTAATAAGTGACTTACCTAAGCCTGGTATATAACTATCTCTGACACATACTGCTCGTGTCTGTTATGCACTGATGGCAACTATTCTTTGTTTATGAGTGTTTCACAAATGACACATTCAGTGGGCTTCCCAGAATTGCGGCTCAGGAAAGACCACTGGATTTTCTACTCTGATTTCCTGTCAATTATATTTTATCCAGATAGTCCTCTATGAAATCCATGCACCTTGGCTTTCTAAAAGCCAAACGTTTAGTATCACAGACTGAGAAGAGGATAGACCAAGCATACCTCTGCAATATATAGTTGCTACAGGATAGGTACGAAGAGACAGAAGTATGCTGGGAAGGTGATTCTTTAGCTAATATCTATTCTTTTTTCCATTCGCTATAATGAGACTAAAGACTGAGCTTTCACATGGATACAATTAAGTGTTTTGTATGCTAACACAGGGATCTGACTATGATCTATCAGCATCTATCAGCTTATTTCACAAAGACCATTCACAAAGCCATCAGACAGTAGTTAATTTCAATCAATACTGACATGGCAAAATTAGAAAAAGTTTAATTGCTTCAACCTAATGTAAATACAGAAGGCATGCAGTAAATTCCTGAATTATTATTATTATTATTTTTTTTTTTTTTTGCATATTCTGAAATTCTGGAGACATCCAAATTACTTTTTATTACTCTCATCATTTTCTCAATACACAGAAATCCCTAAAGGGCAGGGCTAACAGGTAATTTGATAAATCGCTTCATCCATCCCTGACCTATGCCATGTCTGCTGATGTCTGACCTATTTTTTAAACTTCTGCAAGGCTGAAGATTCTATGAATTCCCACTAAGCAAACTGCTCCAGAGCTCCTCTTTTCCTTGCCTCTTAATTTTTTTTCCTGATGCTTACATTGAATCATCCTTGCTATGATTTAAGTCGATTACGTTTTTTCCATACCAACAGCATTTAACTTCCATCAGTTAAATCCCTTCCTCTTCAGAGTCAACTATTGCTATACAAAGGCTGCTATCATGTCTTCCTTCCATCTTCCTGTTTCTAGACTAAACAATCCTTCAGTCTTCCCCTAAAGACCCATCCATGTGTTTTAGATCTTTGACTAGGCTCACTGGCCTCTCCTTAATGCTCTCTGGCTGAATTGGATCCTATTTGAGTAGCAGTTCCCACAGCTTGGTAAAGCACTGAGGCCTTATCAGTACTGATTAAAATAATTATGTTATATGCTTTATTTATTCCCATTCATATGCCCACAACATCATTGGCCTTGGTTGCAGTAGCACGATATCACTGGCACATGTTCAGCACAGGATCATTATATCAGTCTTCCGCAGCACTGCTGCCTGGCCACTCATTTCCCATTGGTATATGTTGCAGCTGATAATGCCTACCTATATGTATGCTTCTCTAGTCTGTAATTCAACTGCTGGAAATACAGTATTTTCTAGGCTACTCCAACACTTTATCAAGATCATTTTCTGCTCCAAGCCTTGCTTTAGCACGCTTGTTCTAGTCTAAACCTACTTTCTGGCTTTTCATTCACATTATCTGTGATAATACTGAGTAGTACCAGAACAAGTTAAAATGTTTGCAGAACAGCACTTAATGGTATATAATTGCAAAATACTCTCTGCATATGGTTTCCGAATTATTTACGCACTCACTTCACAATAATTTATTCTAGCTCAGTTTCCCCAGAACACAAGAGCATATAAACAACTAAAAATATATTGGCATACAGCCTTATTCAAACAAAGCAGGCAATACTATTAAATCTTTTGAAATTAAGAGAATGAAAGCATTATGTAGAAAAAATTCAACTGAAAACGTGACCTTGCTAATAACTGATTGTACATCCATATAACTACTTTCATGAAGTATGTGCTCTATTGGAATATTGTTCAATTAGGGCTTAATGGAACACTCTGACAGCCTCCTAAAACAGTTTTTTCTTCAATAGAAACCTTCACTTAGAAAACAGCAAAGATATATCACTACAATACTTCCATTGGAAATAAGTTAGTTGTACAGCATCAGAAAATATCAAGCTGCAAAATTACTATTCATCTCGCATAAGTTCTTGATCAGAAACATACTGAATAGAAAGCACAAACATCCACAGAACCAGCCACATCGACCCGTCTCATGGAAATGATTTCCACTTATGTTAATCTTGATGGAGACATATGACAACTGCACAAATACAGGAGGCACAGATCACTCTTCCTACCTAGTACAGGTTATCAGCCAGATTTTTTTCTTTTTCTAATTCTATGCCATATTCTATTTACTCTATCTGAGCCACTCACATAAGTGAAATAGCTTGCTCCCTGAAGTGGAGCCAGAGCTCTCGGTTCTTTCACAGTGATATGAAACATGATATTTTCAGTTCTGAACTAGAAACACTGGAAGCCAGCAGAAGTTGAACTACAAATCTAAATACAACACAAAACCAACTATTAAGTAACAAGAAATTTCATTTGATTTGGTATTTAGGCTCTATCTTATTAAATTTCCAGGAAGAGAAGAGAAAAGAAAACTGACTCTCAAAAATATGCGATTACAGAAAGACAATAGCATATATAGAACATAAAAATGTTTTCTATTTTCTTCAGTGGAAAAGGCGGCAATGTGAGGAGGGATGGCCCCATCTGCCTGACCCAGCACCAGCAGCAACATACAGCTGCTGTCTGACTGTTGGGGCAGGGGAGGGTTCTCACAATAATCTCTGCCTCCTATGGGAAGACAAAAGTCCTGAGACTGATATTAACCAGATGTCTTCACTTCTTTGAGATGAGTGTAGCTTTAGGGGTTTTAAATAAATATGTAAGAGACTTTACTGAGTAAATTTTAGGCATCTAGATGCTAAAATTACTTTCCTCATTTTGTTAGAGTCAGAGCTAGAATTTCCTACCTTTCCTTAGATTGAGACTTTTGGTATGGTAAAAGTGAAGGAAATACAAATCTCTCAACTGAAGTACAGCTGGAAGAGATTGCATGTAGCAGCTTGCTCAACAGCAGCAGAGATGGCACTCTGGTGATTTGCAAAGTTGTATCCGTCACAGCAACCCTTCTCTTAAAAGACCATCAGAACTGCCGCATGAACCCAGAAGTAAAATCTGCTCAGCTCGTCTGCTTTGCAGCCAAGGGAGGAGTCCTGCTTTCTATGCTCTGGTATTATGATATGATCATGTCCTGGTAGAGAAATGTGACTGCACCACTCCACATGGTGGTTGTAGTATCCCATCCCTATGAGGATGTGTGGATCTCAACGTGCTTTGAAGAGCCCTGAGCTCTACTACATGGACAGGATGCTTTGTTCCTCGAAGACTTTTGAAACCCATAGAGTGAGGTCACCTGAATGGGCTTCCCAACCTAAAAACATGGATCTGATGATACTATGGGGACAACAGAAGAGGTGAAGAGATGTCCACCTGCAGGAACTGGCATCACAGATGCTTACAGACCCCAGTGTGTGACTGGATGGGCACAGTCAATTTTGGAAACATCAAGCAGACATCAGAAGTGCATAAAGAGCAAGAGAGGCAAAGCTGGTGCACTGATACTGTTGTTACTTGAAATTGTCTATTCTGGAAATAAGGACAGTTTTTCTGCTATAATTCTACAGCAGTCAAATATCCTGAGGGATATTCTTAAAACATCCAGTGCATTCTTTTTTTTGAAGAACCACCACTTTTCAGTGATGGTTGAAGTTGCATACAGGGATGCAGTTCTGATAAACACAAGATCTCTTCTCATATCTGAAATTATGCACAAAGGAGCTGCTCCAGTCATATGGAATGGGGGGGTGATTCACTTCACCAGGGTTAGTTTTCTAAGGATGGGACTCAGTTGCCTAATCACAGGTGTCTCGTGCCATTTTAGACGTCCTAAATGTTTCCCACCTCATCAATGTATCTTTAATGGTACTTGCACATGCAGCACGCCATGGCAAACATCACACACATAGAGCCACCTACAGCCACACAGTGCTGGGCACCTCAGGAGGAGGACTTGTCTCACACTTGTTGAAGCATCAAATGTAAAAGTCAGGAGGCAGCCGCAGAGGTGTGTGGGTGACCCTGCCCTGCTGAGAGCTCTCTCTGCACTACAGGAACAAAGCAGTCAGCTCTGCAGTGTAAACGTTTTACATGAGATGAGAGTTGCACTCATTTTTGCAAAAGCAAGGAATGGGAGAAACTCCAAAAGTGTAGCATTAGCATGTTGATTGACAAAGGGAAAATTAGTGACAGTGTAATTAAGCCTAAAGTTAACAAATAGTGAATTAATTAATAGCAAATTCAAAAGTTTTAAAGAAGTTAGCCAGCACCATGAAACATACAGGTTTTAACTGACTTCAAATTTCAGTGAAAATTTATGGTTTAGAAAGTAAACTACTGATAATGAAATACCTCAATATTCTTGCTCCTGAACGTCATAGCCTCTATAATACGGAAATACTGATGATTATATACTTGAATTAAACTATGAAACATCCATCTCTAATATGTTAGAGAAGACTATCAAGATAACACTAATATTTGGAACATCATGTCACGTTGCCTATTTTGATGTCATATCTAAACAGGACATTTTAAAATTATGATAGTGATTGAGGTGATTCAATTAAAGGTGCTTTTTAGGGGTGTAAAATGAGTAGTGATGCTCAATATCTGAAATACTGTAGCATTTCTGTACTTACGTTACACAAAAATTCTCATAGCTGATTTTTCAAAACAAATTAACAGAAAAATATTAGGCAGAAGTATATCTAAGAATCTCAATGTCATAAGACGAAAAGTTAGAAATGAACAGCCCAGCGGCATACCACATTTGTAGTTTAAATATGACTAGGGTCCCAGCTCTCCAAAATGCAGCTGGGCACCCTGTGTCTTCCTATGGGCCTGGAAGAGCGCTGCACGAGAGAGGAATTTCACCATCTCTGGACAAACACAGCTCTTGACTTTATCAAATACGGCTTTGTCAACTCTAGAGGTTTTCTCCTGTGCCCGTGGTGTGATTTATTTCTGTAAAGCATCACCTGCTGAAGAGAGATGCTCATGTGACAATCTCAGTTTTCATCTTTTAGTTTATCTTTGTGTGCTTATAGACAAAAAGGAAAGGTGCAAAATGTGACTTTTGTCTCTTGTGAGAGGCTCAGAAGAGGCTGAGAAGAACAGAAACCAAAATAAAAGGGATTTGCAGAGCATTAATCTTAAGATTCCTCGGGATTTTAAAGCCAGTCTTGTAAATTTTGAAGCCATTACTTTTTGCTTGTTTGACATGTGCGGGACAAGAAACATCTGGATCTGCTGCCTGCCAGATCTGCAGGCTGAAGCAGTTACCTTGCTCAGCAGTACTATGAGGGAGACAAGGATTTACATTACTGCTGGAGTACAGCCACGTGGCTAGAGGACTGAATCGTGACAGGGAGACAGCTCCTGACACAGCAGGCAGTACACTCAGTCTGCACTCAGCAGTGCTCATGGGCGTGGATATAGTGCAGCAGGGTTTGAGAGCTGGAAACAGAGCTGGAGAACTGCTGAAGAACATAAGGAAGTGCAAAGAAGGAAGAGCCTTAATTCCTGCCGTTGGGCCTAGCTACAGGGATGCTTTTGCTTTGCCTCGAGGCAGGGATGCATTCACAAGCAGGGCAGTGGCAGTTTGGACAAATCCTTTGGGTTGACCTGAAATGCCGAAGGGAAAGGCTGATGGAGTTGGTTCTCAGCCTGTATGAGGGGATGAGGATAAGGATGAATGATACGAGAAGAGGCTCCATCTCACTGAGAGCTCCTCATTCCCCAGGGCAATCTCAGGAGCATGCAAAATTGTAGACCTTTGCTATTTGGAGCAAGATGGGTACCACACATGGGAACACAAGACTTAGGTTCCTTTCCATTAACTGACCAAGCTGTATCCCATTTTTTTTTTTCTGACTCTTTCTGAAATTCATTGCTTATATTTATAGACACACATAAATAAGACAACACCTATGCAGGTACTTTTGCTTGTTAGGTTTTTCTACTCTTTCCTAATAGCTTGCCTCTACATCCATTCCAGTTTGATTCAGTTCTTCATCAACATGGGTGATGAAACCTCTGTACTACATATAGCCTACAAATACCTTCTATAAAGGCACTGATAAATTCACTACGTCTGCTGAAAACACCTTACACGGTATGCCCTAAGATAGCATCTATCTTTTACTCAGCTATATTACATCTATGGCTCAGAGACATCCCACAACTAATCAACATGCTTTGTTTTTCCTCCACTTTACTATCTCCAACAGGTAAATGCAGAAATTGCATTTCTTTGTTAAAGTGTCTGACTTCACATGGGTATTACTAAATTTTATCCCAGTCTTTCAGCATTATCTTTGGATGAAACACATCTGCAGCTATATGCTAGGTTTTCACTAATATGCAGAATGAATCTTTGCCTTGTTTGCATGTGCCTTTGCTATCTAAGAGTTTTGTTTTCTCTCTGCTAGTAGTCATGTAGCAGAGACCTTCAGCTTCCTTCCCACATGCTCTACACAGTCCCATTCTGCAGTAGAAATACTATTTCCAACAGTTGAGTGCAGAAATTACTTCCCTGGAGGAATTAGAAATGTAGGAATAACCAAGAAAGCTGAACCTCACAAACTATAGATTCATTTAAATATACTGAAAATTGCTTGAGAAAAGTCAGATACATTTAAACTTTTAATTGCTTAAAAGAAATAGCTTTAGATAATATCTTAACTTTATTGAAGGTATAAGGTATGACTAGTCATTACTTGTGGCTTTTCTGTAATCTTAACAGATCAGAAAGTCAGCAACTTCAGTGCTGACTTATGGGGTCTGGCAATAAATGTACTTCTGGCATCTCTAATTCAGATTTATAAATTAGAATGTTGCATAGCCCCATACTTTTGTTTGTCCACAAATGTTTCTGTATTGATGGTAAATCAGCCTAATGCTAAGTAGCCGACAATCTTTCTGTAGAACATTTTCTTCACATCATTGTTAACTCCATTTTCTAATCACAAGAGAATTTTTTATTTTACCAGATACCAAGCTCAACCTTCTCTTCTAAAATACAGACCAAGGAACTCTTCATGTCAAAATAGAAGAACCTCCATCACCACTAATCTGTTAGCCCTGACTAAGAAAGCCTTTGATCTGATCTTAAACAATGACAATTTCTTGATGCCACTGACCTTAAAATGATGCTTTTTTCATACGCTCACTTTTGAAACCTTGTCAAGTTTCAAAGTTTTAGGGCATCCTATATTAGGCACTTAAAAACATTTAACTTTTTAAAACATGCTGCTGCAAGGAAATAATTGTGGGGAGTTCTTTTCAGAAATAGGAAAATTGAAGTCAAATTCAATGCTAATTGTGCAGAGATAAGCATTTTTTGCATGAAAAGACGATCACTAGAGTTAGGATCTTTGTTCCCCAGCTCCAGCACAGACCACCCACTCTACAGAAAGTCATTCATCAACTCCTGGTAGGAGAAAAGTGCAGCCAGCTCCAGATGCCAATGATCTCCAGAGAGCAACATTGGTGAACAGGAATTATATGATTTTTTCAAAGGACATAAACCAGAAAGGTTCTTGCTAATTATGATCTTCTCTAACTGTAACTATCACCAGCATTTCTGAAGAGATCAGACATTCCAAGCATGAAGGTACATTAACAAGCTGTTTGAGATAGAGGAAGATAAAGAAACTTCGGAGTTTCTCAGTCTCCAGTCAGATTAAGCTGTCAAGAACATTCAGTTCAAAAATAATCTGAAGACCCTTCTTTCACCCTGAAGACACATTGTTTTGTCTTTTGAACAAATTCACAAAGGGAAATTCCTGTACTATATTCAAAGCGTTTAGTAAATAAAACAGGGTGTTGCAGTAGAAGGTGCTTGAGATGTACTCGAACAATCTATTTCAATGCCAAAAGAGCACTTAATCAGCTGTTAGGTCATGCTCTTTGGCTCATATCACTAATAGCAAAGTTTTGCTATCAGTATTTCATTAGAAATTCTACAATTATACATTGAACCAGAATATATTTTATTCTCTAATTGCAATACATGATTCTGCAGTGATATAAATAGTTGGAAAAACATATGTACTGCAGAGAACAAATACTAGACCAGAAAAATACGTCTATAATATAATGGGAATACTTGAGTAAGAAGGCTTAGTAAATCCAAAGAAAAGTTAATTACTATAGTTACTTTAATTAGTGAGTTTCCACGTATGTTCAAATAAGATTGATGAAATATAATATGCAGCTACATTATATAGTCATTTCTTGAACAGATACAACCTAGGAAAATTTGGTCTGTTGCCTCTAAATAAAATTTGTAGATGCCTAAGAATGTAGATGACTTTCCAGAAATGTTATTTAGAAAGGTTTGAGGACTTTTTTGTTTTGTTTTTGGTATACGTATTTTTTTTTGCAAGTGCAGTGCCAAATATTTTTTTACCACTGAAGAAATGCTATTTCAGCTGCATTTGAGCAGAGTAATAGTGGTAGCTAATGGCCTATTCAGTTAATCATAGTTATTCACTCCTTGGAAATGCCTGAGAATATAATAAATGTTTTGTTTTCTACGTGGACTCTTAAATTACTGGCATTATATAATATACATGATATATAACCCATCAGGATGAATACAAACTGAACCCAAAACCACTCCCTTCAAATAACTTCAATATTTGGAGCCTCTGAAGAATGAAAAATGCTGTTCTTATCCAGAGAGCTACTGAAATAGCACTGATAGCAGGGTAAGAAAAGGCTATAAAGAAAGTTCTGGTTTAACTAAAATGTGGTTATTTGCCATCCACTTAGAGAGGTCCGAAATAACTATTACAGACCATTTTTCAATAAATAAAAGAAGAAACATCCTCAAAGAGCTGAATCACGTATATCCTTTCCCAAATAAATAAAGGTTGTAGATGTAGTGTTGCAGTTTGGCCCATAACAGACAGATCAAGCAGTTTTCAGTCTGAGACCAATACTTGCATTGGTCTGCTCTATCAATACATGATTTACCTTGTTCACCTCTCATTTTACATTCACATGTGCCTTAGAAATATCCATCAGCCTTAGCTTTGTTGTTGCTGTTTTTTTCCCTTCAGCTTTAGGAGATTATATTAATTACTCCGTGTGAGGTCTGTCTGCCACAACAGAAAGGGCAGAGCTGGTTATAACTAATCTTTTTCTGGTTGCCATTACAGCAAAGAGGCACATCAGTGTAGTTTCTTCAGGAATTTTACTCCAGAGATATTTTATAAAGCTGTGGATTAAGCTTTAAAACAATGGCAGGCTTCCATGGTCAGAGATAGCTATTCTTTTCAGTTGCAATTGCTTTGCAGAAAGGATTAGTTCATTGGCTCAGGAAAATACCCCATGGACTACTTCAAGGAGCGAAGATAACTACAAAGATCATCTTCCCTTGACTTTATGGATGGAAGAACTCTGCCATGAACACCGCATTTTTTGTGTTGCCTTTTCTAGCTGAGATGTCAGTTACCTTGGGCTGTTATATGCCCACATAGTTGACAAACAAAAGGAAGTTTAACTGTTCCACAGCATAACCACTGCTCATCTGAGATGGGAGCACAACCAAGGAAAGATGGTTGAGATGTTCAACCATTCATTTTCAGCAAGGTTCTCAAAAGAGGCCAGTTATAATTCTGATGCTTAGCTTATTTGAGGATCTTCAATAATAAAAAAAGATGCCTAAAAATCAGATGTGATATAAAATAGGGTAACGTTGCAAATAGCTTACAAAATAGGATTAGAATTCACCACAATTGCAGTAATTCAGATAATTGTTCTGAAGTTAATGCACAGAATCCATATACACAAGTGGAGATCACTGTTGAAGGCTAATGCCAGTGGCACAGATATAGAAAGGAGACAGTACTGCAGAAGAGATCTGCAGAGGGGTTATAGTGGTACATAAATTGTAAATCAGGATATGTAGTTGCAGAAAAAAAAGCAGTCTGATTATATATTCATGATAATGCTATACACAAATTGAGGAATTACTCTACTTGTTCCCTAGGAGCAGTGTCAAAGCTTAGGCTGCATGACTACATCCAGTTCTGCCAACGATGCTGTCAGTGGAAGAAAACTAATGAAGGGAGTCCAGATGAAAGAAAAAAAATGATAGTGTATGTAGAACAAGGAAAAGTTGAAAGAGTTAGATTAATGTTTAGTCTAGGGAAAGGAAAGACTGAGATAACATTTCACCTATGCAAATGTTTGCTATGAAAAGTCAGTGGTAACTAATTGTTCCCCATTTCCATCATGCATGATGGAAATGACTTAATATATGGTAGTGGAGATTTAAGTCAGGCAACGAGAAAAACTTTCTAACAAAGACAATTAGCCCTGCAAGAGGCTATCTATTCATAGAATCATAGCATGGCTTGGGCTGACACAGATCTTAAAGATCTAGTTTTAACTCCTCTGCCACAAGCAGGGTTGCCACCCACCAGCTCAGGCTGCCCAAGGCCCCATCCAATCTGACCTTGAATGTCTCTTTTTAGTTTAAAACCATTCCCTCTTGTCCTATCACTAAACTATGTAAAAAAAATAGGTCTCTCTCTCCTGTTTGTAAGTTCCCTTTAAGTACTGGAAAGCCACAATGAGGTCTTCCCAGAGCCTTCTCTTCTCCAAACTAACCAAGTGCAGCTCCTTCAGCCCTTTCTCACAGGAGAGGTGCTCCAGCCCTTTGATAACCTTTATGTACATCACACTTGTGCTGGGGGCCCTAGGCCTGGACACAATTCTACAGATGGGGCCTTACAAGGGCAGAGCAAAGGGGGACAATCACTTCCTGCACCCTGCTGCCACCTCTCTTTGGATGCAGCCCAGGATACTGTTGGCCTTCTGGGCTGCAAGCGCACACTGCTGGTCCATACCAAGCTCTTCACCCACCAGAACTCCCAAGTCTTATTCTGCAGGGCTGCTCTCAATGAATTATTCTCCCAGTCTGCAGACATATCTAGAATTGCCAAGATCCAAGTGCAGACCTAGCCTTGTTGAATCTCATCAGGCTCACATTATTCTCCCAGTCTGCAGACATATCTAGAATTGCCAAGATCCAAGTGCAGACCTAGCCTTGTTGAATCTCATCAGGCTCACACAGGCCTACTTTTCAAGCTTGTCCAGGTCCCTTTGGATGACTTTCTCTACTTCTACTGTATCAACTGCACTACTTAGCTTGGTGTCATCAGCAAACTTGCTGAGGGTGCGCTCAATCCCACTATTCTAGTCAGTGATATAGATGTTGAAGAGCACTGGACCCAGTATGGACTCCTGGAGGATACCACTCATCACTGGCTTCTACCTGGACAAACAGCTGTTGATCATAACCCTGTAGCTGTAACTATCCAGTCATGTTGGTTGTCTCAGATAACTTCCTCATCTTGCACATGCCTTATCATAGATTCTAGAAGGATCTATTCCATGGGCTTCTCATGCACAGAGGCTTACTGGTCTGTAGTTTCCTGGGCCTTCTTTTCTACCTTTCTTAAAAAACAGGAGTGATAATTCCCTTTTTCCAGTAACTGCTACAGTGTAGGCAGGCAGAGTGGAACACTTCCATGATGTCTTATCAGTGCTTTAGCCTTAAACATAATAACCTATAAAAAAATATACAACCCTCTATTTAAAAAAGATAATTAGATAAAAACAGATCAAAGAAAACATCAAAAGACCACTACTATGGTCCATGATTATGCTTGACAACTTGAACACATTAGAGGACAATCTATAAAGACTGGATGATGCGCTGGAACTTGTGACAACACAAACTATAGTTCTGGAAAAATCAAATTCATGGACAGATTTGATTTAACTGATTCTGTCAGTTATTCAATTGCTCTTTCTACTTTTACGTCAAGCTTAACAGCTTTCTGAAAAAGTTCATCAGCTTCAAATGAGAAGTCCATACTTAAACCATTTTTAATGATGATTTACATAATTTTCTTGATAGGATGTAAAAGTTAGTGTAATTACATTAGCTTTTATTTACAGACAGACAACTAAGGAGACATACAGTTTACAGAAACTCAGATTTGCATGTTTAAGTAGTCCTTGCAGGAAAAAAAAAATATATAAAAGAAACAATACAATACTGATACAGAAAGGTTTGCAATGCAGTGATCTGATTATTCTTTATGTCTTTTCAAATGTGTCAAGGTAACTCAATATCTGTTTGCCTGAAGGCCTTTAAAATACAATTAAATAAAACAATTATTTTCACCCTGAAGCATTTCTGGGGAACTAACTTGCAGGATCTGGAAATGCCCAAGAGAGCAAAGCACTCATTAGATTGAATTCCTGCTTTGATTCCTCAGCCACTCTAGAGCCTTTGCAGACTGCACCCACACGAGTAATGATCATCTATAAAGAAAATGAATTGCCTATAAAATGATGTTGCCAAAGCGGGCAATAGCAACTTCCCAAAAATGTCAGTTTTTCTGCATTTTGTTAAACTGCCCTGTTGGGGGATCAACTTCGTCCTCTCCACTGAGTACTGGCACCAGCTAAATGCTACAATGTAGTAAATATTCCTTTCTGATAGGTGCTCACTTTATATTGCTGCAAACGGAATAATTATTATAGAAACATATAGTGCCATAAACAGTAAAGAAACCAGGCTAACTAGAGACTGAGGACACAAAAAGGAAGATTCCAAGGCCAGAATAGTTGCCTGTAACTTCACAAACTAAAAGTATCTTTGTCTTTCTGAAACTGAAAGAAAAAAACCCAAACCTGTCATTATTCCTTTATCATACAGGGAAAACCAAGACATTAAGCAATTTGTCAATACCACACTGAAAGCCTACAGTAAGCTACAGAAGACCCAGGCTACAGTGTCTCTCTCTCAGTTCATTCAGACCTCATTAAACCGTAATACAATCTTCCTATGAATTAGCAATATATATATATATATATAACACAAAGGTGAACATGGATAGGAAAGCCTAATTCCCCTGACATTTCTGAAATTTTCTTGTTGATGTATTTATACAAAAGATCAAGACCCCTTCCTAAAATGGGAGGTGCTTATCTGAAATGGGAAGATAATAGAACAGAAACAGAAGCAAATTAGTCAATATACTCAGGAGATTAGAAACAGTAGGAAGGAAAAAAACCAAAAATCCAATGAGGAATGAAAGGTTTCTGAAGATAACACTACTTTCCTCTGATCTCTGCAAAATTGGAAGGAATAAGGGATTTGCAGGAATTCAGCAGGCACAATTGTCTAACTGCTGCCATAAGATTCTGTATTCTGTGACTTTATGGTTTTATCTTAGAAATATCTGAGCAAGAAAGCTTGAAAGATGAAGTAGCACATTTGTGTAACTACCAATGTTCATTCTAAATACAGTCTCTCAGGATTACATGTCAAGCATTTCAAATTAAAACCTTGGTACACCAAGTTTAGTATGGGCTTAAGTGCCTTGAAAAAAAATCAGGTGATGATTGCTTGGGGATTTCTATAATAAAATGAAATTGCATGAATAAGACACTGTACTTTGTGGGAAGAGACAGGAAAATACAACATAAACTGTGCAAGTACTTATTCATAAGCACACAAATAACGACTTTCCTGTGATAATCTAATTTGTGGTAGGCCGATTTCAACACACCTACCAGGAACCACCAAACATTTCAGTTCAAAATCTGATTTACTTCCCAGGTGCAGTTCCTTCAGGATTTACTGGGGAACAAATTCTGTGTCTTTGAAAACTGGTGCTTTCATACTCTGCTCTGTACCACACTCAGGATGAACAGATATGTCATGGGAAGGGAACAACAGACTTGCATAACCTCTGAGACTGAAATCTATCACTTTGTTGTTAGTACCAAAGGTCAGATTGCTATGTTTTGTAACTGATTACTGTTCATGGGTATACAATTATAAGCTAAATAAATCTGATGATAGTACCATTTGCTTCCTGTGCTGGAACGAAGATTTTTCAAGTGCAAAGAATAAAATGGCATTTTCATATCCTGCAGCACAAAAATAATTGTGGCAGAGGAGTCCTTTTTAATGTGATGACACATTGATTTTTGGAGGCAAAGTATGGCTTTATTTTGTAAAGCAACTTCCTTATAATCATGTCTTAGTTTGTTGTCTTTTGTTTAAATTATTCAGTAATTGAATAATACTGTTTCAAAGGTCACGTAAAACAAAAGCAGGTATGGAGACAAATTAGAATGAAAACCTACTTATATCTACCAAATGCTGTCAGACACCAGGAATACCATAAATAAAACTTCCAAGAGTCTGGTGCCAAGATATTTACTCAGACAACACCCAGACTTATGAACTCACATCTATAGGCATTAAAACACATTTGAACACACATGAATTAAACAACACTAAAATGCATCTCAGTTAAATATCTTGCAACCTGGGAAATGTACTTGCTTTATGAAAACCTAATTGAAAGCCAAAGAACATATCATATCTTTCAATGCTAATGAGAAATCTGCCTTCTGATTCGATCAAAAATATCCTGAATTAAGTGCTTCTGAAAGCAGAAAGGAAGGAGAATCTCAAGGAATGATGTGTGAAAGACCACATATAGAATATTTTAGGGGATGAAACTCCTTCACATGAAATATTTTGAAATTTGCCAAAGCTAATGCTATTAAAGAAGAGCTGACTGGTGGGACAGTAGTTTCTGCATAACGTTTTCCTAACTCTTTTAATATGAAACTTTGGAAATCAGCCAAATTTCACAAAATGCTTTTTTATTTGGATAGTACTGCACATTCTATCATAGAAAAAGATGGTTTCATTAGAAAAACAACAATGGAAAACTTTCATGAGCTCATCTAACTTAAACCATAATGTCAGGAAAAAAAAGACAGCTGGCAGACAAACATGAACTGAGCAAAAAGACCAACATAATGCATTTTAACATTAGACTTTGAAACTTGCCACAGTTTTGTCAGTCATACCAATAGCAAGTAAGTATTGTTACATGAGTATTGTTTTTAAACTAATCTTCAATTTTTTAAGTGTTGTTCACATTTTTCTCTGTTTCACCATATTTGCCTTATTTATTCCTTTTCACGTAGACAGTGCTGCAGCTGTGCACTCATCTGTGCTTAAACTTCAGCACACAAAGAATTCCAGTTACTCTAAACTAATTAGTCTCATCTCATGTACTTTCTCGAATCAAAGATTAAATTCTAAAATTTAGTATAATCATAAAGAGATAGTTAAACAACATAATGGGATGAGAAGTTCTATCTACTTTTCAGTGTAGTAACAAAAAATCAGAAGCACTATTGTAACAGCACTACTGAATGTCTCAGTGAGTAGTCTTGCATTATATCACAATTCCAGTGCACGTATTCTAATGGAGTTTTGTTTTGGTTTTTTTTTTTTTTTTTTGCATCTTTTTTTGTCAGCTTTGCTCTTTAGTCTTCTCAAATGTGGCTTGGTCCTGAAAATTGTCAAGGATTAAATAAAACTGTCCAAAAGAAGGTAGAAGGGAATTAAACTCAGTAGTATATTTAAATAATTTAGTCATTGTTTTCAGATGGTCACTATTGAAACCTTAAACTCACAAAGCAACTGGGAAATCAATAGCTACCAAGATGAAATCCATCACATCTGCCAATATCTTATGCATAAGATGAAATGAAAGACCATTATATTTGCTCTAGAATGACAGTATCATTTGAAGTGGCAGGAACTCAGCATGAGTTTGTTTAAATTCATCAACCTGTCCCCTGACAAGGAATAGTCTAATCACTTTCATCTTCAATAGAGGAGACTCTCGACAAACCACAGATATTTCATTCTGACTGAATTCTACAACAAGGTTTTTTTCCTATCTACCTGTTTATATGCTTGGACAGTATACTGTTTTTCTACTGTTAAGTTACATCTGTCTTTATACTCTCTTAAAATGCATACAGCCTGGCACTGATCTTCATACAATGGCTCAGATGCAGCTCCCTGGGCTCTTCATTTAACATCAGATGGGAATTTGGGAAACAAGTGAGGTAGACATCTTACCAGTCCAGTTACTAACAGCTACATCCCCTTATGATCTTATGCCAAACTCCCAAGACTCAAAAGACTTTACTCCATCACATGCCTGCTGTGCTCCTTTACGCAAGCCATTTGTTCCCCAGAACAGTCTGGCTTTTTCAACTGTCAGTGCTCTAAATCATAACAGCAGCTGCTTTCTTCCAGTATGCACAAGAACGATTTCTAACATAATCAAACTTAGCTCTCCATATTGGCCCCTAAGTTACTGTTAGTTAATGCTGCTAGTTGTGTCTTTATTACTTATTTAATATACACTTAATAAATATTTTTTAGGGATATAGAACACATCTAGAGTAATGATAGGGAACCATAACATCCTGAGAACCATCAAAACCCAAATCAGCAACAGGGAAGCAGAGCAAATCTTTTTATGTGACTCCCTGCTGAGGCATTGGGCAGATCCAACATATTCACAGCCTCCTGGACTTGCTCTTTTTTTATTATTAAAACCAGGTTGTATTCTGCTTCCCAGTGCCAGATCCACAAACATAGTGCAATGATGCCTTGAGCTTGCCTAGCACAAAGCAACCCCATGCTCTCGGAACTTTCTCTGCCTGGGCTGGTACAACGCTCTTTTCGGCACTCCATGCTGATCTGCACTCATTTTTTCAAGGCTTGTCAAGGTGCCTGGAGAGATGTTTCTCAGCAGAACCTGTTTGATATTTTGTGTTTCAAAGAAACACATTTGGGAAACATCATCTGGCTGGAGCTTTGCTACAGGCACTTCAGCTCGTGGATAAGCAGCATATGGTGGGTGGTTCATAACGCAATGACACGGACATGTGAAGAAGTATTTTCTGGGTACTTGGACTAGCCCTAAGAAAGCTGACCTTTGGGAACTGATACTATTCAGTAGTAAATTCTCCTCTAGAGAACACCAGTGACAGCTTGCTCTTTGGTCTTACAGGAATGAGAACCTCCCACATTTGGATTTACTAGGCAAGTGAATAGGAGGAACAGATGACTTTTTCACCTCCTCTCACGGGGCCAGCACAGCTCAGGTGTGCCATTTAAAGTGCCAGTGCAAAACAAGAAAAAGCAACACTGCCTTTAGAAGGGCTGTTGAAGATTTTTAAATCAGCAAAAGGAATTTGGTATTCTGATAATTTATTTAATCTTGTTTTTCATTTGTATTTTCATGGGGTTTTTTTTGTTCGTTTGTTTTCTCTACAGCTAGGATAAGTCTTACTAAAATAAGAAAATTAACAACTATAATTTCTGCTGAGAGGATACTGTACATCTCCTTAAATCTGTTTAGCAATGATACAGTCTACTACAAATTCAGAACTTGACTTCTATCTTAGAGAATAATAAGTACTATGTATCTTATTTCCAGGTGGAAAATTAATTATCTTCAGTTCTCACCCTTTGAATGTATGAACAGTCATTATCTGTAAAGAATGCTCAAACAACTAACAAAATTGCCATTTGCATTGAAGTTCCCTACATACAGAATTTTGTCTTTTGCTTTACATAAGAAACTCTGTTTTCTTTGGCATAGCCGTATGCATTCTTTCATCAGTCATATAAAGAAAGACATATTATAAACAACAATAACAACAAAGCACACATAATAAACTAACAAAAACCCAACCAATCAACAAAAAAGTCAGAAAATTACTGCCCCTCATCTCCTTATTTCACTGAGTGCTGTGCAAACCAGCATTTATGTGTCCCTACAAGAGTTGCTGCTGTGTGTCTCCATCCACTCCACTTGGTTTTTCTTCAACTACCAACCACAGGTCATTGAAATTCTCTGTTTTTCTAATAGAAACAGTGTAGCTGTTAACTTGAAAATTTGAAAGCTGGGAAACAAGAAGCTGCTACAAGAAGAGTGAAGACAACAAACTCCTGCAGGAGGATAGGGCCACAGGAGATGTTACAGCACTGGCACCCCTCACTAATATGGCAGCAAGATAGAAAGGGAGCACAAGAAGCAAAAGACATACATGCAAAACTATGGAGCTGTGCCTGAGACTGCTTCTATCCTTTGGTTTACACACACTAAGACCTATTCAGAAGATGTCTATGCTGGAGCAACCACATTATACCTAACTTAATGACTCTGTATTTGACAATTTTTCATACATATGTAACAGCTGAAAGTATATTTAAACTTAAATCCCAAAGAGACGTAGAACCAGATACTCCTTTACTTCTTTTAATTCAAAGCAAAATCATATTTTAGTCCTTACAGCGTAGCTAGAGAAAATACTATAATCACCTTGTTCTTGAGCAGAGCAAGAAGATATTCACTGCAACATGGAGAGAAAATGAAAAGAACAGGAATTTCAGAGAAGAACTGCCAAGGGTCTCATTAAAGAGATGAATTGGACACTCACAGTGAAGGTTATGGCATAAAAATCACAGGTTTCCTTGTATTTGCTTTCACATCTCCACATTCTAAACATAAACCTGCAGTTGCTTTTGATGTACTGAGTATAAAGCACTGTAAAAAAGCTGAAGTAAAACACTGAACTAACACCCCTATGTTTGAAGGTACCACTGTACTGAGGAAACCAATGTACAGACAATAGTTGGAAAAGTAATTCTTAGCTAACCTAAACTATACTCATAATAGTTTTATTAGAAACAAAATATTTTATAAAGCAAAGTATGCTTCAAATCACTTGCTCCGTTAAAGGCAAATTATCATGTCTCAGGCAAGCTCAAGAAATTTCAAATCTAAAGTCTAGACTAGTTACTAAAATCAATGTACTCTAGATCCGCATTAAGTTTTTCCTGCTTCTCCAAGATCAATCACCTGTGGCATGAGAGAAGGAGTACAAGATGATCTCTGTAAATGCAAAAGAAAAGGTTTTTTGGACAACTACAGTTTTTGGTTTCCGCTTTCACTCAAAAGCTTCAAAACAAATAAAAAACACTCAATAGATATTGTAACATGATCGAAAGCACAGCAATGACAGCATCGTAACAAAGTTCCAGGCTGCAATAAGCAAGGATATGCCCAAATGCAGCAGCCATAGACACAGAAACAAAGGAAAAAATCTGCTTACCCTTAGGACGCCTCAGGTACACAGGGATCTCCAACAAGAAACCCTCACCTCCACTACCAGCCCTTAAATGAGCTCTGGGAAGGGGTGTATCTGGCTCCACCCCTTCCAGTCATTCAGGTGCATTGCATGCACCTGAGCACCCCTGGATTAGCCCTGCCTTCCCACCAGGGGAATCACTGCTTCAAGCCCTGAATTAGCATTTCCACTACAGGTACGATGGAAGATTTTCTTACAACAAATAAAAAAAAAAAAAGCTTTTTTTTTTTTTTTTTTTTTTTAAGTTTTGAGATCCTAAGTAAGAAACTTAATTTATTATGCATCTAGAATGGAGCTTGACCTGTTAGAAGAAAACAAGTTGTGTTTGATACAAAGAACTTGATTCCAACAAGACGCTGGAAAAATAAGATGCTTTGGAAGAAAAAATGACCGGTAGAAGAAATTACAAAGCAGAAATACATTAATATGAAATAAAGCTAAACAGTGTTTTCAGTGAGTTATAGCAGGCTAATTCATGTGCAACTGTTCTAACAGTCAAGCATTAGAAATGCCGGTATCTAGACATAGAGGTAAACTTAAATCCAGAGAAAAAGAGCATAAAAATATTCTTCTGTGGTATGTAAACTCTCTCAAAGCAGCATTATGCAACTATATTGGATTAATGATAAATGTATCTTAAAATTTACAACAAAGTAAATTACGTACTATTTTCTTCCTGCCTTTACTTGAGATATTACAGAAATTAAGTTAGGACTATTTAAGTGCCACAGCTATATCTTCCCACATGTTAAACTTATGAAGATTCTTTTTACATTTTAGAAAATAGTACCTGTGATGTATATTATGTTAAGCCACTGAAACTATATATAAAACGTGCTCATGCATCCAATACATTCAGTATTGAATGTTACTATGGAATATGAATAAAAATATACATAATTTCCATATGTTATTTGCTATATTCACTATCATAATGCATGACCTGTTAAATAGGATGCATAAAGGCAAGGGCTTCATGAAGAAATCTTCCAGGTGATGGGTGTAGTAAAATAAATACTATCAACTTGGAGTAAATGTGTAGGTGATTAAAGCCTATCTTTTCTTATTCGTTAGACTTGATCCTGTAAATGACCAAATATTATGCAATTTTTTGAAGGAATCATAATATTTCTCACAGGACTGAGGGTAGGGGATTGGCTTATAGGTGAGGATGTAAGATGGCAGCTACTTCCCCACTTCTGACTTGCTGCACTTGGTGGGATACGCTGACATCAAGATGCCAAAAGATGCACTTGCACTACACCAGCTACCTGGGAAGGGCAAGGTGCCATAAGGCCTGCAGAGAAGCAGGAGGTGGATGAAGAGAAAGAGGAGTCACTGTCAGAGAAACAGGGTGTGAAGAGGGGTTCCTGTTGGCACACTGCTTTTGCACACCATTGGCAATACAACACAAACTGTCTAATAACAAGGAATCTGCTGAAACTCTCACCTGCCAGAGTTGTGTTATCCAGAAACATCAAAAACACATGAATACATTTAAGCGGTCCTATTCTGGAAACAAGTTTTATCAGTACTTCACTGCAGGTATTCAAGGCCAGCTTGGACAGGGCCCTGGGCAGCCTGATCAGGTGTGTGGCAGCCCTGCCCCTGGCAGGGGGTTGGGTCTTGGTGGGCTTTGAGGTCCCTTCCAATTCAAACCATTCTGTGATTCTATGATTCACTGGGGCAAAGCACTCCTGTATAGTATCCAGGGAATGATCACATACATTCTATAACCTATATATGAGCCCATGAAAGTTACTCCAAAAAGAAAACTGATTTCATTGAGAGCAATTATATATTCTATATAAATACAGGGGATTAATATTTAAAAGTTGATAGGATCAAAATAATCACTGTGACAAATCTACAAAGCACCTAATATCCAAGCACCCAGTAAAAGAGTGGGTAAAAGCTCTTTCCTCAGCTCTTTCCAGATGTGTATGCATCCAGTCTCCTTTCAGACGTGATGCATCATACTGCAAAAAAAGAGCATTTCGCATAATAAAACATACCGCGCAGCAGTTAAACAGAAGACTCTTACACTCAGAGAAAAAACATATTCTAAAGACAATGTAAAGCAACTCCCTCAACTGAGCTGTCCTGATCACATTTGTCCAATTTATAAAACAATAGGTGTTTGAAGATCACAAAGAGAAGAGCAGAAAGTAGCCCAGGGAAAACTCTGCTTGCCTCTCATCAGGACATGTAGAAGGAAACAAACTTTTAAAAGTTTTCTAAGTCCTTGAATTACTTTGTAATGTGACAGGTAAGAGCCAGGAGCTGGTAGGCACTGCTCACTGGTCAGAGTGGAGAGAGAGGTGGCAGCTCCCAGCAAAGCCCTGCCAGGTCAATTACAGTCAGTTAAAAAAGCAGAGAAATAGCTCAACAGCCACTTCCACAGACCTTTCTCCTAAAATATCACAGTGACAAACGACATCTTTTAAAGTAGGTTCTGATCCATGAAATTATGAATGTGTAATGCCTGCTCGTTTTAGCAGGCTTGTAAAGAACAAGCACATAGGAACTGACACACTGTCCTGAATCTGATAGACAACAGGAAATTCCCCTAGGTGGACTGAAAACCGTGCACTGAAGCACAGCTGTGAACTATTTTGAGAATCATGTTCAAGTGATACCTGAATAGGGACTAGGAGAGCAGTTGTCTGGTTCCTATGTAACACAAGGGACTGTGAAGAAACAGCTACAGCTGAATACATTCTGTGCACCCTCTGCTGGTTTCAGAGCAGCAAGCAGCCAAATGTCAGGACATCAATTTAATAAGGCTGAAGCAAAATCCAGGGAAAAAAAAAAGAGATGTCAACTGCAAGCAACAGTAAGAAGAGATATCAAATTCATTTTCAAAAATTCAAAAATAAATGTTTGCAAAGAACTTTTTATTTTGGAAGTGGAAAAAGAAAATTAATATTGAGTGGACGCTACTCACTTGCTCACAGATGTTTCATATCAAATTAGAAAATTTTCTGTTCCTATGTTTTTACTGTAACTTCTTAATACTTGTTTAAATCTACTTTAAATCCATCTGCATGTTTTTCAAAAGTAGTTCAAACTAAGCATTTGCTTGGATTTCAGTGTTCTGTCCTTCCTCAAAAGAACAAGTAGATTAGATGAATCTTACAAACCTTAGCAAGGAAACTGAAGTCAGTGACTATAGTGTATTTAAAAGAAAACCAGCCTTTTTCCTAGCAGCTATTTCAGCTGTTTCTCATTATGGCTTTCACCGAACTAAGACAGACATCCTACTCATAAAGTAAAGAAAATAGGAGTCAGCATTTACTGTTTCTTTTCAGAATCACTTCTTTCTCTTTAGCATAGCTTTTACAAACATCACAGTTTGTAATCATCGCTTCTCCCCAGTTTGCAATACTCCTCTCGACTGTTCACAGGGTTACACATGAATCGCCATGGTTTGCAAAGCTGCCTTAACCCAAATCTTTACGTATTTGAAATAGACAAAAACTAAAGCAAATCAAAACACCAGAGTGTAATACTGTTAACCCTCAACAGTAGCCTTATGTGAGCAAGCTCGGCATCAACTCTACATCACAACTGTGAGAACACATTAAAACCCAGCAACTGCACTTAATATCCATCAGGAATCCTTTAATTTCACAGTTCTTCAAAACTACAGTAAATCTTTTGGTCACTTTCAAATACACATTTAATCAGTGCCAGAACACTAAAGAATGGAAAATCAAATCTCACGTTCGATGCATTCCTAACAAAACCTGCACATGTTTAGAAAGAGTTACAGAATTTTGTATCTTTCCAACAGGAGCTTCCACAGTGGTCTATTTTAATTCCACAAAACTACTATCTCTTGAAAGAAAAATCTCATGATATTTTATCGTGTAACAGTTTGTTATGATCTATGGATTTGATTATGAAAGTGTTCATAATTTTAGAGTGCAGAATAAAATATAGTGCAGTTAACTGCAGAAAACGCGATGGAGCTTCAGAGTCCTCCATCCTGAAAGAAAAGCTTTCCCTATTCCTCTGCAATTCTGCTGATGCTTGAATTTTATTTTATTTTTTTTGCATCTTCCTCCATGATATTGTGATACACTTAAATGGAAATAAACGCAGAAAGCTTCATTTCTAAGAGAAGAAATTAAACTAAACAATTGAGGTATTTTTTCAAAGTTGCATTCAACTGATGTACACTTAAAGGATAAAAGGAAAAGAATAAAAAGAAAATAAATTCAAATTTCAAATACTGCATTCAGTGCAGCCAGAACATTTTTGTTTTAGAAGTGCAGTGATCAAAGAAAGATTTGACAACCACCTGAAAACAACAAATTAAATAATACTGGCATAGAGATCCTCACCCTACCAATTACTTCTGCAGGGGATATGCAACTCCCCTCACTGCTATGGTATTAAATTGGGTCTGTTTCATGCGGAAAAGAATTAAGCAGTGAATGATCAACAGTAGTTTTTTGTTGTTTTGCTTATTTTGAGTTTGTTTTTTTGTTTTCAAAGAAGAGACAGAAAACGGTATGTGTGGCAGGAACAGAACGTCTCACCTATGTCACAGGCGTGACCTAGTGATTCCAATTATCTGCGTACCTTGCTATTACTAGCATGGTTTGGAAGTCTTCTTAGTGTTTCAGAAGTGATTGCAATGAATGACTCAGAGCTGGTCACACTTTATGAAAGGAATAATAACCAGCTGCTGGACTGAAAGCCCCCCATAAAGATGAAGGTCAGTGAGGGGTCATTCAGCTGCCTTTTTAGTCTTCCTATATCCAAAGGCTTGAAGCAAAGAGAGGTTCAAAACCTGGATAAGGTGGCCTGACAAAGAGGCTTGCTCTTTTCACATGCTTGTTTTATTGCACATACCCCGAGGAGCCTTCACAGAACCTGTAAATCTTTTGGGGACATACTGCATTTTTCCTCATTAAGGAAGCAAGAATGCAGTTTGTGATGCCTGGGCTGGACACCACTGTTTTATGTGCATGGGAGAAGCATAAAAGAATAGTAAGAGTATACAGAAATTGTTTCTTCAAAACTCCAAAGAATATCCTTACTTTCAGACTGAAGACACTGGAAATCATGCTGTAATAATCAGCTTCGAAATGCTCACTGCAGAGAGCTTTTGCTGAAGAAAACTGGGCTTGTTTAGCTAGGACAAGTTCTGGGGAGACCTCATTGCGGCCTTCCAGTAATTAAAGAGAACTGATGAGTGGAAGGGGGACTGACATTTTACGTGATCTGATGGTGATAGGACAATGAGGAATGACTTTAAACTAAAAGAAGGGAGATCTAGGTTACATGTTAGGAAGAAATTATTTTCTCAGAGCATGGTGAGACACTGCAACAAGTTGCCCACAGAAGCTGTGGATGCTCCATTCCTTGGAGATGCTCAGGGCCAAGTTGGATGGAGCCCTGGGCAGCCTGAGATGGGGGAGGGGGGGAAGTCCGGCCCAAGGCAGGGGCTTGGGACTGAGTTTGCTTTAAGATCCCTGCCAACCTAAGACATTCTATGATTCTACAATATAACTGTATGAAAAGAAATGAGAGTGGAAATATAAATGGGATAAGTATTTTATCACTCCAATAGAGATCGTGTGCCTAAAGATAACACATGAAGTTTCACATTTCAAGCTTTTTAGAAACTGAGAAAAATGGAATTAGAAGGATTCAAAAGGTTTCTAAAGGAGCCCTAAGAGCATCTTTGTTAGAACAGTGATGACGGCTGGATACCAGTAGTTCCCAAGCATGAAGACTGCATAAGAAGTGGGAAGGCAAAGATAAGTGTACTTGAGTATATTTGAGGCATCCACCTACTCATATATCAGAAGGTCAGAACTCTGAAACGTTGCAGAATTTAATTCCTGGCCCTTCTCTGGAAAATGGGACCTAGAAATAGAAATTTACAGAATAAACAACGGCTGCTCCAAAAGTAATGCCTCCTATTTTATGATGTTGGCTCATGAGGCAGATGTCCATGGTATGGCAGCAGTTGGTTACAGAAGGTTGAACCTTCCCACCAATATTCCACTACATTTTGTTGCCGTGTGACAGATGGCAGCAGAGGGGCAGTCTGACAAAATGGCGTTTGACATGGAAGTTGTGGATGAATGAAAGGGGTGTCACTGAATTCCTCCATAAGGAAAAGACTGCACCCACTGACATTCATCAATGCTTACTGAACATTGATGGAAACCGAAGAGTGGATGTGAGCACAGTGAGTTGGTGGGTGGTGTTTTTCAGCAGTGGCAACAGCAGGTCACCTCCAATGGTGCAGACTGTTACAAGTGCTGCATGCAGCACGGCATACAGGCTCTTATTCATCGCTGACAAAAATGCATAGCTAATGGTGGTGACTGCTTTGAAAAACTGTTTTGTAGCTGAGAATTTGTTCCATCAAATAGTGTCATCGTGCTCTTTGTATCTGTTGTAGTTTCCATGGAAATAAACAGGAGGCATAACTTTCAGAGCGACCTAGGTGTGTGTGTGTATATACATATACACTTAGCAGCAGTTTAACAATAACAAATTCTAATGTATTGTGTATCTTCTGGTATGTACCTCAAGTCAGTGCTAGACAATCATTGTAAGATGACATATATAACTACAAAGTTAGATTGTAAGATACTTCATAGGTCCCAGTTTTGAAAAATGCTAATGAGACAAAAGAACAGTGAAACGTCTCGGGAAGCACATCTGAAATACAAAATTTTCAGAGGGCTTTCAAAAATGAAGCCAATCAGTTGGTAAAGCAGATTGTGAGTTAAAACCTTTCTCTAGCAGCGTTTCCCTGCGTCTTACTATTTTACACATATAATGGTGGAAGGGTTTAGACAACTGCTTTCACATATTTGTTCCTTTTGGATTGATGTTTGCTTTCCTGTCACAAGATCAGGGACATTCAGAACAAATTAATTCTCAAAGTTGGAAGAAGTGGAATACGGACAATTTTTTTTTGTTAAATTTCTTCATTACAAAAAAGAGATTAAATATTCTAGAGGCAAGGCAAGGGAAGAAGATGGGGATAACAAGATCTTGGCATTCACTACGATGTGCAGGTGTTGCATGGGACAGTTCCTGAAGTCACTTTAAGTTGTGACCTCAGCTTTTCAAATTGCATTTAATAGCACAAACTGCTATGTGTTGTGAGAAATGTCATCTTACTTATAATTCTTGAATGTGCTGGAAGCAGACTATCATGTCAATATATATATACTATTTTATTTTATTTTATTTTAAATCATGCCATCCATTCCTATTTCTGTTCTGGTCATACAGAAGTGCAAGAACTTGTTGGAAAAGGAAATCCATTGAGAAGAACTGGGCAGTGCATTCTAAAATGAAATAAGAAAGATTTATTAACCTAGTGCATTTATTTTTTTAAATTGTTTGATGAAAAAGCTGTTTAAATATAAACCCCAACCTTTCAAAAAAGCAGTAAGCAGATGGAGAAAAGAAAACCAGTGTATGGATTGGATTCTAAATAAAGAACAGCCACCATGTAGTATGGGGCTTCTCTACATGCTGCACTGAAAAGATCTCCTCAGAAAGTATGGTCATTTGGAAAGAGAAAGAAGGAAAGATCACCGTGTTTAACTTGCTTTCTTTCTTCTGCTCCATGAATTATCTAGCAGGGGATTATACACGTGTAACACCTGCAGTTTTTTCAAACATTTCATACATCTACTCTCATAGATTGTATATTTCATCCAATGTCTTGCAACAGCCTTTAACAGAGCTGCCTGCTCATGAATACTTCCATAGGGAAACATGAATTAAATCACAGAAAACAAACACATTCTACCTCTTAGGGGGCTTTAGGCTTTAAAGAGTAGAAATCAGAGAATAAAACCAGATACCCTTCTATCACCTGCTTTTCTAATGGCTGCTGAAGAGAAAACACACTGGACAAAGAGTCTGAAATTCTGGATTCAGTGAAGCCAACGTCAACATCTCACTGGTGAACAACTGGTCTTAGAATCATAGAATCACAGAATAGCTTGGGTTGGAAGGGACCCCAAGGATCATCAAGTTCCAACTCCCTTGCCACAGGCAGGGCCACCAACCTCATCACTCACAACTTGTCACTTGCTGTCTGTGTCTGTATTGGTCATATACACCTGAACACCAGAGGTAACTGAAAATGTAACAAATCTGAGTGTCCTCTGATCAGCATTCAGACTGGATTAACAAAAGCAAGGCAATATAACTCTTGGATTTTACACTAACACCTCAGTTCAACACATTTCTTCCAGACAAGTTGGTTCACTCTTTACCTGGAGCCTTCTGTGTTCTGCAGCACCTACTACTTAAAAGAGCCTAAAGCAATGTATTCGTGTTTGTATCAAGTAATTTACAAATATTTACACATCTATGTGACCCTTCCTAGGGTTTTGTTGTTTTTTTTTTTTTTTGACATATGAATGACATTTGGGAAAATGCTTAGGACTAGTAACATCTTTGGATGCTTGCTTCTCAATCAGTGAATATTTAATCAGTATGCATGCATTAAGTTTCATTAAATCTAAGAAAGAAAGGTTTATTCACATTTTGTAACTTAAGTTTTATCTGATTTCAATCTAGGCTAGCAAGCTATTCCTTCTTGGACATTATCTAATTATTGCTTGTGTACAGCTCCAATTCATAGCATCTGCTAGAATTTTCAACAGGTTGAAATACTACTTGAGAAGACTTTATCTGTAAAGAGCAAAATAGTTCCTTGCCTAAAGGAATCAGTGTGATCTAATTTTATAGGAAGAGAATTAAAACTAGCATCAGGAAGTTAACTTTAAAAGAAAAATGACAAACTACAGAATAAGATTACTAAACAGATTGCACTGTTTCCATGCAAGTGCATTTTAAACTTCTTAAAAAGAGAAATACAGTCATCTTCATCTGCACATCAATCAAGCAACCACTTGTTTTAAAGAGTTTTAAGAGTGCGCACATCAGTCTTTTCCTTCCTCTAATCCATGGTAGCTGAATATCTATAAGATAATAACAGTAGAATGTTCAATGAAACTTCCCTATTTCATGAAGTTTGTGCAAGATAGAACGGAATACAATAATTTTTGCTAATACAGTTTTACAGTTTATCAAATTCAGAGAACCAAAGAACAAAAAAATACCAACTCAACTATTAAGTAACTCACGCCATCCTACTGCTGTCAAGAATCACTTTTCAGACTTTATACACCTTGCCTAGAAGTTATTACTCTTAAAGAGGTGCTACAGATTTTGTTTTTAGTAGCTCTATTTAATCTTTCTTGACTATGGGATACAAAAAAACTTCAAAATGTTGAGCACTCAAATTGCTTGTACAAACTTTGTGGGGTGAATACCACCACTAAGATGATCCTTCAAGGAGAAATATAAGGCTAGTTGCAATCTTGCAATATGACATAAACTTTGCCACTGGAGAGAAAAAAAAAAAAGCAAAAAAACTCCAACCTTTTTGCAATTCTTGTCCAATTAAATAGCTTCAAATTAAAACAACAACAACAAAGTTTGAAATTTTGCGGCAAAATGAGAGATATTCTGCTTTCATATCTTTTCAGTCTCTCAGCTACACAAGAAGTAGATGGCTTCTCAGTACATCTTTACATGTGAAAGCTCAGCACTTGAAAGGAAAATACAGCTAATGTAAAATTCAGCTGTAAATTGGGAAAGAAAGATCCTTTTATCACCTTAATTAACAAGAATAAAATAGTCCTAGTTATTATCAGTGACTCCTGACACACTAAATATATTTTAAGCTTTTTACTCTTAAGATCCCATTAAAATAGAAAAGCTATTTTTTGGTTGTTATTATTTTAAAAATACATTACTGGAACCAAAAATAATGAAATTTGGGATCCATTTTTACCAGTTTCAAATTAAATGATCCAAAGGTTTGACTTAGTGGAAAATCTATCAACAAAATGAGCACTTTAGGTGTCATAAGATCTGCTGATCATTGATGCACAGGAACTTACTGGAGAAATCAAGACTGGAGGTAGCCTGGGCTGCAGTGATTATGTCCTAGTAGAATTCATGTTTTTGAGGAATTCAGTCTGGCCTAAAAATATAGTCAGGATCTCAGGGAGGCCAACTTTCAGCTTCTAAAGGGACTGGTGGATAGGACCCCCTGGGAGAGTACCTCAAGGGGATAAAGGAGCAGAAGAGAGCTGGCAGATACTGACAGATATTTTCCTTAGAGCACAAGAACTTTTAATTGCAACATGCAAAGGATAAGGCAATGAAGGCAGAAGACCAGTGTGGCTGAGTCAGGACCTCAACCAAGCTGAAGCAAAACAAAACAAAAAGTAAATGCATATGCAGTGGAGGCAGGGTCATACAGCCTAGGATTATAAGATTATAAGGATATGGTTTGGCTGGCTGGATGGAATCAGGAAAGTCAAGGGACAGCGAGAGCTGAACTTAACTAGGGATGTGAAGAACAACAAGGTTTTCCACATATATAAAATGTCAAAAGATGATAAAACAAACTGCACCCCCTTCTAATAAGTGAGAGAAACAACCTGGATACAACCAACATAGCAAAGCCTGAGGTACTCAACGCATTTTTTTGTTTCTGTCTTCACCAGCAATTGCTTTTACTACACATCCCACTTCCCCAAGTCACTGAATCTCAAGGCAGGGACCAAAGGAATTAAGTATAACCCACCATAGGAGCAAACCAGGTTCAAGATCATCTGAGGAACATGGATGTGCACAAGTCCACAAGATCCAACAAGATGCATCCCAAGTCTCTGAAGGAACTGGCAGATGAAGTTGCTAAGCCATTATCCATCACAATTGATAAGTTACAACAGTCAGGGGAAGTCCCCAGTAAGTTGAAAAGGGGAAACATAACACCCATTTTTAAGAAGTGTAACTACAGATCAGTCAGCCTCACTTTAATGCTCACTAAGATCATGAAATAGATCTTCCTGACAATCATGTTAAGGCATACAGAAGACAGGGAGGTGATTGGAGATGGCCAATATGGCTTCAAAAAGGGCAAATCATGCATGCCTAATTTGGTGCCCTTCTGTGACAGTGACAGCACTGATGGATAAAGCGAAGAGCAACTGATGTCATTTACCTTAACTTGTGCAAAGTCTTTGATATGGTCCCATGCAACATTCTCATCTCCAAATTAGACAGACAAGGATTTAATGGATGGACTACTCCATGGATAAATTGGCTGAATGGTCACATTCAAAGAGTTCTAGTCAACAGCTCAATGTCCACAGGGAGACCAATGATGAGTAGTGTCCCTCAGTGGACTATATGAGGATTGATACTGTTTAATATCTCCACTGGTGACATGGACAGTGGGATTCAGTGCACCCTCAGCAAGTGTGTGGGTGACGCCAAGCTGAGTGATGTTGGTAATACCTTAGAGAGAAGGGATGCAATCCACAGGGACCTGGACAGACTTGAGAAATGGGCCCATGTGAACCTCATGAAATTCAACAGGGACAAGTACAAGCTTCTGCACCTGGGCTGGTGCAATCTCAAACCAGCACAGAGTGGATGAACATGTTGTTAACAGTCCCGAAGAGAATCTTCAGGGAGTACTGGTGGATAAAAATCTTCACATGAACCAGCAATTTGTGTTTGCAGCCCAGAAAGCCAATTGTATCCTGGGCTGCAATAAAAGTAGAGAAACCAGATCAAGTGACATGACTGACTGTCTGACCCTCTCTACTCCACTGCTGTCAGACATCACCTGAAGGTACTGTGTTCAGCTCCAGGGATGCCAACACGAGACATAGACCTGTTGGAGCAGGTCTAGAGGAGGATCACAAAGACAAGTAGAGGGCTGAAATACCTCTTCTACGAGGAAAGGCTGTGAGAGTCGGGGCTGTTCAGTGTAGAAAAAAGAAGGCTCTAGGGAAGTAATATATACCTCATTGCAGTCTTCCAGTACCTAAAGAGGACTTACAAGAAAGATAAGAAGGGATGCTTTATCAAGGAGTGTAGTGATATGACAAAGGTAATAGCTTTAAATTAAAAGAGGACGATTTAGATTTGATGTAAGGAAGAAATTCTTCACTATGAGACTGGTAGATACTGGAACAGGTTGCCCAGAAAAGTTGCAGATACCCCATCCCTAGAAGCGTGTAAGTTCAGGCTGGATGAGACTTTACATAGTAAAATCTGATCTAGTGAAAGGTGTCCCTACCCACTGCAAGGGAGTTGGACTAGACTTTCAGGTCCCTTCCAGACCAAACCATTCTGTGATTCTATGAAGACTGGCATAATGTACCCCTGGACATGCTCAAAATGCTGATACTGTTTTGAGAGATCTCTGCAATAAATTGGCTTATTTTACAAATATCTTCTATAGACAATTTATTTGATAGTCTTCCAATAGTGCTTAAGTAATATCTATTCATTCCACACTGTAGGCTTGATTACAGTAGTCTTGTATTGCCTTATTCAAGGCATTTTCATAAATAAAGCAATTTAAATCATTGACATGGCTTGAAGGGTGGTATATTACTCTACTAAAGTGAGCGAATCTTGCAACCTATTCCCTTGAGTTTGCAGTAACAATGTGGAGCACTGTGTATAAAAATGAAAGTGTACCAATATTTCACAGAATATATCTTCAGCAAAGAGATTGTGTCATTACAGTAAATAAAAGCTATGTTTCATCTTTATAATCTTAATGGACGTAGCATTCTGCTCAAGTACCGTACAGCGGAGTCAGAATCACAGGCTGTTTGAAAGGGTAAAAATACATTAAACAACTTACTAATGCATGAGGTTTTCAAGTAAATGTGCATGCTCAAACATATTATTTGTGTTGTCTGCAGAGCTACTTGGAGTATTCATATATATATACACATCACTTTTGTAAATAAAAAGACGAAGTATGGATCAGCAGCTTTAAGTTGCTAGAATGGGCAGCTTTTGTCATGGTAGAAGGCTTTAAGCTGGCATAAATGAGAATCGTTCCCCAGAAGCCTGGCCCCTATTTTCCCTATGTCCCTTTCTTACTCCTCCCTTTGTGGCAGCAAAAAGTACAACACTATTGCTAACTACATCAAAGTGTTGGATGCTAGGACAGCTCCTTCCAAGGCAAATGTTGGTTTATCATGGCTTAATCTAGAATGAGAAAGTCTTCGCTCAAACTTTTTCACTGGCAAGTTAAAGAGACCATATTATGTTTGCTAGTATTACTGAATATTGCTCCTCTGGTAATATTCATCTGCACCCCAGATCAGCAAAATAAGAAATGAAACAGTTCTAGCTGTAAACAAGATGCAACTGAAAACTGTACGATAAAATTTTATTCTAGAAAAAAATGCTGTTAGAAATTGATGGTATAACACATATGTACAGTAGCCAATTTATTAATGTTTAAAAGATATTAACAAAGATGAAAAGTCATTAAATAATACATTGTTTTATACCACTACTAGTTGAATTATTTAAACTCTCTACCTACTAATTTACCTATACCATCATACTATGAGCAATTTAGCATACTGTAGGTCTCAGTTTAGAAAAACAGATTAACTTCTAGTTTTAAAAAAGCATTTAACAAAACATTTGTAAACAAAAGCTACTGCCAATATGTGTTTGATTCTGAGTATTTACATGTTCTGTGGCTGAAGTATTTTCAGTCTGCAATATCAAAACAAAAAGAAGAAAATCCCTTAAATACACAAAGTGCCCTCACAGCTGTTTCGCGTGTTTGGACTTCCAGAACCATATCTGCCTGACCTGAATACTACTACTAGGTTGCGCAGCATTGTCAAGCAACTTCTTTGAGCCATGGAGACTGCACATGAAGGTACTTTTACTTTAAATATTGTTCACCTCAAATCGGAAGACATGTTCTGGTAATAAACATACCAGCAAGTCTATTACAAAGCAATAATTATTAATTCACACCTCACTATGCCCTACTATTTGCATAGTAGATAAAGAATCATTCATGTCCACTCTTTCAAAGGACTACCTTCATTAAGCTGGCTCTTTACTGTCCAGAATAAAAATCTCTATAATTGAAAAACTGAACCATGTCACAGCATGAAAAAGTAACCCATGTACCAGAGGAAGACGGCAAGAAACATGTATAACTTGATTCTGCTTTCAAAATCTTGCTTGTACTTTACACTCACATGACACTCTCATACTTTCATCCCTTTGGTAGAAAGGGAAGGGGAATTAAAACTTGCATGTTTACACTTTAACAGTAAAGATCAAAATTCTAATCTGAGCTAAAAACATTTCTTCTAGAAAAGAGGCATTCGTATAACAGAATCTACCTCTCTGATTCTACTATGCAACAGAAAAACAACCTCCTCAAAGCTAAGTGAAATGCTTTCAGACAGAATTTTAACAAAAGTTATGTTGAAAGAAGTTGGTGGAATGCACTTCAGTGAAACAAAGTGAAAACCTTACAATATTGAATCTTCCACCACCAATTTGAAGGACATAAGCAGCAAAGTATGTAAAACAAGAGAGAACAGCGCTACTCATTTACCTAAGCAGCCAATTCCTCTCAGCAATTTAACAAGATTTTCTGCTTCAGTATTAAGCCACCAAAACACAAAGCCCCCTGATTTCTGTTAAAACAAACAAACAAACAAACAAAAAGAGGGTTTTTCAGACCAACAACAGCTTTTTACTCTTCATGCAACATTTTGGGACTTTGAGTCAATAAAAGCAACCACAAAGTACTTAAACACTACCACTGTCTATCCGGAATACCCAATATGTTACAAAACAAGACAATGCAAATATTTAAGTTTTGGCTTCACGTGTATCTTCATTTTAAAAAAGAAAGCTAAAATCTTACTGTATATTCTTACAGTGTATCATATTTCACCTTCTGTAAGTAGTAAGAACTTCATACAACTATTAGCATAAGAAGGTAAATGACAGTATCACAGTGATATGCACTTTGTAATCTTACTATCTAAAGAAGGTGAACATTTTTCTAACCTATTTTTTTTTCAATTTTATTGAATTGTCTACAATATTCTGTGAGTGCGTGCACATACACGCATGCACAGAGAAAGTAGTATCTACAAAGAGTTTACACAAATATTTACATACATATGTTATATACATAAACTAGCATGACTGCACGATTTTCCATGTAAAAACCATAGGTTTCTTGCACGTGATAGCTGTTGCATTGGTCTTACAAAAGTAGTATAAACTTTTTGCAACAACTAGCTAAGCACATATCATAGCTGATTCCAAGTTTTTATAGCTTGCAGGTTTCTTTTTTTAAAAAAATACAATACCTAGAACACTGTTATCAAACAAATATGCTTTATTGGCATCTAAAAACAAAATGCACCCAACATTAAAATGTACTTTTGCATTGTTTTTTAAACCCACTGCAGTACGAGGAACAAACCACAAAACACTTACTTTAGAGAAAACAGAGACTATAGTGTAGATTTTACAAAATCACTTTTAATCTCTGTGTTATGCTCCTTAAGTAACATGGGCCATTTCATTTTCTGCCAAATCGTAGGAACATAAAATATCACAGCTTTGTCTATACTTTAAAATTCTGCAGCAGCCTAAAAACACGGACAAGATACACCAGCACCTGTTTTCAAGTATAACAATTTCGATAGCCAACCTAGGGGTAGTATCTAAAAAAATTCCATTGTCTTCCATAGGAAGTCTTTGTTTGACAAGCTGTTATTTTATCTTTGTGAAATTAAAAGCAAGTGGGGGCAAGTTTGTGTTTTACCAGAGAAATAAAAAAAAATGTTTACCTACCATGTTCAAATTAAGAACAGTGTTCTATACAAGTCAGTTGTACAGTTATTTAAGTGAAAGATGAACATGAACATCAGATTAACTTAATTCTGGCAGACAAAAAGTGAACTACTAAGGTCCAGTCAGCCATTTATCTATTACAGAGAGATGACAACTTTACAAAAGGTATCTTTTACCTACTGAGTGATGATTATGTCCCCTCAGTTTCTGTGCTTTCTACCACTGGTTCACTTTCTATATCAGCTTCTGTGTCACTCTTCTCTTTGTTTATCTCGACGGAAGATGTCAGTTTTTCATAAAGTTCTGGATCGTCCTGCACCAGTGCAGTTGGTGGTTGACTTTCTGTCTCTGTATTTTCACCGTTTACCTGGGGCAAATTATCCGCTTTGCGTTGGGAAGTGGCCCCATCAAAATATTCAAAAACCCGTGGGTGTGGAGGGGGGATCCAGTTGTTTGACATTCTGTCTCTTCCAAATCTGTTCCCATTAATTTCTCTGCAGAAGTTAAAATCTCTGTCATCCCTGTCCCTCTGTCTTTCCCAGGGTCTTCTGCGGTCATCAAAATCTCTGTGAGCATCTTGTTCAAACCCTCTATTCCAGCTGGGACCACTTCTACTATCAAACCTATAGTTTACATGCCGAAATCTCTCTCTGTCCTCATGGAAGCCTTTAGGGCCACCATAAATAGGAAAGGCATGGTGCTCTCTTTCATCATAATCTCCTCTTTGTCCCCAGTGCTTATCCGAATTGAAAGCAAAATGCTCTCTTCGACCAAGATTATCTATACCTGGTCTTCCAAAATTTTCTCTCATGTCTACATGAGGTCTTGCAAAATGTTCTCTTCCATCTACTGGAGGTCTTCCTATGCCCTCTCTGGGATCAACTGGTGGTCGTCCAACAGAATCTCTGACATCCACTTGGGATGGTCTGTTGAGATTATCTCGGTTTTCCACTGGAGGAAAGCGATAATCTCTGTCTCCCTCCTGCTGAATATTATCGCCTCCAAGTGGTAGCCTTTTCTCTGGATTAGAGATGCTATCGATATTTTGTCTTCCTGGTGTTGCAAAAGGTCTTTCTGTTTGATTAAAAATATCTCCTGGAGGAAAAGGACCTCGAGGCGGAGGGTGAAGAGATGGATCAAGGATTGCTGGAGGAGGAATACTACGCTGTGGTGGTATTCCTGGCTGCATTAATGGAAACCTCGGTCCAGGTGAATGGGGCATTAGGCCTGGACGGATATCTATGAGAGGCATTCCTGGCATCCTTTGACTACTAATATTTAAATGAGGCATATTTTGAATGCCAGCTGGGTGCTGTATTGCCAGAAGTCCAGAATTACTTGAAATATTTGGTGGTGGCACTCCCATAAGTCCAGAACTACTTGAAACATTCGGTGGTGGCATTAGGAGAAGACCAGAATTGTTTGAGACACTTGGTGGCTGTACTCCTGCCAGAACTCCTGAGCTACTTGAAACACTGGGAGGCTGCATTCCAGGTAGGAGGCCAGGGCTGCTTGAGATATTTGGTGGATGCACTCCAGCCAGAAGCCCTGAGCTACTTGAGACATTTGGTGGTTGCACTCCAGCCATAAGTCCAGAGCTGCTCGAGACGTTGGTTGGCTGAACTCCTCCTGCAAGAGAAGAGCTACTGGAGACAGTGGGTAGTTGCACTCCTCCTGCAAGACCAGAACTGCTTGAAACAGTTGTTGGTTGCACTCCTCCTCCAAGTCCAGAGCTGCTTGAGACACTGGGTGGCTGTACTCCCCCTGTGAGTCCAGAGCTGCTTGAGACACTAGGCGGCTGGCCTTCTCCAGTAAGCCCAGAACTGCTTGAGACACTGGGTGGTTGCACTCCTCCAACAAGTCCAGAGCTACTGGAGACATCACTTTGCACTGAAATGAAGCAACAAGAACAGTTACCAGAAAATGCCAATGCAACATAGTATTCAAAACAAAATACAACTTAATCCATTATTCAAGTAATACATTCAGAGTGGTGATACTGCTGATGAGGTCTGTCTCAGTTCCTATACTGAACACAGATCATTTTAACCATGTTGAGGATAGACATTAAGCCATGGAAATTAACACCTATATATAGTAAAGAATGTACAGCAGCTTAAAATTGACAAACTCCACAACCATCACCCAATTTATGCAAGTGAAGTATTAAAATACTTGACACAGGTCTTTAAATTTTATACTACTTTATTCTACCCTGCTTCTTTGCATTACTGTTCATGTAGAATGAACGCACTTTTAAAATGTTTTCTAAAGGTTCAGCTCTATTTCTCAAGTCTACAAAGAAAAGATTCCTGAGAAAGAGCTGTTAGCAATAAATGATCAGATTATGATAAAGGCGATCTCCATCACTCCTTCATTTTAAACTGAAAATTATACTTAGGATAGAACTTCCAACTCTATTTATTAGTGTATTGGACAAGGATCAGCCAAAAAAAATCAAACTCTTAAGCTTGATGATGTTTCTTGTACGTGAAATTATCAGACAATAAAAACATTTCTTACCAGCTCTACCGTTTTCACTGGAAGAAATCTGAAGGTCTGTAAGATGAGATCCCTTTTCATCAGATTCTTGTTTGTTGATTGGCAAAGGATTAAAGATGCTTCCAGAAGATAACGTTGAGGTGGCTAGATTGCTACTAACTGTGCCAACAACTGGTAGAACCAGGCCAGTAAAAGGTACGTCCTTCATCGTCTCTTGAGTAATTGGCAATGGAGGCTGTACTAAAGCTGTAGAGAAATAACACAAGTGCATCACAGTAACCATATTTCCATCCTCCATGCTTAGTTTGGTAGATGTCAAGATAATAAATCAAAATTCTTTTAATTACTGTAAGAATTATGGTGGTTTTGATAATCATTTTTTTTATGTTCAATCAGCACTCTAATCTTTACTTTTTTTTATAGAGAATATGAACTGCAGGCACCATAACCAATCAGTACTCTTTAAAAACACTCTTACATGTTAAATTGACAACAGTTAAAAGGCTAACCAAAAATAAATCATTATAAATTATTCAGCAACTAACACTTGATAGCTTAAGAAATAGATACATCCGTTATAGCCAAGTTCAAATACTAACCTATGCATACAAATATTAAATCACTCGTCATTATTTTTTTTCCCCAGTTACTCCATGGTAACTATTGTTTTTCAGACAACTTGAAAAGTTCTGTAAATCTTTCCATCAATACCTGCTTAGAAAAGCTACGCAATAACCTGGTAAGTTACTATTTTCCATTAGACAGGATTAATATACTTTTCATTAAATGACAAGCAGTATATCAAACAATTAAGCTTTTAATGACATACAACAACTATGAGAAGAATCAAACTTACATGTTGGAACAACTGGTGGGACAACAGGTGGTGGGACAACAGGAGGAGGGACAACAGGAGGAACTGGGGGAGGCATAAAACCTATATGGAAAATTTACAAATTATTACAATGAAAAGCAAATATAATCTTGCATTAAATCCTTGCTTATATTATTTGTCCTGGAAACTTGCATCATTAAAACCAGTGAACAACACATGTCCGTGAAGATGTGACAATGGTTGTTATTTTCAAAAGCAATCCATCTTTACTGTAAAAGATCTGTACGTTCATCTTTAAAAGGGATTTCTGTCAGCAATACCCAAATAGGAAAATTAGGAGTTTCAAAATTTTCCAAAGAAAGGAGATGAATTTTAAGAATCTTTTAATTTCAATTTTTCACAAAAATTCAAAACAAAAACAAACAGAAAACAAACAAAAAAACCCAGCTTTAATTAATATTCTCCACAAAATACTTGAGTAAGAAATCATTTTTAGACATTAGAAATTTCATATTGGGTTAAAATTAGAGACTCCTGAGCTCGCTCTGTCAGTAACCAGACAGTTATAGTTGGAAAACTATACAAAGCAAAATATGCATAGCACAGTTGAGTATACTTATTACATAGTTGAGTATACTTATTACATACTCAACTTCATCCCTACTAACTTACCTGGAGGTGGCTGCGAAGGATTGAAACTTGCTCGCAAGAAGGGTGGAGGAGGAATGGCGCTATAACCAGGAGGAGGGACAGACATTGTGACAGGAAATGCAGGTGGAACTAAGCTAACAGCAGGCACAGCTGGAGCTACTGGAATCTTTTTTTATGGAAAGAAAAAAAAACAAGTAATTTCAATACCCACAGTATTCAGTGGCATTAAAAGAGTTTATTCACTGACTTGCCAGCAATTCATGCAAAACGCTAAATGTATCAAATACTTTGTATATATTCTGAACGCTCTGAAGAATTAGACTGCATTCTGGAATAGTATCTGCATTACAGACAAATAAGGTCACTGGATGAATCCTATGCTATCTTTTCATTTTTCTAAAGGAGCAGAAAATACATGGTTAGACATTATGCTAACTGAAGTATAAAAAATTACTTAGGGAGAGAGGGGAATACAAAAAGGGATGGGGAGGAGAAAGAAAGCGTGGGGAGAACTAGGGGTGAAAGAAAAAGGAAGAGAGAGAGAGGGAGGGTAAGAGAGAAAAGATTTGGCAACTTGAGGGCACACAGAAAACAGTCATTCCATTCTCATTAGAAAAAGCAATATGTTTCAGAACAGTACCAGAGTGTTGTGAGTTTAGCACATGTAATAATCTAACTAACAATCCTGATGAAATCCTGGAAATCATGCAATAGTTCTGTAAGTTCTGTTTGAGCTGTGCATTTTGGCACAGTGCAGAATACTTATAAGTAATACACAGCAGAATAAAAGCAATATACACATATATATACATATACACGTATTTTTAAATGAATACTGATCACAGTCTACGCTAGGAGGAAGTTGAAATAAAAAGACCAGGGACAACACAGAAAAAACTGTAAAAGCTCAAACTTCAGTGCAAGTAAATGCAAAAATGTTAATTTCATAGTAACTTCACATCAGCTCAAGTGTTGCAAGTGTCCAGACATGTTAAGAAAAAAATGATAATACGAATACAAGTTTTTTTTTTTATTAAGCAACTTCTTCTCATTTTACAGTTATGGACATAACAAAAAGGATTTTAAGAGTTTGACATTAGGCATTTGAATTTATACTCGATAAATAAGTACTGTGCTACACTCAAGGAAAATTACACTGCATTCTTCCAGCCTTCCATAATAAACTGCTATTGATTAGATGTTAATAAAAATCACGTTTTATCAGGTGGAAGAAAACACAGTAGATGTTCAAGGGCTCTCACAAATTACTGTGTGTATCATAGACTACAACAATCTACTATTCAGAATGCAGGCCTTTAAATATTTTGCTTAGGTACTTTCTTTAACATTGAAGTTCATCTGCACTGAATAAAAACTTACCCCTCCAGTTGTGTGGAGATTCTGCAAATTCAAACTTTAATACAAACCTGTAGCATAGTGACCGGTTGTGTGTAAGCTTCTGTCTGCGTTGTAATCACTGTGCTCTTATCCACTGCAGTACTCTGCGTAGTCTGAATATTTTCTTTAGCAGGTTCTGAGCTCCTCGCTGTTTCCCATTCTTTATTAAAAAAAAAAAAAAGAAGCATTTTTAACATAAAGAGATAACTGAAGTGGATTTTTTTAAAAGTCCTTTTCTATCTTAAACAGTAAATACAATTATTTACTTCTTACTATACATTTTAAGAATGTAAAATGTCTCTAAACACCTGCTTGACACTATTTAATTGTGCCTGTACACAAACAAATTTTTTCAAACTTGCCAAATTTTTTCACCAATTATTCTGTTAATAATTCACAATATAGAGTATGCTCCAGATTTCTAAAAATCTGGCTGCAGTAGAATGGCAGATCCTCATGTGGAGAAGAAAACACCAAACAATCCAATCAACCAACCACAATTCCTTCTTTCTACCACCTCCTCATATTCACTTCCAACAGTATCAAGAAAAAAGGTTTGCATTTTTCAAGTATAAAACAGTGAATGTATTCCAGTAATATTTCATGATTTAATTCTTATGTCACCTACAGTAAATTTTTACTCCAAGCACCGTGAATGCATTTTTACCTGAAAAATTACCGACTCTATTATGGAACAGTCTTAATACACTGCTTATTTCAACGCAGTCATTTGGTGCTAGATCCATTTCAAGAAAATACTGTACTCATGTATCTTTTACAAACTTAGCAAACTTCTCAAATAGGTTTCAGTATATGGTCTAACACTGCTTGCTTTCTTGTCTCTTTGACTTTCATGGAGGAAATACCTTAAAGTTCAGCTAAGTTGTGCCTATTTGGACAAGTTCCAACTCCAACGTAAGTTTTATACCAGAATATAACATCTTTCACAATCACAACTAGATCATAATTGTTACATAAACAACATACTTAGAATTGAGAATACAGCAAATTCAGAACTGTTATTCATTATTACCTTCCTTAAATTAATCCCCCTGACAAGGCCATTTATACTGTAAGCAAGTAGTTAGTCATATTAATGTAAATTTCAAAAGAGTACGTGTTACCTAAAGCAATCAACTTTCTGAGGATTTGCAATTATCAAGAAATAAACACATAATAAGTATCACTGTTAATGTCCATACCTGTATTTACTGTCTCCTGGTCAATCATGCCACCTTCAGCAAAGCCCTCCAAATCATCCAATTTTACCTTTTCCCAAGGAATATATGAAACTCCCAGATCCACATCCCAGAATTGCTTATACTCTGTTTTCACACCTTTATTTAAAGCCCAGGCAATCTGAAAATAAAACCCCAAAATTTAATCTGGTTATGTATAACCTGTGAGCTGGTAGGATGTTCACCTGGCCTCTGCAACAACAGGGACATTAATTACATTCATAACTTCAAATTTCTTTTACATTATTTCTTACATACACATAGGGAAATCAAGAATACAGTATTTCAAGGACTCTTCCTGAAACGTCAAAGAAAGTAGAAAAAGCAAAGAATCTAATCAGATAATTAACTTCAAGAACACCAGCAATTTTAATATTAAGTGATCTATGTGGTCAGGTAGAGGACTTCAGTATTTCACAGTATTTTTATCACTAACATGTATAAAAATGTTTTCCAGATATTTTCTAAGTATCAACTCACAATTTTATTTTAGTATCTTCCACATTACCTGTCAAAACCTGCATTTTACACCATCTATACCTTAATGATTCATTCTTCTTTTCCATACTCTCAAAATTTGAATTAATAGCTGTAAAATAAGTGATCAACATAATAAAACTGTACTGTTTTTGAAATGGACACCATCTTTGGACTAGGTTCAACTTACCTTAATAATTTTAGATCCAATTTTGTAGGACCCAGAACTAAGCTTCTGAAGAGCACGATATGCATCTTGTCTATGAACCATGCAGACATATGCACAACCTCTTGGGGGAATCATCTATTGAAAAAAAAATCAGTGGTCTTAAATAGCAGGAAAAATGGTACTTCACATTACGTATCTACACTGAATACTAAAACAAAAAAAAAGGGCTTATACTGTAAATAACCATCACTGTAATAAGCATAATTAATAATTCAGAGCATTAACAAGACCTAAGAGTGAAGTTGGTAGAGTACAAAAATTACAACATCTCCAAGAAGCAGCAGCAAGCTGAAGAATGGGTGCTAAAAGCAGCGTGACAGATTTAAATGACAAGCAGCAGGCAAGCGAGAGATGCTATAGCAAATTCAGAAAAGCAGAGGTCACTACCTCTCATTAAACTCCAAAAACTGTGAGGTACTCAACAAGTTCTTTGCCTCAGTCTTCACTTGTGGTCAGTGACACAGACAGTGGGATCAAGTGCACAGTCATCAAGTTTGCTGATGGCACCAAGCTGAGTGGTACAGTTGACGCAATGGAAAAGAGGGATGCCATCCAGAGTGGATCCACATGAACCTAATGAGGTTCAACAAGGCCAAATGCAAGGTGTACATTGGCTGGGGCAATCCCAGATATGCATACAGACTGGGAGAGGAACTCATTGAGAGAAGGACTAGGCAATCTTGGTGGATGAAAAACTGGACATCAGCCAGCAGTGTGCCCTTGCAGCCTGGAAGGCCAACAGTATCCTGGGCTGCATCAAAAGAGGGAGAGCCAGCAGAGCCAAGGAGATGACTGTCCTCCTCTACTCTGCCCTTGTGATGCCCCATCTGGAGAGGTCCCCAGCACTACAAAGATGCAGAGGTGATAAAGCAGGTCCAGGAAAGGGCCGCAAAGGTGATTAGAGCACCTCTCTAATGAAGAAATGTTGAAAATGCTGGGCTTGTTTAGCTTGGAGAAGAGAAGACTCTGGAGTGATCTCACTGCAGCTTTCCAGTACTTGAAGTACTTATAAGCAGGAGGGGGACTGGCTTTCTACATCATCTAAGAGTGATAGGACAAGGGAGAATGGCTTTAAACTAAAAGACTGAAAATTTAGGATAGATGTTATGAAAAAATCCTTTACTCAGCTGGTGGTGAGGCACTGGAACAGGCTGCTCAAAGAAATTGTAGATGCCTCCTCCTTGGAGGTATTCAAGGACAGGTTGGATGGGTCTCTGGGTAGCCTGATCTAGTGGTTGGCAACCTTGTCCACGGCAGGAAGGTTGGAACTAGATGATCTTTAAGGTCTTCCAACTCCCTTCCAACTTAAGCCATTCTATGATTCTACAAGACTAAATCTAAATGATTCTAAATCACGAGAAATACAGCTCCTAATGAAAGCATGCTTTTATGGTCACACTTTATAAATACACTCTTGTTTACAGTACTACGTATCTTTTATAAATGTTTTAGATAACACTGACTGCCATTTAGCACCCCTACACATGTATATAACTGAGCCAACGTGGACATCACATCACACTCTGTCGATTAGTGAAAGGAAAAATGATCTCTACTCCTGTGCCACAACACAAAGTGAAAAGGCACAATCTTGTACTTGTTAAAAGCCAACTTAAAAAAAAAAGTTTTTTAAACTTTTAAAACTGTGCAACCCTAGGTTTTGACAGGGAAAAGTCATTTTACCATGAAGCATACCGTCTTCAGTGCTTCAAACAAAAGTACATGAAAACTAACAAGCAAATATAGCTACAGTTTTTAAACAGTGATAAAAAAATATATCAATCACCTAAACACAAGCTTAGGCTAAAAAGGAATCCAGAGGCATAAGTATGTTTAAGTGCTTAAAATCCCTGAAAATGGATGATAACATGCTCACTTACATTAATAGATTCTATTTGTCCAAATTCTTCAAACAAGTTGGTCAAATCTTGCTGTGTAGCCTTCTTGTCTACTTGGCCTACCCAAAGAGTAGTGCTGCAAACTGTCAAGAGAAATGATCAGTTATACCAAGCTGTAATAGCAATTTGCCACTAAAAAGCATACCTGTATGATTAAAAGACTTTCAATTGACAGCAGTACTCAGTCAGTAATGCTGAGAATGACTAGCTTTCAGCTTTCTCTTAGATACAACTTGTTCCTTATATTTTGAAATGTCATAGAAGTCAATTTGTTTCTCACAACAAAATGTATGAGAAACAATTCTTCAGACCACAACTAGTGGTAACAGTGGTTATCATTATTTTGAATTGCTTAGCAAATTTAATGAAGTCAACAGGCAATTTATTTCATTTTATTTCCAAATTCCACACCTCACTTATGCTCCTTAGTATCTCCCTTCTACATGAGCCAGGCTACCTCACAGTACTTCAAGTGCTGACGGTCTTCTACAGGGTACTTAGCATCCCTGCTTCCCGGTTCCCATCCACTCTGATTTTAATTCCCTGCTTTGTGGTCCGCTGGGAGAAATTTACACCATAAGAACTATTTGCTATTTATCATGTGAAAAGCCAGAGAACAAAAACTTACATCTAAACTCTAGTGAAGTTCTGAGTTTACAGCATCCTGGAAAGATGTAAAATATTGACGTATGGAGAACAGAACACTCTTTCTTTTAGAAAAATGAATTCTGAATTGCTTAACTTGTCAGATACGTGATAAAATTTAGGACATATTTAGGGGTGACAGGGAAAAGTCATTTTACCATGAAGCATACCATCTTCAGTGCTTCAAATAAATGCAGAACCTACATCTGAAACCATGTTATCTAACCGAAGTTAAATTCGGGAGTGCAAGTTTGTTACAAAAACAAATTAAGTGCAATATGTGCATCCCAAGAATCCAGGATCCTGAAAACACCATCCTGATACAGTAACAAAATTTAAAAAATTAATTTCCTTTGATTTAAGCAACTGAGTAGAGGAAGTTCTTCTCTCTGCTACATTCCTTTCATGCAAATTCTCCACAGAGTAAGCAACGCACTGTAGTAGCTCAAATTTAGTCTGTTTTTGGATTCTCTTTTTAATAAGACAGACCATAATGGTCATATCTTTATGATACCAAAACATTTTTCCTTCACATCTCCACCTGTTTTGGCACTATGTACCTGTGAAAAACTTTAAAAAGCACTCTAGTGCTCCCTTTTCCCCATGGTTAAAAAAAAAAAAAAGGTTTCTATTTAAAGTGCTCAGCAAACTGACCAAAGTGTACGTCCTTGAACAGTGTCCACCACATACTTAAATCCCTTATTGGTGGTAACAAATTTTCTACCAAGTGTTGTCCATTTTCAAAGTCAGCATTAAAGAAAAAGCATCTAGTAACTAAGGGACACTCCTGCTACTTTTTTTTTTTTTGGAGCTAAAACCATCAATGCAATAGCATGAGTAAAATCATCAGTGGAACAGTATGATATTTGCTCTTCTCTAAGATGAGACTGTGTACCTGCTTAGGTTGTAAGAAACACCAGAACTTAACCTTACAAAAAGAATTTGTCTACCAAAGTTTTGAAGAAGCTGAATATTTTTCTTTCAATAAAATATAAGGCCTTTTCCCTTTAGTACTATATTATTAGAACAGAAAATTGTTTCTACTTACCACTTAGTGTTTTTGACCGTATTGGAGGCAATCCCTTTTTCTGACGTTCTTTTTCCCTTTCCCTAGCCCTTCTTTCACTGGAGTAGGACCGAGATGACTTTCTCTTCCTCTCTCTTGATCTTGAGCGTGAACGCTTTCTGTGTTTACGCTTACGAGAACCAGATCGTGATCTAGACCTTCGTTTTCTTGGTGACCTACAAAATACTTAACTTCAGTATGCTGAGTTTAAAAAAAAAAGGTAATTTAGTTATATTTTTAACTACAGACTTCAACCTTGCTACAAATACTTCCTTTATATTTATTCAAACTGCCATTAATGTGGGGAACAGGACATATACACAAGGCTTTAAACAATAAACCAAAACAAAACACACTTAAAGAGTTCCGTAACAGTATCTGTTTTTCTGGCAAAGAAAGCCTGTCAAACTTATTCATGTTATTTTTGTTACCTGAGCAGTCTTAAAAAATTTAAAGTAGTCCAAAGGTATGCAAAACAAGCTGCCATACATTAAGTCTTCATCTAGCGCACAAACACTAAATGAACAAATTACTCATGATAACTTTGGAAAATACAAAATTGAGAATGATAATCACAGACTGAAATCCTGTTAAAAAAAAAAAAACAAACCCCTTCATTTTCTTAAAACAAGTTCATTACTTTACCTTGAACGAGATCTTGAACGAGTTCTTGATCTTGAACGAACAGCAGATTTCTTTTCTTCTTGTTCAAAAATCTCTTCTTCAGCAACATCCTGTCCTTCATCTATGTCCATGTCCTGAGGTGAGACATAGTAGATATTCATAAACATTTAATAAATACATTCACAATATATCCAAGTACATGAAAAAATGCATGTATTTTATTTCTTTTGAAACAACTTAATATCACGTTTTCCTTTCAACTTTTGTAATTAAAATTTAATATTGTTTTACCTGTTGTTGAATATCCATTGAATCATCTACATTTGTTTCTGCTTCTAAAAACTGCTGCTGACTGCTCCCTTGTGATGGTGATGCAGAGTGCTCTGAACCAAAATTCCCTTCCTGATTTTCCTCAGGGCTTGCCTAAATAGCAAATAATTATAAATCATAAGATGCCTCATAATTCAAATTGCTTATTGTGACAGAAATCAAGAATACATGAAACAATTGTTTAAATATTTCTCAAAAACAATCAATCTACTTTATTTTCTTCCTTTTCATTCATATGGAGCAATTATCTACTGAGAAATACTGAAGCATAGATTTAGAATAAATATCTATAGGACCAAAAATAAACACAAGGAATACAGGAAATAAAATGAAAATATTCAGAAAAGTAATTGACAACTTTGATAACTAGTTTTTACAATTCATTTAATGTTTTTGTCTTCTAATATTATCTACTTCATTTTCCATATATTTTATTATTTCTCTATAATCTCTCTTTCTTGGTATCAGTTCCTACATTTCTTGTTGCTTCTTCTGTCTCTCTTCTATCTTCTCCTTCTCCCCCTCTGCTCCTAATTAGATGTTTAATACTTTTGGTTTGTGTTTTATCTTTCTTCCTCTTTCCCTTAATCTTCCTCGTTGATGCTTAAGAACGGAGTTAAAGAAAATATTCCTTGTAACACACTGCAGTCAGTCTTGAGGAGGTCCCGTAGAAGCTTATGTCTTTTAGCTGTAACAAGGTGAACATTAAACTTATTCTATGTACCAAGTAATCAAGAAGCTGAGTGGACCTGAAGGGAAATAATTTCTGTAAAACCATTTGGAATAGAAGATCAAATAATAGGGGATGAGTCATATGAACTTTCTACCCATATATGTAATGTAACTTAATTTCATAAAGGAAATCTAATTTAATGTCTAATTCTGCTTTTTTTTTTTATAGTTTATTTTACAATAAGGCAGGCCATTTAACTTTTTACTTCAAATTACATATTAGTAGCTATTTTTAGATAAGTCATATCAAAAGCTTCTGAAACAGATTCATCTTTCAAAGTTATATTTCTGTACAACAACCTATACAGAGTTTAAGCCAAAAATTGCTAGATTACACATCTACATCAAAAACTATTTAATCTGTAGCTATGTTGTACAAACTTCCTGTTACTATAGTTAAATAAGATATGAAAATAAAACATTGTAAAATAGAAATAAAATCTAGCAAAAACTTTATTTATATTCTTCTATACAATTAAAAACTCCAAGTCACAAATTCAAAATTCCTATTGATATTTTTGATTGAAAGCTGAGGATTGCACCTTTGCACATGTTAAAATAAAATCCCCAACAGATTGTTAAGTTTGTTGTGATTTTCATTCAATATAGAAATTTCCATTTTACTGATAAACTGACTCAAATACCCTATCACAAATCCGCTTTATATCTGGCCAGTATAGAGACAGAATAAACTTTTTATTTTCTAATTGTATCAGGAATTAACATCAGGATGGGAGAAGAGCAACTCAACACAGAGTAACCTCAGAAGAAACAAGCCAATTTACTGTGTTGTGGAGAAGGCTCAGTTTACACTGTTAAGAAGCAATCTTGCAATGTCTCAAGCATCTATTCTTAACTATGAACTTCACAGGAAACACCTCCCACTATTCTTTAGTTTAGATTCTCTAGTATACAAATACAAATACATTTATTGTCAAGATTTAAAGCTTGGAAGAGGAAAATTTAAGTTACAGTGCTATCTAGTATTCTATCCTTTTGTAGTTCTGTAGCAGCAGCTCGTACACTGCTTTCTCTGCACAGACAGTAGCATATTCACTTCAGGGCTGATTTCCTCCTTCACGACAGCAGGAAAAAGAAAACAACTTTATTTTTTCAGTAAAACAAGCCGAACAGTCAAAGCACAGTCAGTCTGTAACTCAGCTGAAGGGCACTCTTTCCTAAGGGAAGCAAAACGTATATCCCACATATTTGGTTGTATTTATTTTTCTGCTTGATGCACTTTCTACTGCTTATTCAATTTACTCTGCAAGTTTCTGCTAGATGACAACCACAAGATGGAGTTCTTACCTTTTGAGGCTGCTGTTGCTCCAGAAGTTGTTGTCTGAGATGTTCTAAATTTTGTTGCTGCAGTTGTTCAGCTAGTTGGTGAAAAAGTGAGTTGTTCACAGATTCTGGTACTAAAGGCCTAAAAACAAAGAATTTTTTAAATAAGCATATTTTCTCTAACTGGTTGATAAAGAGATTTTCACATTTGAGTTTTAAGTTTAATTAGAGATATAGAATAATAATGATGCAGACAATGCAACACTGTTATCATCATTACTGCATCACTGACATTTATATAACTAACAAAGCAAAGAATGTGTTAACTTCAAGATAAAGTCAGAAAAACTGGCACACATACTTACATAAAAAGTTTAAAAATGTATACATTTCATTTAGTAAAATGTCTTTTTTCTTTATGTTGTTTTGGTTTACATATGCTCTGAAACAAACATCTTCCTTTCTATTTAATCTCCAAGTTCAATTAGTGCCAGACAATTTAAGCATTTTCCTTAAGAAACATAGCTTGATCTTACAGTTGGGAAGTGGGAGTTTCCTTTTTAGGCTCTTCATTTTGTTCAGATTCTTCCCCGAAGTCAAACCTGTCCATCAGCTTCTAGGAGAAAGCGAAGTAAGCCTTACTGAGTGAGTACTCCTCATGAAATACATATTTTATGTATATTTAGTTTTCAATAGAAAAATGTTCTTATTTCTCAATTTAAAAAAAAAATAGTTTGGTAATCTGAAATCTTGAAAACTGAATGCCATACTAGTAGCACTACCAAACTTCTGAATGCATCAAACTCCAAGTCTCAGCTGTGGCTTTCTTGAGCTCTGCCTGCTGTCTCAAGCAGAACCACATGTTCTTTCCATAGTAAATAATGGCTATTTTGGAGAAAGGCTTACAAAGAGATTGATTTTATGTGATGGTACCTTTCTTTAGAATAAGTTACCACAAAAAATCCAACTATTCAATCCTTCGGCAATCAACAAACTACTCTGCTTGTATTATGAGAAGATCTACAGCTTGATTACCTCACAGAGAATCACAGTATTAGGGTTTGGGTTCAGTAGCATTTTACTTTCTTAAGACAAGACTAAAGAAGGAGCGTGAAAGATTGCAATAAATGTTACTTCTTACTCAGACTGAGATTTTTCTTTAACTCTGCACTGATAGAGCAGTGCTATCAAATTCACGTCCATATAACCTTTCACCTTGGAAGTCTTTCCAAAAGCAGAGTTACTACTGTAGTACAAAATATCCTAACTTCTTCTCAAAGTTGGTCTCTCGGAAGAAAAAACTAGAGTATGAGAACACAGGTCAGGCATTTGGAAATACCAAGGCAAAAAAAGTCTGAAGCGCTACTATGATTTAGTAGCCCTTCTGTTTCAGGATGCTTTATTTCTTTCCAGTCACTGGAGTCCATGAAGAATAAAGCACAAGTTCATTAAGAGACTCTGACCAACCAAGAATTTTTAGAATTATTTTCCCAGTGAAATAATCTAACACAAATGAAAGTAGGACCGTCTCTAAGAGAAAACAGGTGAGGGCATTGTCCAAACACCACTTGAACGCTGACAGGAGTGGGGAAACAGTCTCCCTAGGAAGGCAGTTCCAACATTTGACCACTCTCACAGTAAAGAAACTGAGAGAGCTGATGGGTGAGATGTGAAAATCCTGAGTAGCTTGCATCATACATATCCCATCCATTTAAAGCAAGCTGGTTGTCTTCTTTTTAAATTGCTTTACTTTGTTAGAATATATTCACTGAAAACATGCAAAATGCTGCATCTGAACAAAATATGCATTTTTAAAAAGCACCCAACCTCCTCTTTAAAATATAATTAATCATCATGTATCTTCCACCACAACAAAGTAGAAAGGAAAATAACAGAGCATGTACAGTTTAAACACAAATAATCTCAGACAATGAATTCAACAACTACGACAAAGTTTTATACTGCCACAAGCCAAAAGCAAAGAAATTCCAGCCAAAAGAGGCAAACATGTAGCATGATTTCTGATTCAATTTCCCTTTTATAAATATAAAATAGTAGATATTAAAGGGAAATTTTTGGATTTAAATATTTTTAAGTTGGAGGAGAATTGTCTTTACAAAAGCTGATAGGCATTTAAGTATACTAAATATTAGGATACCTAGGATCAATCCACTACACATAAACACATATAAAGCCAGAAGTTTCATGTATGCCACACCTATTAATCTAATTACTTAAGAATACATTCAGAAAAAGCAATGGGAATTGTAGAAGATGTGAAAAAAAGCTTTTTATTGCAAGGGAAATTAAATTCTTCTGAAGCAGTAGACAGGGAGGATCACTTCCCTCGACCTGCTGGCCACACCCTTTTCAATGCACCCTGGGATACCACTGGCCTTCTTCACCAGAAGGGGACACTGCTGGCTCATGGCCAACCTGTTGTGCACCAGGATACCCAGGTCCCTCTCTGCAGGGCTGAGGGTCAGCCCTGTACTGATGTATGCGGTTATTCCTCCCCTGGTGCAAGACTCTACACTTGCCCTTACTGAACCTCATCAGGTTCCTCTCTGCCCAACTCTCCAGTCTGTCCAGGTCTTGTTGAATGGCAGCACAGCCTTCTGGTGTGTCAGCCACTCCTCACAGCTTTGTATCAGCAGCAAACTTGCTAAGGGTGGACTTTACCCCATCATCCAGGTCACTGATGAAGATACTGAACGTGACTGGACCCGTCACTGATCCCTGGGGAACACTGCTAGTTACATGCCTCCAACTAGACTGCATCACTGATCACAACCCTCTGAGATCTGCCAGTCAGCCAATTCTCTTCTTGTTCAGTTTCCTTAAGCGCTGATGGGCTGGTGTTTGTCCTCCCCTGAAGCTGTCTTTGTCCCAGACTGACTCAGCCTGATCCCTCAGAGGTTACGGCTAGAGCACTTGCCCAACTTGGTGGTTCTCCACTAAACTCACCCCAGCTTGTCAGTGTCTTTCTTGTACAGGTGGAGGGCCAAAACTGGATGTGACACTCCAGATGTGTGTGTAGTGACTGCTGAATAAAGGTGGGTTGATCATTTCCATTAATCCTTTGTTCATATACCTCAGGTTCATTACAAGAGATGCTATACAGGACAAGATCCCTGTGAGTAAATTTCTGCAGGCTTATCACTAAGAAGACCGCTTGTTACTGACCTACATGTAAAGTACAGACAATTAATTGCTACTTGAGCCCAATTATGCAAATAATTGTTTTACCTATCTGGATGCCCACCTACGGAGATTATAATGTATTCAGTTCCACACAAAACTGTGTGAGAGGATGTCAAATACTGTGTTACGTCAGGGTAAATGGTACTCACTATTCTCCTCTCATCCTCAAAAGCATTCATTTCATCACATGAAGAAACCAGGTTGGTCAGGTGTGATTAGCCCTTGGTAAATCAGTGCTGGCTGTTTCCAATCACCTTGTATTTTGCACACCCAGAACTGTCTTCCAGAAGTACTAGCTCCACAGAGCTAAGTGAGGCTGACCAGCTTGCAGTTTCCTTGGGTGATCTTTTAGCCTTCTGTGAAGAAGGATGCAACATTTGCCCTTTTCCAGTTGTTAGGGACCTCCTCTAATCTCTATTTTTTCTTTTTTTTTTAAATACCTACTAGAAGGTACAACTCTTGCTGAGCACTAAAGAGAAATTCTGATTATGTTATATAAAGTAGCTCTCAACTATTCTGAAAACCAAAAAGGTGCACCACTTGTTCAGTTCGTTCTTTCTAAATGTAGGTGGGTGCCCAGTAGGTGAACAAGAGACAATTGGTGACAAACTGGAATACAGAAGGTTCTGTCTAAACATCATGAAGCACTTCCGTACAGTGTAGGCCACAGAGCAACTGGTACAGGTTGCCCCACGAGGCTGTGCAGTTGCCTCCTTGGAGATCTTCAAAACCTGTCTGGATGTGGTCCTGCAACTCTGATCTGAGTGGCCCTGCTTGAGCAGGGGATGGACCAGAAGACCTCCAGAAATCCCTTTGGACCTTAACCATTCTCTAATTCTGTGATCCTAGACAGAAGTGATCAACTTTGACCACCTGCTGCCTGATAGACATCAGATTTCTTAAAGTTCTTCTGTCTTTGTACGACAGATCCGAGACAATAGGTTTTTCTGTCTCCTTGCTCTAGATAACTTACTATACATTTCATATCTCCCACGACATATTTTAATAGATCAACTTATTTACCTTCTTTTCAGTCTCTTTACGAAGGACTCTGTTAAAGCAGGCTTTTTGAGAAGTTAATGTATGTATATTAACTGGCTCTTGTTCATTTTCTTTTGACACAGAATTATCAACACACAATTTTCACTTACTAAAGTTCTATCTGCTGTTATAACAGAGTTCATTTGACTGTAATTCCTGTTGTTACAAGTATATTTATTAATAACTTACTTTCTTACAAAGACTAGAGCCCCAGAGATTAAGCAACTATATGACCTATACTCAAAAGCTGTTAACAATCTAGCATTGCTGTTCATTGTACAAGTGTCAAAACAAAAAAAGTGTCAGAAAGGTATCTCTAGCAGTACTTTCACCTACTGTTTAGGCTTTTTCTTTGTCCTAAGAACTCCTGTTTTTATAGTTTTGTTACTAGCTTCTCTGAAGCCACTGCACTGGCCCTGTGGACTAAATACTCATCAACAGTTGCAGAACACCTTTTAATTTAGCATAATCTAAATGAATCCAGTTAATGCACTAAAGACTGGTCTGCAATATGAACCAAAGAAAAAATCATGATCCTGATTCAAACTAAAACACTGATGTAGATGCCACCTATAGAAGTAAATACAGCCTATTTAACACTTTGTTTACTAAGGTTGTCGTGTCTAACAGGAAAATTATACAATTAATTATATAATGAAATGAAAACCTAAAATAAATAGAACAATGTCATTATGATTCATGCCTTTCAGCTATCAGGAAGCTGGATTTGGGTTGCAAGCGGTACTGGTATTCAGAAACTATTAAAAATAAAGGAAAATAAAATATTCCAAAAATCAATCACTGCAAAAATAACATGGCCTTTTAATACATATGGACTAATACACTTGGCCATAATACCTAGATTCAGAAATCCTTAAGCCTCAGAAGAACAAAAAGAAAAAATAGGTATTTTAACTCCAAGATTATAAAAAAAGAGGAAACAGTGTAAAAGTATATGCTATATCTGCAAAGCAGTCTGAACAACCTTTGAGTAAAGCCTCAATACACTAACAGAACATATATTACTACTTCAGTATAAGTAGTAACTACCTAAGATAACTAACTACCTGAAAAAAAGATTATGAGCATTAGTGAAAAATACATTATTTTAATTCTCTGACTTCCTTACTCCTACAACTTATTCCTTCTAGGACAATCCTACCAAGATTACATAATCACAAGCTGTTTCTTCCAAAGATACTGGAATAAGATTATTATTTTTTTAATCAGTGAGAAGTTTTTTTTGTTTGTTTGTTTGTTTTAAATTGTACTGATATACTACCATGACGCAGTGCTAACTACTACTACTACTACGTTCAACATTGGCCAGCATGGTTATTGTTCCCTGGCATTCAACTCTATTCATTTTTTTTTCTTAAATTCCTGTATCTTTTTTTTTCCCTAAGTATATTTAAGGGACACATATACAGCAGCACATACAACTTTCTTCACTTAAAGGTTTTGTTTGTTTCTACTTTTTGATATCCTTTAAATAAATGTCCCATGACTAGCTTTAACTAAAATTGTTATTCCTTAACTCACTCTCACTTGGTGGGTGAGAAGGTTTCTTGACCTTTATAATATAAGAAAATTACAAATACAATCTCCTTTTACTCTTCTTGGAAAACCAGGTATATAAATTTTTACACGTTTCTCCTTCACTACTCTGTAAGAAATCATTTCATACATTAGGTCATAAATACAGGAAGGGAAGAACACAAGACATGCTCAATTCTCCTCACCACTTTGCTTCAAAGGGTGAAGAAAAACATAGAACGATGTCTTAACTTTTTAAAATTGAAATCATCTTCATATAAATACCATTTAGCCTTAAACTCATTCAAAATTATGTATTTTCATTTATACTACTCTCCCCAGATATTTTTTTAATTTTCAAGATAGAGCACTATCATATATTTATGTATTTTTAATACCTCTAAAGCCATACGGTGAAATCCAACAGATGACTTTCTTACTTAGATGTATTTTAACAATAAAAAATTCTATTATTCTACTTCTACCTTATTAAAAGAGACACTCTGTTCCAACGGATTAAGTGTATTGGCAGCAGCAGCTGCAGCTGTAAGTTGTGCAGTTAGGGCCTGTAACTGAACGACAAGACCAGCATCCAGGGCTTGAAGTAGTGAAGGCTGAGGTTTCTGCTGCTGTATCTGCAGTGTCTGTATCAACTGCTGAAGCTAAAAGAGAAGAGACAACAACTACATTAAACAAGAAATTTTTTTAAAAACAGCCTTTTCCCCTTCCACCTAGGAAAAAACCTCATGAATGTAGTATTGTCTAACCTGTGACTATTAATTTATCTTAATCTGTTTTCATTTATGGCAAATTATGTTCCCACTTACAGGCCAATTTGTTTTCAGTGGCTGATAAGACATGCAGATGCTTCTTCCTCCTAACTTGCTCTGACAGGTTGCATGATGACCAGTCACCACTCAGGATTTCCTGTTTTCTAGGTTTCCCTCTCTTCTGCTTCTCCAGTTTGATTCCTTCTGACCTGAAAAAAATCTGTTAGCCTACTCCAGCTTCCTGAGGACCCACCTATATTAGGAAAATTTGTATTCTGTAATATCACTTGTGTAGAGCAAATAACTGCACTATTGCTAGATGCAATAACCCTTTAATAAGGCTTCAAGCCTTTATTAAGAATTTCTGCTTGTGTCTTTCGGTAAGTCATGAGGAAAATCTCATGCTGAAACTCAGGACTGCACTTAATGCAACTGCCATGCTATGTGAACCAAATCATGAGAAGCAAATTAACCAAGAATTAGCAATATAATTTAAATTCCTACATTGGCATTATGTATAGTCCTATTTAGGATAAAATGCATCTATAGCAGTTAATGCAATGTGGAACCAGAAGCTGCAGCTCTGGGGCAACAGCTGCCCAGTAATAACCCCAAACTCCTCCAACCAATATGGCAAATTACAGTACAGCCAAGGGCTGAATCTGCTTTTCTCGTTTATTAAAAAAAAAAAAAAAAAGTATGGGTAAAGGCATATGTTATTTTTTGTTTGTTTCTTTTTAAACAACCACACTCTGCAATCCAGTAGAGAATTGGATTATACTGGAAAAAATATTATAGATCATCATAAGAGGAACACTTGGAACTGTAGTGAATGTTCCAGAGTCGACCCAAAGATTTTATCAGAGTTTAGTAGGATACCCTATGAGTTGTCTCCTTCAAATCTAGAGAAGGAAAACAAAGTAAAATAATGTATCTCCCATAAAGGCTTTTTAGAACTAATGTACCAAAAAGAATATCCAATTGTCTATAGTGTGTCATGTTTTCCCTACCCCAACTTACTATTTATAATTTATTTTATTTTAAAGGAGTTGTTCCATTAAGGAAATGAAATGCTAACTTTATCATGTGCAGATCTGTTAATCTGTTGAACAGACACACATCCATTAAATTGTACACATTTATCTTAATGAAAAAGGGAAAGGTACAATCTCTATGGAAAGAAGACCTCCTGAAGTACCTCAAAATTAGAAGAAACAGTCTTTTGACCTTCCATGTGGTAGACCCTTACAGTCTAATCTTTGGTTATCCCTGGAAAAGGGTTGAGCAAATCCAGGTAGTTCAAACTCAGCTGACATAAATGCCCAGTTTTCTTTAACTTCTTGTTCCATCTGCTCATGGGGTTCAACATTAACATATTAAGACTTCAACTGCTCCCTTTTTACTAGGGTTCACTAGAAACTCTGTAAGTTAATTAAGTCATCTTCACCATAATGCATCAGAAATGCTCAATCCTTTTTCAAGATTGTTTTGAGGTCACCTTCCGATAACATGAAATAACTCTTTCTGCTCTTTAAGTACAGAATCCTTATTCAGCAAAGCCTCTGGAAATGCTTCAGTTATTGTTTTACTTTACTAAGAGCTTCACTAATTACTGCAATAAACAAAGCTGAAAAGCTTCCTGCCTCCTTCTTGGTTGTTACACAAAAGATGAGCAAATACGGCAAGTCTACCCTGTACACTGCTCTGAGTAGGAAGGAATCAAACTGAAGAAGCAAAGATGGAAGCTCTAGAGTGGGAAAATCCTGAGCGGTCACCATTCTAGCTGCACATTCTTGCTGTTCACACCTTTGTTACTCCTGTTCTCTCCTATACGACTCTTATTTTACCTACATGCATTCTCACCCACAAAACACTTAGAACGAAATCAAGGACTTTGGAGCTTTGGGGGACAAGTGGAGTGACTCAGAGAACATGGAGACAGACAGAGGATGGAAGCATTTTTACAGAAAGCTGACTGTCTGCGCTCAGCTTCAGGCTATAAGGGCAAGCAGTTCATCACATGTTGTGCTTCAAGCCACTTCAATGAGTTGAGCATTTCAAAACTGAAGAACACAAAACCAGTCACTTCTAAACAAAGATTTTTTTTGATGCTGCAAAAATAAAAAATGTATTTAGCTGTCTGAAATATAAAGAATGCACTTCCAGAATGAGAATGTTTCCACTATGCAATTCTGTGCAGTGTTTAGCTTCTTCCAAGCATCCAGCTGAGAAATATGCTTAAACTGGCATTCTATTTCATACTCGTATTCATGAAAACTTAATGCTGCTTCGGATTTAGTCATTTGCAATAGTAAATATAAAAGAAATTGTATGTATTATAGCCCACCTTATCTGAAATCACATTCTGGGACACTTTTAAGGAACACAGAATGCTGGTTATAAAAAGGTAACAGGAAATTTTGGTTTACCTGGAACTTACTTGTGATGAATAACCTCATGGGATAGTTAATATGGATACTGGACAAAAAAACTATGAGATATTCATGAAAGCAGTACTCCTTTATGAATACCTTAAAGACACAGAGTATCAAACTGTACAGTGTTAACTGCCTACAGAATATTCACCTGTTGGCCTTGGGGACTCTGTAAAATCTGGGCTACAGCAGCAAGCGTATCTGTATTAGCAATCTGAGATACCCAAGGATCAGGTAAACTTTGCACCACGTTGGCTGGAGTAACTGGAGTCACAGGTGTTCCTAAAAGAAAGGAAATCCAACATGTCAAAATATTTTAACATACAGACTTAGAAATAGTGTTGGGGGAGAGGGGAAACTGCTGTAAAAGAAATGGTAAATCAGACATGAATATTCTTGTTTATTTTTTTAGAGCAATGACTTCTGGACTGCAAGAAAACGAATTATAAAGCAACTCTCATCTTCCTAGGACATCAAAACCAGTTATTAAGAACTGGGAAACACTTCATTAACATGAACAAAAACTATTTTTCTGACACACATACAGAGCACAAAGAAATAAAACAGATTCACATCAGCATTTTTCAAGTAGCAGCTTTGCTGTGTAATTGTAGTTCACAACTCCTTCCACATCTGCACTATGGGAACTACTAACAATAGCACTGATGAATGTAAAATACAAGAAGGTCAAGGAACCTAAATAGGTTTCACACAGTAATCTAAACCACCCAGTGGAAGCAATATCTACCAAATGGTAATAGTAATCCATTCAGAAATATCAGTTAGTTCAAAATTTATTGGGCTTACACTTTATACTCAGAAGGAACCTTGAGGTTTCTACTAAAATTCCAGCCTGCAGCAATTGGACTCTTTAAGATTGTCCATTTAGTCACTCTTTTTTTTTTTTTTCCTCCTAATATTTCTTTGAGAGGAACTTTGCGATTATCTAATCATGAGCCTGAATGATCCTTGAAAAGGACCACAATGATCATCAAGTTTCAACCCCCCTGCTATGTGCAGGGTCGCCAACCACTAGACCAGGCTGCCCAGAGCCACATCCAGCCTGGCCTTGAATGCTTCCAGGGACAGGGCATCCATAACCACCCTGGGCAACCTGTTCCAGTGCGTCACCACCCTCTGTGTGAGAAACTTCCCCCTAATATCTCACCTATCACCTATCTCTCAGTTTAAAACCATTCCCCCTTGTCCTATCACTATCCACCCTTGTAAACAGCCGTTCCCCCTCCTGTCTATATACTCCCTTCAAGCACTGGAAGGCCACAATGAGGTCTCCCCAGAGCCTTCTCTTTTCCAAGCTAAACAAGCCCAGTTCCCTCAACCTTTCCTCATAGGAGAGGTGCTCCAGCCCTCTGATCATTTTAGTGGCCCTCCTCTGGACCCGCTCCAAGAGCTCCACATCCTTCCTGTACTGGGGGCTCCAGGCCTGGACACAGTACTCCAGATGGGGCCTCATAAGAGTTGAGTAGAGGGGGACAATCACCTCCCTCTCCCTGCTGGCCACCCCTTTTTTAATGCAGCCCAGAACACAGTTGGCCTTCTGGGCTTCAAGCGCACACTGCTGGCTCATGCCCAGCCTTTTGTTTACCAGGACCCCCAAGTCCTGCTCCGCAGGGCAGCTCTCAAGGAGATCTTCCCCCAGTTTGTATAAATACCTGGGATTGCCCCCACCCAAGTGCAGAACCTTGCATTTGGCCTTACTGAACCTCAACTTGGCCTTATTGAACCGCTGAATCCAGAATCATCCTTCATCCCTGCAAATACCCTTGCTTTTAGCTCGAAACTAAGTGACACGCTGATGAATATCAAGTGAAAACATAATAGTTTACCACTTAAACAGGAAATGTGCATCAAAATTAAAAAAAAATAAAGCATTAGAGTAAAGCTGTGATTTCAACATTTTAAAGTAATCAAACTAATGAAAATAAAAAACATTGAGGTAGAAGATGCAGTATGTCGCAGAATAGGAATTTCAGCATATTTATAGACACTGTTGAAAAATATGATTATCTACCTGCTTGATTTTCAGCAAAGGTTCAGCAAAAGGTGAGTTATAAAATCAGGTCCATATGTGCTAAAAATAATTTTATAAATCAAATTTCGCATACATCCCAATCTTCAGGGAAAAAGTCTTCACAAAATGAAAAACGTTGAACAGCCAGCTCCCTAACATCTACTCATATAAGTAAGACCACCAAGGCATATATAAAAATGTTAGCGTTAGGTAACTTTAGATGTACTCCATAAGCAGCTTTTTGCCCACCTGATTCCTACTCCAAACTATTGGGAGAAGGATGTATGTTAGTAGATGTAACTTGTTTTATCAATGTGGAGTTTTCTGCTCAAAATCATTGCTTGTTGACCAGCAAAAGTAAAAGATCACGGTCTGACATTATCTAACCAGCAGGTTCAGTACTAAAGATAGCAAAAAGATACTGACGGGCTCTCTTTTCAAGTCAAGTCAAGTATCTTCTTTTTTGCCTTTAAGGTACAAAAGTAGGTCTTACTGCACTGTTACTCAATATGAAATTATTTAAGATACATAGTTGGAAAGTAAACATAATGGGCTTTGTTTTGTTTTTGCTATTTTTCTAATCTGAATGCTGGCTATAATACATTCCTTTCTGGATTTCATTGGATTTATCAAAAGGGAACCGGTGAGGTGGGTTTTTTTCAGCACGTTAACAGCCAAGGTACCAAAGCTGACAGAAGGGTTTCGGTAGAATGTGATTTATTCAATTTTTATCTGATTTTGTTTACCTGGTGTATTGTTGCTCATAGCAGCAGTAGTGCTGGGCAAGACCGGGGTCACAACTGGTGGAGGAATTCCTGCTGCCATATCCAAGAGAGGCTGAATAATTTCACTCTTGAACACATTATTCTTCTGCCATAAGTTTAGCACTCTAACAATTTTACTCTAAAATGATAAAAAGGATGAGAGAAGATCTGTGTCATCATTATATTTCTAGTTATCATGAATAACCAAAGTTTTAACTAGCAGTGCCAATCTGTTTAGACTGAAGCACCTTTGGGTTTACAAAACAGTACGAACCTTCGGAACAGTTACATCGAAGATGTCTAACCCATGAACCTGGGCTGACATATACAGGCTGTACATAACACACACAGGATACACATCCTTCAGTAAAAAATTAATTAATTTAGAATTACTAACTGATCTAATTATATGCATCTTCTGCCATCCCTATGCTCAGAAAAACAAAACTAAAGAAATACATATAAATGTACAAGGAGAAGCCTACAATAACATCCACTCTAGTAAGCAAAATGTGAGATCAACATCTTTATAGGTAACACACTAAAATTGCTTTGATTAGAAGTTATACTAAGTGTTTTACCTTGTCATCCCCAGGGCAACGATACAAATTCTGAAAAGTGCTGATGATGTTATTGCTGAATCTTGGAGCAAATACATCCTTCTCTTGCCCAAACTGATGCCGGGACTGTCTCACAATCGAGTCAATGACATACAGACCAGGCACCTTGTATTCTGGTTTGCACTAGAAATAACAATAATTTATCATGTTCAAACATCAAAAATAACACAAATAATTACTGGCAGACTAAATAGAAACAGCTCCATCTAATTTTTAAATGGGTCCAATTATTATCAAAATGTTCACTATTTAATAAATTTTACTAAAGTACAGAACTATCTCAAACAGAAACAACCAACCCTTAATGTTCAATTTGTCAAAGCTACGTATGCTCTACAAATACATATATGGCTTGAATCTCATTTGCTACCACTAACAAAATAAAAAACCTCTTTAGAGTCTAGCTATTAAAAATCAGCACACGAACAACAAATCTTTTTTAAAGACACATTATGTTAAAAGATGTAGAGCAGCATAAAGCACAAACAAATTCTTAATAGCGTATTGGAACTATGACTGAAAATATGTTTGTATTTCTTGGAAATTAAAATTAACGTTAAAGTTAACATTTGTTTATTTTACATCATTCTTTGGTGCGTGGTATATCCTTTTCCAAACAGAATGCCAAAATATTAAAGCAGACATCTATTTCGTTGAGAACGTACCACTGATACTTATTTTAAAACTGTGGAAACTTGCATAATTTACAAACAACAATGTATGCACTTCAATTACTAACACAACTTCAAGAGAACCTGAGACATTCTATAGAAAATCCTGCTGTATCCTATAAAAAAGATTTCACTGTTTTCAAAGGTAATACTATCTTCTTTATTAACAAGATAAAATTTTCCTTATAAAAATACAAACTCTCCGGACTATTCATTTTATTCCAGCCTACGTACAGGCCTGTTTGGAAAAGGGATTTGCTGACTGTTGCAACTTACATAAAGCATTCATTTGGCTCAAAACATGGTCTAGTGTTTATAAGTGTGGTATCTTTATTTTGAAGAATATGTGGCATACATTTAAGAAGAAATGTGTGTTATAATATACGTAATTGGATGTATTACAAAGTCTTCAAAAAATAACTTCAATGAATTATAGCTACTCACATTTTAACTAAATGATTATAGAAGTTTTCTGCATAAACAGCATGCAGGTATAAAACTTTTCGCAATATTCAAATTAATAATAATAACAGAAATTTTATAAGGAAACACTAAATATGCTAGGGGAAGTGTTTAAAAGCACAGGATATACAGAAAGTAAGAAAACATAATATAGAGAAGAAATAAAAGGATGGTAAAAACACATGGAAAAAGTAGGATGAGGTAAAATTATGACTGGGACATAACATTTCAAAGTGTTACTTTGATGCATAGGATATGAGTAATGTGGTGCACACCTGTTCTCACCCTCCAATATCCATCTCTATTATCAAACAGGGATCAGAGGACACTCATCCCTTTTCTGAGAAATGGAAAGAAGCAGTTCCGCAGAAGACATCTGCCTGACAAAATACTAGCAGCCTTTGTGAAGTAAATTAATAGCCTTTACCACTGCCACAAAATACACATACAACACCTTTTCCATACATGGAATTAAAGGAGGAAGACAGATTACTAACATAGACTGTAAAGTACAATGGACGACTGGATAAAAACTGTGTCCAGCATTGTAGCATTAACAAACCAACCTCTCTAGCTTGTTACAGAAAATAAAAAGGCATTCAATCAGAGTTTATTCGTATTTAAAAGAAAAGAAATTCCATAGAAAATGATCAACTGAACTATCAAATGCAATGCAGGCAAGGAGAAAAGACTCAAGAATTGGAATCGACATTCTAACTGTAGATAAAATGCAGTTTTTCCTCAAGGAAAATTAACTGCTCCAGGAAAATAAAGCACAATAAAATTCTTTGTTATTCAGAATCTTAAAATTAATACTGCATCTCACTCCAAAGTAATTCTAGTATAGCCATATTTACTTGTTTTAATTTACAGGAATCACAAAGTAAAATGCCACATTTCACGCTACACAAGAGATAAAGCTGAACGGTCATCTTTAATTTTAAAAACTGTGCCAAAAATCTGGTAGAAAAGCAAAAGCAACTCACTGGACCACTTTCAATTATTTTGCTGTTAGATGTTCATAGGCCTCTTTTAACATTAAATGAACACACACAGAGAAGCGGTTCCAACACAGTATCTGCAGTCATTGAAATCAAAGTGTAACATAAATACAAAATGAGGACAAAGCATTTGTTTTCCTGCATCAGTTATGACCACTTACTGATCACTAACAGAAGATGAATGCAACTGAAAACTGCAATACACTATTGTGGGGTAAAGATACAAATTCATATGTATACCTAAGACTCAATTGTATTGAATAACCTGTACAACACTGAAAGCTCTTCTCTGTGATAACACAAAATATCTATTACTAACTTACCTTTTGAATGAATTTCTCAACACTCTGCACAACATGCTTGTAGAACTGGAAAATAAAGACAGTATTTCAATAGAGGAGAAAATCCTATGATGCATATACTTGTTCAAGTCATGCAGCATTGACAATAAAACAACAGTTAGAAACTTTAGTTGATTAACGAGTAATACAACATCCATAGCTAAATATGCTATCTTCCTCAGAAGATTTAACAGCATCAGGAAAAGCTAGTTGCACTTATTCTTTTTTAGACTAATGTCCTTATCTAGTAAGCGAAGGTAACTGCTCCTTCAGAATCATACTGTTATTTCAACATCCATAACTGGAGATGTTAGCACAATATTACTAAGAATAGCATTTCTCTCTATTATATTGTCCAAATGTTAACTTTAATAATCTAAATAGACGAGAATAGGAAAATCTTTAAAACATTTACTGAGTACTTATTCTTTAGTCCTGTTGGTTTCTTTTGTGGGGTTTTTTTTCTGTTATTGTATTTTTTTAACCTCACATATAATTGCAATAGCTCTACATCATCTTAATAAGCGCTACAAAATTAAACCTTGTTACTGAAATGATAAGTATAAAGCTTATAAAGCGATACTTCCGAGTATCCCCCAAAATGCACTGAAACACCCATCTCAAAGGCAGTCTGCAAATTTGTCTGCAGTTACTTCATATCCTCTTTTCCCTTGACTGTAGCAAGCTGTGGTAACAGAAAAGTAACAACTGCATTCCTAGAATACAGTACACTCTGCACATGGTCTGTAGTTCTAAGAACTACAGAAGTGTTGATTTCTATGTGATAAAACACATCACTCCCACTCACTGAACTTACGTTCATTTCTTGGTACGCCATTATTGTACTAAATATCCTAAGGCTGGAAGTTTACGTACAGAACTGATAGATACAAGATAATATTGGAAAAACTGGAATTAAAACTTCTAAAACTTTAGCAGGTTAATGTCTTTGAGGTCCAGTTTATTGAAGGGTGAAAATATATAATGAAAATCTTGAAAGAGATACACCATTATCTATTTCAAGGCTTCCAAGATTCTGGTATCATTTAGCAGAGAGTTGTTAGAGTTAGGGTAGTATGGTTAGGTTGCGGGTGGACTTGATGATCTTTAAGGTCTTTTCCAACCTGAGCAATTCTATGATTCTATGATTTTTTATTAGTTTGGGTAAAGTTCAGTACAGGTTTCTAGCATTTTCATAACACTGCAACACATGCATTCTAATTTATGTAGACTTCTCTTATTTAAGAAACATAATGAACTCCATTCTCCTACCATCAATTTGCTCTGATTTATGCAAACTCCAATGCAGATGTCACCAAATGAAAACATATCTACCTTCCCAGCAGAGGCACACAAAGACCATGTCATGTCTTTTCTGCTTTTATTCTACACTTTTTATTCAACTCTCCAGCTTTCACCAAGTGTCTGTTTTAATGCTTAGCACTGTGTACTCTTTCCTCCATTATTTTTCAGTGCTGTTTTCTGTTGCTTTGCTGCTACTTGGCAATTACGTAGTTCTACTCTGTGGCAAGATTAGTCTTTAGTTAGGGTCCTCATGCTAAAACTTAAGAACAGCTTGCATCCAGGCAACATCAAAAATAACATCTATGAACAAAACACATGGAAAGGTATGCTGCGGAATTTAAGGGTAATTAAATAAAAGTCGTACAACTGTATTGATCCAAAGGCACGCATACCTTACTTGTTCTGAAAATTTAAAAAAATCTCTTTGCATTTTGATGTTTGTTTAGCTCTTGTCAGGCAATTTTAGGTTTTCCTTTTTTAACTGAGGAAAGAAAGCTGTCTTTCAGATCAAACTGAAGAGTCAAGTTGGTACAATTCTTTCTCACATATGACAACCGGCAACTGAAATTCAAACAACAAATTAAGCCCTCCATTGCACCTTCAAAAATCTCCTCAGTATCACACTTGATCATAATTTGGCAACTGTGCACAGGACAAAGGGAAAAAACTTTCAGCAGCAACTTCTGTAAGCTATTCAGGTATTTTGTGAGAGATAAGAAATGGAAAGGAAATTAGAAGTAGTAAGTCAGTTCCTTACCTTTATAGCCTTGATTGCTGCCTTGGTGATCTGTGTCATTTTAGCTTTAGAAATGGGTGGCTTATAATCATTCAGCGAGTACAACTGCAGAACAAAACAACAGCAAAGTGATCAGAAATACATTCTGCAATTGTATAAAGTATAAAAACACAGTATCTTCTCATAAAGAAATACCACTTTTGATATTCATCTAATTTTACATATTTATCAGATCAGAAAAGAAATCTTCACTTAAGAAAAAATTAAAAGGTCCAATGAAATATAATCTAACAACCCAAATGCTTAAAAGACAGCAGGTTCTTCCTTGCAATGGCCAACACACACCTAGTTTTATTAGCATTAAATACAGCAGACATCCATAGTGAACTTACAAAGGAAACATATACGATATGCAAATGTGACAGCTCTCATGATGTTTTCCTTTTTAGGGCAAAAAAATAATAGTACACTTGATGACCCTCATGAAAACATACAGATACTTAACCAAATACTTACTATGTGCATCACCGCCTGCCTGCTGAATCTTAGTTTTTTATATTCCATAAAACAAAAACTTTCAGCCCACTGAGAATGAACATGCAGCCTTTTTGCCACTTAACACGGCAGATTTGGAAAGACTATAGACTTCATTCACTGTCTTAACTCAAATAAATAAATATACTAATTATTAAAAGCATTTAAGCAAATTCCATCTGGGTTCTCAATTTTAAAACAGCACTGTAAGTTCATATCTAAACACCAGAACAGACAAAGTACACAAGCTGTTTTGCAACATTTTTTTTCCAAAGATGCAGTAATAACCTTATTCTTTTTCACTTGTACATCTACTGCCAGAAGCAATTCAGTATGACACTTATTCATCAGAAATTTGCTACATACTGAGAACTGTACAGGAACAAATTTCATAGCTCTGACTGATAGGTCAGGTGCACTGACAGGTGCTTCCAATTACGAAGCAACTCCTTCCTTCACATTGAGTCAGGAATCCATCATCTGAGACTATTTACTTGCTGTGAAAACCTCTGATTATTCACAACATACTGCTTTGAAAACAACACTGCTCTTTACTCCCTTGACCTGAGATGTGAACTGACACTGTACTATCCAGTATTTGCTGCTTTCATACACAAAAAGACCAGATACAAAACGCCAAACCAGTCTTTCTGATGTTCTTGACTTAGCTTACACTGTATTTTTGTTAGAAACATTCATGTTTAGAAGCATATTAACTTGAAAATGTAGCCCTGATAATGAGAATGGCCATCCACAGAAAATATTTATTTCCTTCTTAAAGATAAGAAAAACCGGAGTTTATTCCGTAAGATTGTCAACATCTGAAACAAAGTCAAAACACTTCTCCTACTACACGCTCCAAGTGTTGCAAAATATTTAATTCTTTAGCTTCCTACAATTCATTAAATCTTAGGCAAACAGCTAGCTAAGAAAACCTAATTCAGAATGGTTTACATTTAGCAAAGTAACATGCAAGAGCAAACAGGATCACACAGTGGAAAGGATTAGACAATCGTAAATATAAGTCACGCTCTCCAAGCTGCTTATAATATAATTCACTGCTTTGAAATTACCAAGTTCCCAAGAGAACTTCTAGTCTTACCTATAAAAAAAAACAGTTTTAACTAAAACTTGCATACTTTGTCAAAAGGTGAACTGGAAAAAAAATTGCTTTGCCCACACCTAAATATCAGTCTTTTCAGCCTGTAGGAATTTTAATTAAAACTGCGAAATTAAAATCAGTTCACACTCAGACATCCACTCCTAAAACAAACATTACTACCTCTCGCTATATTCTCAATTACCTGCATGCCTTCCAAAATTCAAATATATGAATGCTCTTAACCAGTACTGAGGAAAAGGAGAGAAGAGGAAGGGAATCCAAAATCTCCACAATCGGTTTCTTCTCTGTTTTACACTCCTTCAGTGCTCAACTTTCTGTTAACCTTCGGTTACTCACAGGTGATACTGCTGGTCATTTTTGTCCTGTGTAACAGCCTCGCTTGATATGTACCACTACAGCTAAACTATTTCTGGGGAGTGTCAGAACCATTTTGCTTACTTTCATGCAATGAGCTTCAGTTTGCATATTCCCAGTCAGCATGCTCAAATCTCAATATACTAACAACAAGAGTAATCTACACATATGTGAGATTGAAATCAGCCTGAAATTCAGGAAGCCACTTAGTCAATCCAAAAACTGATCAAGAAAAGATAGGAACTCCTTGATCACAGATAGAAGCAGCTATAGGGAGGCAGAACTGCTGACTCACATAGATGTGCTGGGAGCACACCTGACCAGTCCATCAGCTTTGAAATCATCACAAAATGGTGGACGGGGCAGTCCAAAGCAACAAGAAAGCTACAACACTGTGCTGGGAAGCACAGAACAGACACAACTGATTCTGAAGCAGTGGCTGTGTGCAGTCAGCTGTCTTAGTATCATACATCTAAGATATGCCCAGAAACAACAGGAGAATATGGAATGCTATTATAGCATCCCATTAGTCTACTTCAGGTAGCAGAAAGCCGTATTTGGCTTTATGCTTTCTATTTCAAATTATCTGTCATTAAAAGAACAAATGAACCAAAAGAAACAGCAAAATTAAGAACATAATTCTCTACAGAGAGGCTTTCTGGACAATGGATATACTTGTTGTAGGCTTTTACAGCTGTTGAAAGGAAAATACAGATCCTAAATTCAGTACTTGGAAGACGCCAAGACAAAATAATTCTTCTAAATTATTTTTTCCTTAAAAGGCTTTAGGAAGCTTTAATTTCCCATAAACATTTTATTTGGAAAATAATGTTCGCCTGGCAAGCCAGTGATTTAGGCCCGTCAGTGCATGGCAAAAGGACTGTGAAGCAGCAGCCTCTGGAACACTGCAAGGGACAGCGAGGGCCCTGTGTGAAATACCTATTTGCAATTTGCAACACTTAATGCAACACTTTAGACAAAAATAAATCACTTATAAAATTAAGAAATGTAACATTCATTAAAATGGTTTGTTTGGTTTTTTTTGTTTGTTTGTTTGTTTTCACTGTGAAGAATTTACCTACACAAAAGATAGGCATTCACTGAGTAGCAGCCAAAACCACACATTTCTGAATACAGAAAGTTGAACATGCACAAACACCTTCCTGAATACCTACCAACGGCACCCACGCTCTTAGATCCATCCTCAGGAAATTCATACATCATGGTTATTAACAGTCAACCAGGAATTCCCCTCCACTAGCTCTAGTGCTAGGCTGCTTAAAGAGGCAAGACTCGGATAACACTCAAGCAATGAAATCCTGGGTTTTTTTCATCTAGCATACAGGATTATTTTTTAAGATGGTAGGCATGCCATGAAATCAAATATATCTCAAATCTAGTTAAGGTAAAATAAATGCATCTATTCAGGATTATAAAACATGAAAATAAAAACATTTTTATTTTTAAAACTTGTGTTTCAATTCTGGCTCGTTTCTTCTTGCATGCCCTTTCACACAAATGTTTAGTCAAAACAGCCTGCTATAATTATTTGCTGATCATCATTTTATAAGGCATTGGCAGAAGCCCTCTAAGCAAACTCGGAAAAAAAAAAAAAAAACAATAAAGCTAAATAGTAAAGTCAGGGAAATTATCTGAAACAAAACGATACAATTCTGATTATCTGAAGTGGGATGCAAAAGAAAAAAGTGGCCATACCCTCTAGCTGGTAACGTAAGCACAGAAGATAAAGCAATTAAGTTTGAAAAACAGTAAGGAAAGGACATAACAATAAGCCTTTTTCAAATGACAGAAGGAATAAAAGACATGTTATTGGATTCCTCCGGGGCCAAAAGATAATCAGTGCAAACAGGAAGGCTCACAGGAGAGAAAACCCAGCAGAAGAACCCGCCTCTCCTCATCTGTTTTTAGAACTACGCCTGAGGAAAATCTCTGGAGATCTCAGATACCACAATCTCCTTCCAGTGGCAAAGAACAAGTTTGCAAAGTAAAAAATAATGGACTGTGAGAATTAAATTCTGAAGAACTCAAGAATCAAAAACTTGCTGCTAACTGCCATTCCTGAATTCCCACTTCAAACAGCCTCAATCTTGTAGCACTGAAAGACCAAAGATAAAGGAGTTTCTGAAAAGGGCTCAAGGGGATACTTAGGAAACAATGTATCAGCTAGGTTCAATATTTGTACCAGAAAAAATATATAAATTTTTCCAAAGAAAAGAATTATTGGGCACGTATAATTCCCTGCAGCTGCTGAAAAGAAAAGCCACATTTCAGGCTGTTGATCTTTGAAAGGCTCCAGGAGCACTCCAAGAAATCACAGCTACAGCCCACCCGGAACACCAAAAGCCATTTATTACACACGTCTCGCAAAAGGGTACAAAGAAACTGGGGTCTCCTAAACAGGCACTGCCACGACAAATAACCTGAGCAGCTATTCCTTAAAGGTAGCTAACAAACCATTTGAATAAATCACTGGAAGTCCCAATAAAGTCCTATCTGTGCTGGGGACTGTGCTGTTCTGTCGTTCTGTATGTTCTGGATAGGAAAGATGAAGTCTGACCATTAAAAGCTGCCAAGGAACATCAGTGACACACGCAATAAAGAGGTAGGCAAACTAAAAGCAAGCACACGTGAAGTAGTGGACTTCAAAGTTGACTACTGCCATGCAGGAATGAGAAGTGCTGGTGTAAGAGACATTTCTTTGAAAGCAACAGTTCAACAGTCAACCAGAAAAATCTCAGCAGTAAAAGCAGTAAACGCTTTTAGAACCACACCATTATTTAGGTTACTGTACTATCCTATAGGGCACTCTCGTCCTTAGTATTTCTGGAGTTTCCTCCCCTCTAATCTCCAAGTTTCGCAGGAAGTCATTAGGGTTAATAGAACATATGGAGAAGCTTTTAAGTGAAGAACAAGGGTGGCTAGAACTCTTCAGCACACAAATAGGATTTCTAAGGGAATAGCAGATGCCAATATAACCCTGAGTAATAGGGAACGTCACGCTGGAAAGGACGGGCAGACTAAATGCAGGAGGCGTGCACCAAACGAAATCAGCAAGGACTGAGTGAAACCCAAGCTGGTGAAGGTGGTTCGAGATTGCTGGGTTTTATTTCGCCCAAGAATTCCCTGCCTCAGAGGGGTGCTTTTGTATGCCTCACAGGGATGTGATTCACTCAGTAACATCTTGATACGTTTGCCCAGATCCTACAATGAAACACGCCCACTCTTTTAAATAAATACAAAATACAGTCAGCAATCTGTATGTAAGTACGCAATGCAACTCTTAATTTAAAAGAACTTCTTCAAATGAAGCTTAAGCCTTATCACATCAGGCAGCTGCATTTTTTTCTTCAACAGAAATAAAGTTCACTCGAGAGTAGCGAAAGTGAAATACTGTGATCTTCCTGTGGCAGACGAAACCAAGAAGTTTCAGAGTTTTTGAAACACGCTATTCACATTAAGAATACAAACTCGGAAGGAGAAAGCAAGGGAGCGTACACAAACCATAATGCAAACTTAAATAAACATGCTTAGCAGTTGAACTCCCATGTGATTCAGCAAATTTTGAAGAAAATCTACCTAATTCCATCACTAGTCATTTATCTACTTTTCTGGATACACATCAACACACACACTGAATGGTGAAAAAGCGAAAAACTGGTATTTCCTTACGCATCTGATGCCTACCAACAGATACCTGTTCACTCATAAAACCTGCTTTCTCGACTAAAATTCGTAACTTCAAAGTTGAAATGGCTTGCATGCTTAAAAGTGTTTGCATATATATATCTATATATCTCTATTTAATTTAACATAAGCAAAACAGTAAGTACAGTAACTTAAAGCACTGCTGTGGTGGGCACCACGCTTCGAAGTCTCTTCTAAGAGAATACAAATTCTTCTAAGAACATGGCACGTCTATCAGCAGATGATGACATGCATATGTATCTGTTCAAAATCTTATTGAAAAACCATCTGATGATGCTGAGTCAATTCGTTGTATTCATTTACTATTTAGTATTCATTTTAGTATCATTTAGTAATCAGATTTTGTACTGGAAACCAAAAAGAATATGTTAATCCAAACAAAAGTAACATTCATTTCTCAGCAATCTTAATATCTGAAGGGAAGAAAACAGCCTTCTGCCATCTGCCCAGAAGATAGTCCTACTACACAGAGCTCTGTATTCGCCCAGGATTCCATCTAACATGAGAAGACTCTCCTGAGCAAAGTCACCGGACACAAATACAATCTTTGGGGACAGCGCTGTCTTTGTTATTGTTATTATTTTTTTCTTTGCTTCATTATGTCCAACTGACTTGAATAAACAGAAAAGTTAAGACTAACACAATCAGAGACAAGTCATGAAGAATCTGTGCTGGCAAAAGGGAAATCACTTCCAAACTATTGGCTCAGTTTTTCAAAAACAAACGCAAGCAACTAATGTTAAAGAATTAAGTTACAAAGAACATCAAATGCAGTTTTCCCACATGACTTTTTGGGAATAATATCTTCCTCTGTAAGAAAAATAAAAAGAACATTTTCTGAAAAAAAAAGTGCCAGTGATTTTTCAAAGCAGCGCACTTAATACATTTGTTTGCAGTGCCAACGAAAATGTAATGTACCATTACTTTATTTTAGGAAGCTGTGGACAAAACACCTAACTGCCTGTCTCAAGTACTCTGGGTGAATGAACATTGCTCGACTCCAAATATACTGCAAACAAAACTGGAAACTACAAAATACAACTGAACGTTAGTCTTCCCAACCCATTTATTTCTAAGAGAAACGTCAGGGCAATCCGCAATGAATTTGGGTGAGGGGAAGCTGCTTTACAGCTGGGCTGTATGATAATTCCATCTAGTCATGCCCTGACACCACCACTTTGACAACAAGGTGGGAGACAATCAATAAATACATGAAAGAAGTATTTGATTAAATATCAAATATAAATTACAGGGAAGACCTTAAAAGGAAGGCCTGAATCTGAATGGCACTTAAGGGACAAAATGAATCTGCAAAGATATGCTTATCACCAAATCCTAATCTGTCTCAATGAAAGCTACTCCCAGGGTAATGATCTTACAAGGCAAGAATCAGATGCCGGCCAAATGGCCATGCAAGCACATAACAGCTTATCAGACAGACAACACAAAGTCTTCAAGCCGATCACAGTAACTGGTAGTTTTAAGGGTGTATTTTTGTTCTCGCTTTGTTATATATTATAAGACTGTCTTCTCAACCTGTTTAGTTACTGTCTCAATTTGAAAAACAGACTCCCCAATTTTATAAGCTCTTATCCTAACTCAACTGTACAGAAATGTAAGAGACAGACAAAGGGCCAAACCGTGTCTCCAAAGCTATCAACAATTCTTCCCTAAGTCTCTTCAGCAGGCTATGTAACAGCTAACCAATTCACCTCTTAATCATGCCTCAAAAACCATAGCCTATCCAACTGTGCTTCACCCCTCCACCCTGTCGGCCTTGTGTCACATCAAGACATTAAGTAGTACAACTTAAATGCCCCAGGAGGGTGAAAAACATCAATGCAGTGGAGTGTACTGTTAACCAACTTCATTGCTTAACAGCAATATAAATTGAAAAATGCTCAGTGGAGGATTCAAGCCATAGAGATGTTCCCACAGGATCCTGACTTACGTGCATTCCATGATAAGAAGACCCTTTCACGCAGCATACCAGGCTCCTTTTCCACTTTCTCCAGAATCTCATGAAATTACCCTTTTTGTTTACCCTCCACATCTAGAGCTTCACCAAGCCTTCAAACGTTCCTGTCAACCCTCACCCAATGCCAGCCAACTTGGCCATTTCAACTGCCAAGAAGAGCACGAAGTGTGACAACAGAGACCTGGAAATCATTTCAAGCTCCTTGTCTAATTCTGCCTCTGGTCTGAGCATCACCACCAAAGAGCACTCAGACCTTCTTGGACACCTCCAAGTGGTGGTTCTTATTGGGGCTGCTTTGCTCTCTCTGTCCTATACAGTTCTTTCTTTTAATTTAATTTTCAACTCTTAACAGTCAACTCCTCCTCTCTTTTTTTTTCCTTTCACATTCTTTTTTGTTTTGCCTTTGCGGGTTTTGATTTTTTTTAACCTTCTACCCTTTTCCTCGAGAGGGCACGGCAGGAGAAGTTACTGATGTATCGCTAGTGTAGACAACATAAGTGGGAACAGCAACCAACAGTCGATGCTTACAGCAGGTAGATACACAGTTGCCACTTCAGTGATACTTTCTCTGACACTTTTTTTTCTAGTACTTATCCACTATCGACCCACAGCTCAGTGATTCCTGAGCCACCACTAACTGAACGTTTTCATACCATCTCCAAACTTCCCCCTGCATAGCAATACATTTATTAATACATGTAAATCTTTATCATGCCCAATACTTTACAATAAAGACAGGTAGTTTAATCAAAATCTTATGCAAATAAACATTTTTTCTTGTTTGGAGCTCAGGTTTATTAATGAGATTGGATTTGTGCAAGTTCCATACTGGAAAAAAATAGTAATTTGCCTCTTCTGTGTCATCAGTACTATAGACTCCCATCTCATGACCCTTCAGTGACCTCTGTTCTAGCCTGAAAAGAGTATAAATATTTACTAATTTGTCATACAGACCCGTTCTGGTCCTTTGACTGTCCCTTCTGCCCTGTACACGCAGCTCTGCCAGAGTGGTCACGTGAGGTGGAAACTGGACTACATGTGATACAAAACTAAGATATAATGGCATCGTAATGAGTCTCTATTCTTTCCTAAAAATTTCTGGAATACTTCTGACCTTTGAAGAGGCATTTTCACTTTGACTGCAAGATCTTACTAATTGCCAAATGATGTAATCTCAGGGTCTACCACTGAGTACATAAAGCAAGGGTTGCCTTTTTCATACCATCTCCCCAGTCCGCACTACTCTACATTTAACTTGATGAAATTGCAGTCTGCCATCTAAAAATCAGTGTGGCAGTGTAATTTTGCAATTCTTCTAGTCTAGCCCTTCATTATCACTATCCTAAATAACTTAATACAGCCTCATAACATTATTTCTTTTGCACAGCATTTATAACTACACATGGGTTCCTAGCATAAATCCTCCTAAGATTCCCTCAAGAAAAAAAAATAATGTATTTCTACATATGTTTTTTCTAGCACCTTTCCTCTTGCAGCAGTTATCTATGCAATCTAAAGATGTAGAAAGATGTCTCTTTCTCCACACAATTCAACTTCTTTTCAAAATCTTGGGGATGGAGGATCTTGTCAACTACTTTCTGGAAATCCCAGTACGTATATGACCAAGTATTGCCCGGTATTCCCTGGTCCACACGCTTGCTGACTCCGAACGGTCTCTCTTACATACATGCCATACTATTTTCCCCCATAAAAATCACACCAAATCTTCCTCATTTATCATATCCATTTGGGCACTGTTTCAGACAAATTCTGCTACTTACTTTTCACCACCTTCAGCAGTTATTTCTTTAGAGTTCTATACCAGTTAAATAATAAAGCCTTAAAAGTCAACTTTGCCATCATATCATTAAAACAAGCGTTTCTCTCATACCACCCTCTCACTCATTACAGTCAATTGATATTATCCGGATATAAGACGGGATTGTACTCAAAAGGAATTTGAATGAATTTACTGGACAAAAGAAAACGCATTATTTCCTCCTGCATCTCCTTCAGAAGTAAGAGGTTCCAAATGCATCAGTTACACTGAGTCTGGATTAAGTGTCATGTCCAGGAAAGGAGGCTGGCAAGTAAAGCCAATTACATTCACAATTTTGTATTTTTCCCCATCTGATGTAACAATTTAATGCTTTGTATAGCAAAAAGTCATAACACTGACAGCTAAGAGTCTATGTAAAAGGCAGTATTCCAGCATACAGAAGGCTTAGGCTTAACCACATCATTAATCATCTCCTTCCCCAAAGTCATTTTCCATAAATTACAGTCTTATTTCCAAAATGGGGGGGAGGGGCAGAAATCATGATTTGCTCAAAGATGTAATGAGCTACATAAATTATCTATTGGGAATGGGTTAAAGGCAAAAATCGGGCTGATGCTGTAGTTAAAGCACTGAATTTTTGCTCAATAGTTTTACTTTAGTTCTTTTAAAATAAGTAGTCTTTAAGAGAAGGATTACTGAAAGCCTGGGAATTCATCAGCATATCTCAAATTCTGATTGTTCATTAATGCAAGTAATATCATTAAAACTCAAAAATTCAAAAAGTGCTAAAAAAATTATTTTTTTATTTTAAGTATCTGTAAAAAGTGAACTCTACTGTAAAAAAACTGTAATTTACTACATAATGTACTACATAACTACAGCCTGAAGTTCCTCCAGTGAAGACAGGGCACCAGGAAAACAAACTACTACACCCTCTGTGAATGGTTAGCTGCCTGCAGAGCAACTCACTGCGTCTCCATGGAAGGCAATGGCATACCACACTTCTACAGTGGCCAGTATTTTATTCCAAGGTCTTTCACCACCCTTATTCAACAAGCAAGACAGCCAGACAACTGTTTCCCTACTACAGTGATATCCTGGCTAAAAATCAGAACAAAGTGCTAACTTTATTAAAACAAAGCTTTGTAAGTATTATATCCTTTTTCATTCTTCTGGTCATGTCTTATAAAGGCCAGAAGAGATAAAGGCTAGGCAATAACTTACTCATACAAGACAAATTTTGCCACTAGAAGGCTTGAAAGCTAAGAATATCTCTGATCTCATGTGATCCAAAGGAATACTCAAATCTGTAACTCAGAAGTTACATCATTATTACAGCAACTAAGGGAACAAACATTTTGATACACAGAATCATAGAATTGCTCAGGTTGGAAAAGACCTTAAAGGTCATCAAGTCCGACCGCAGCCTAACCATACTAGCCTAACTAACAACCCTCTGCTAAATCACGATACTGATACTTTAGGACTCAGACGAGCCCCTGAGATCATGAGTAGAACTGGTACCAGGGTTATCAATTACATATACCTCTCTACTGAAATATTTTCTCTGAAGCATTTGGTCCTGGCACCAGATCACAATGTTACCCAGACATCAAATACAGCAGTAAATGTTTGCAATTTTGATGCGCAGAAGACAAAATGAATACTCCACAGTAAGTCTAATAAACATTAACAAATTACATTAATTTTTCACATTTACACATTAAATAGAAATTAATAAAATCCAATTGCATATACAGAAAGAGTCACTGAATTGCTTACCAAAATATCTACATCACCACACTGCAAAGAACAAGAAAAGAGCATTGTCAGTCATTGCTTTGAAAAACAAATAGAAACAGCAAGTTTTAGCGCTACATGTTATGTATTCTCGATTTTATCCCCTAGGAGAAGTTATTTAAAATATCTGAGCCCATCCCTCAGTGAATAAATTTTTTGCTCCGAGCTGACTGGAATCTACCAGTGAAAACTGCTGTTCAAACCCAATTAACACCTTGTTGCTCCCTGTGCTGCACAGAAATTTTAAATTACAGATCAAAAATGTGCACGTAAGACGGTTGAAAATGACAAATGTTTCTTTCCGCATAAGCTATCTTAGTCTGAAATTAGAACAATGAAAAGTTCCATTCTTCCAGTAATCGATATGGGTTGACAAAGTCCAACACTAGCAAAACACAGAACAAAACAGCAACCATTCTAATACAACTGTTTTCAAACACTTAAAGTGCATGATATGTGGTTCATACTAACAAATGCATAACGTAACAGTCAATATGCTCGATATCCCAATATTTTCCTTTCATCATTGCACTTCACTGATTTACAAAATATTTAAAATCAGTTGAGAATATTCACTCTAAAAGTTTACTCCCTCCACGTCAGACTTAGGGCACACCACTCCCCGCATATTTTAATGTTTGCAGAAGTGATCTGAAAGTTCATCCTAACTGAATGTGCAAGCAATTGAGTAAAATAGGCCATAAAGCCAATAAGCCAGCTTCTGGCTGAACACTTTTCAGCATGTGAAGAAGTCAGGCATTACTAACATTGCCTTTGTTCAGTCCCTCTCCCACCCATTTCATTTTGAGGAAGTCAACAACTTCAAGTTTACTGACCCTGAACAACTCTAGGTGCAATTATAAAATCCCACTTTAGTTTTTGTATTTTAGAGTCGTAAGTCATACTACAGCCCATTTTCAATTTACTATCCTCTTTTTTTTCTGCTTTCAAAGAAAGCTTATAAGGCCTGTTGGTATAACCTGCTTTGTACTAATAGACTGTGAACCTAAAACCAGAATTTAAAGAAACCACCTGGATTCAAGTCTAGCGTCCTGAATTGCTTGCAACTACTAAGAAACAGATGTTTAGTTGAGAACAGCCTCTAGAACATTCTTTATTGCCTTCAAACCTTTAACAAGTCATAAAATACAATTCCCCTTATTCCCTTCATAGTAACTTAGGATGTTTACAGCCTGGGAACAAAAAGCTTGGAAAAACTTAAATGGTTCACATAAAATAGCTGGGCAAGACTTAGCTCTTTACCAAAGCCCAAGCTCCCAACAACAGAAAGACAATTGATCAAAAGGTCCATGTGACACTTGAAAGCACACCGCATAAGAAAACAGGGAACACAAAAGGGGCATTTCACTTTCTGCAATTCTCTCCAAATTCCTGACACACTATTTTTTCTTTCCACAACTGCTATTCTTCATGATTTTCTAGCCAATTTTTTATCACTCGCTGAAAAATCTATCAGCTTCAGGCATAACTTCAGCCTGCACCATTCCAGAGGCCATCTCAATGGAGAAGCGCCTCTCCTCTTGCCTTCAGGCGTTGATTTGGAAGGATGTGGCACAGTGTGAAGTCAGGTGCCTCAGACAAGTCTAAACACAATCACATCTCTACAGCTGTGAGAAATGAAGTATAGGGCCAGATCCTAACTGCTCTGAAAATCAAAGACTGGCACATTTTCTCTGCCAACTGCTTCTAAGGCTTGCAGCAAAAGCTGTCTTGTTGCACTGACTTCAAAATGTTTTCTCCATAGGTATGGCTAAAAATTCCCTACATTCCTAACAAAGCTTCACGATTTAAAAATAAATTAATTAATTAAATTTTAAAAAAAAAATCATGGTTTGTAGCAGGACGGATTTCTCTGTAACCAATATATTTGTTAAATGCATGTTTCTCCTTTCCTGCTAAGTGCTTCACTTTAAGTTCCTGAAAATTAGGGAGCAAGCTACAGCTGCTTATCTATTAACAAAGCTACGAAGATCAATGTGTTACCTGTAACCGAAATACAGAGCATATTCACAGAACAATCCACTCCTATTCTTGTGAACCAGGTTTGGTTTTTTTTTCAGTGTTCTGAAAACTTCACTCTGATCACGTATTTCCATAAGCTTCAACAATCTGTTTAATATATTGTTCTTGGCTTTTGGAAAATGCAAAGACCTTTGTAAACGTGATTATTCCTCTTTTAAACTTCGGTCACATCAATATCAAAATACTAAATTGTATTTTCTACCTATGTTATTAGCTTATAAATGATCTGTCGAGAGAACTCCATAAAGTCATCTTTTAAGGCCAAGATTTTTAAAGAATCTGTTTTGGAATGAGCAGCGTTCAATTTATACTACTCTGTACTTCCGTAAAGAAGCTACAGAATATAGGTATGGAAAGCAAAAGATTCCTCCAATTAATTATGCATCACTTCTAACAAGTAGCTAATACATAAAAAAAAATTAAAATGAAAAAAAAAAAAGACATTCCAAGAAAGATGGAACCCCTCAGCATTCAATTTCAAATCAACAAGTATGCAGAAACACTGAAACAGCACAAGAAGATGGATCTTCTGAAATACTTTTCCCAAAAATGCATGCTATTTCAATTATAAATTCCAATTCAACAACGTAAGACAGCTGTTCACTGCCTTTTATAAAACACCTCGTACAGCTGTAATCTGTTCATCAAAGAATACTTACTCCTATCTTCCAAAATTGATGTTACAATTAGGACAGAACTTCAAAATAAACAAACTCAAGGCTACCAAACCAGGTGCCCTCAGTCTCTCAGCTGTTGCTATGCTATGCTCTCCTACTGCTCAGTCGCCACCCATCCCAAGCACTGCTCCTTGCAGCCGGTGCCTCCTGGATCTAAGCTTTGCTCTTCCTCTCTTACACATCTTCTACTAGAATTGTAAATGGGAACCACAGAACTGTCTGTCAAGCCTCCAAAACAGTAAACAAGTTGAAAATTGTTATTGCTTTTGCCATGTAAAAGGTTGCTCTCCTTCTGGTGCCAAGTCTTACCTTGCATATGCAAATGCATTTTATTAACTTAAAACACATACATTATATTTCTGAATGTCAAAACAACAGAAAAATATCCACTTGCCCACATAATCACAAAACTAGAAAAAAAGGAATGCAGTATTATTCAATTGATACTTAAAACAAAACAACAAAAAAAGCTCATACCATCTAAACCTGCACCCAGTACAATCAGATATACTCTGTAGCCAAGCTCTCAAGAGGAAAGACAATGGCAAAATACTGTATATCCATGGTAGCCATGGATATACATGACTATAATTACCATTTGTATAGCATACATACTATACAAATGGTAATTTGCTTGCCAAAAGCTTGACGGTGTAAAGAGCGGATTCATTTTTGGTGGAATAAATCTGACGGAGGGTCACGGTAGCAACACACTCTTTTCCTCTTACTTTCTCCACATTTAAACAAATCTTCTTTAAAATCTATTTTTAAAAAAGGTTTGGTATTGGTTGGTACAGCTGACGAAGGACAGGTGAAAATGAGAACTAGCACAGCAGTAGCTGAAGACCTCTTGTTCTCTTGCAGAACACACTCCATACAGTGTAGAAGCTCCTGCTGAAGAAGGTTAATAAAATTACCTACTTGGCTGCTGCTGCTGTCAGTACTCCCAGAGGATTACAGCAGAAAAATAACTTCAAAGAAGTGAAGAAACAGAAGAAATGTACATGCAATTCATGAAAAGCTATGATATGAGAACAAGGACTAATCTTGTATAGAGTTCAAAGCCAAGATGAACTCTGAATACATACATGAACAATTGTATCCCATTGTCACCATGGAGTTACACCAGTGTTTGCTGAGGCCAGGAGTGCAGGCTCTAAGCAGGGCTGAATGGCCACTCAGGAGATAAATTTCTCACTGGCAGTCCAGAGGTAGAAAGGTGGACCCATTTTACAGTCAGAAAAAAAAATGTCGGCCACCTTGCAAGTGAAAGAATCTCCATGAAAATGATCAAATGTCCAGCATGCGTTTGAAGACATGCTTTATCAAATACTCTTGTTCTGCATGTTTCTTTTTCTGTAAGAAAGTCATTTAGCTTACTAGACTCTACAACTGCCAGAGGAAAACAGACTGCTGATGGTAAACTCAAATAAGATAATTTCAAGTACTTTGCAGAAGATCGTAGCCTTAGGCACGGTTTTAGCGAGTATGTGAAAATCAAAGGATCTGAACTCCTAAGAGTTCAGAAGTGCATTTGTATTAAGCTGCAAAATGGTTCGCTGTTCCCTAAATGAGCAGCAAACAGGACCAATAATTACAACAACCCAGCTACAACCCAGGAGTACTGGCAGAATCCAAAGACCTACATTAAAACTCACACTACGCTTCAAGAATACAGGGTTCTAATCTAGAACGTGATTCAAGAAGAAATTTAAAGACTACTTATGGAAGGCAGAAAAATATTTGATGTCTGCCCTACACTAATTCACAAAAGAAGGGAGGTTATTGAGAAAAATATGCAGAAAAGACAGCTAATATTTGGGGCACAGCCTTACATGATCACTTACTCAAGATTGTGTGACTGGAGAAAGGCTGAGGTCAGACAGGTTTCTGAAAATGTGATACTGAACCTATAAATATTTATCCAGCACACGCACAGACATTTAATCGGGTGATTTCATAAACTTCATACTTTGTATATTCTGGTAAGAAAAATGATTTCTGCTCCTGTGCCCTCTTAACAAAAAGCAAACAGTTTGACTCTTGCTGGGAAGCAACAGGGTGAAATACTTACATTTCACTGATGCTGCTCTTCATGCCCCTGACAGCAGAAGTGAAATTAACAAATTCTTACATATTTTGCTGCATCCTAATGGAATTCACGCATTTTCTCTACATCCTCTGTCGTTTGTTTTTTCTTCTCTAAGGATCACTACGGGATTATAATGCAAAGTTAAACTGAAGACCGTTTTCACTTTCAAGCCAGAGGTTAAGAAGGAAAAATTGAGACAACTCTCTGGATAAGTATCTACAAGCACATGCAAATACAAGCAGTTAATTTTCGATTCTAAAAATTAAGAATAAGAGATAAAAGCATCCCAATCTGCTACAACAGAACTTACTTACAAAGAGCAGATGATAAATGAAGCATCAGATAAAACAAAAAGTAAAAAAGCTTCGAAGGTATCTGTTGCAGAATCCTTTAAAACAGCAGAGGATGTGAAAGCAAGTTGCACTTTCCTATCACTATTTTCTACCGCTGTTGAACTATTAGTGAGAAAGAAAACAGGCAGAGGATTTCTCGTTTTCTCAGCAGCTAGAGAAAGAAAATAAAACTCTGCAGATGTTAGAGGTGCTTCAGCAAAGGCAGGATTTCAGAAATCTGTCTTGCCCTTGAGTAGCTTACACGTCCTTTCGCTGTTCCTCATATACAACTGCTATTATCATTACTTGCACTAATCAAAGCCCTGGCTCTTCATTTCAAAGAGCATCCTTTTCATCATTCTACTCAGCTATTCAGCATCAATTTCTATTTAGCATCATTACGAGGCATACCATTTAGCTTCTTTTTTTTCTTTTTTTTCTTTAGCATCAACCAGCATTCTTTTCTAAAAAAGCTGCACTGATTATTTTTAGAATATGCCATTTAAATACAGTCCTCTAAAACAGAGTAACTGATTTACACTGTACTTCTGTGCCTCTATACTCCAATGTGTAACTAACGTGTGAGCTACTTCCAAAGGGACATTTCTGAAATCACAGCTAACCAAACTGTTCCCCACCATCACTGCAAATGCACTGTCTGAAGAAACATCGTGGCAACGGTGACCAATGGACAATTCAGTTAAATGGAGCACACAGCCACCTGCCCCACCAGTAAACGATCAGTGACAGTTACATCCCTACCTCTGACAAATTTCAGAAGAAGTGGTTAGTTAACTCAAACTTAACAATCAGGATTTTATGTACCACTTCCTTCCATCTCCCACATAGCTCCCAAAACTATTCTGCGCACCAGATGCTCACTGCGACTCCACTTTATGACGACCCATGTATGGACAGCCATTTTCACTGTTAGTAACACCTGAAGCCCAGTCTAGTAATTCTGGGCAAGTTTTACTTGTGGCTCCTCCTCCTAGAAGACACATGGATTTACAACAGAAAAGACACAGGAATCCACATCACTCTTTATGCAAACTATAGTCACTTCCTTAATCTTTCAGTGCGTTATGTGCACCCCACCTTCCAACACTTTAAGATGGAGCATATTCCGTGTCTCCACAGTGATATTTATTTCACCATTCAATTCAGTTGCATATGAAAAGATCAATACCCAAATGTACAAAGAGATTCCTTGTTCCTGGTATGAGCTTCAAGAAGAAGCTTTGCCTTTTTTTTTTTTTTTAATATATGGTTGACCTTTTTACAACGGCCTCTTTGATATCAGCAATATATTGTGCTGCCTTAAGACTAGAAAAATAACTGTCCAAAGTAAGCATCGGGTATTTTTCTTCTAAGTAAATGGAAAACAAAAAGACAGCAAGGGTAGCATCACCAACAGCAAGGCTTTCAGCTAGTTTAATAAGACACGTGAGAAACATTAAATAAATAGAAATGCTGCATTTAATTGAACTAGATCAGTGAATTATTACTGCAACTTTAAGAGAAATAAGCATCTAAGCTGATGCTGTTCCTTAAAAATTGACTAATATCCCTCCTCACAAGAATCTCACTTTTCTATACTCAAGATACTGTTAACATGGATAACAAAGTATTAATTCAAATATTCACTTTACTTTATATTTAAAACTAACTGCTTTCCCTAAATTTAATCCTAAATTTAATGTTTCTGGGCAGCCTGGTCTAGTGGTTGGCAACCCTGCCCATGGCAGGGGGGCTGAAACTAGATGATCACTGTGGTCCTTTTCAACCCAGGCCATCCTATGATTCTATGATTGTAAGAAAACTCTGGAGAGTACTGCATCTGAAACAATTCCACTCACAGCACCTGAAACTGATTTGAGAATGGCTAGTTCTAAAGCTGACAACATTGAACTATACAACGAATTCTGTGTTTTAGTTACTTAAGTTCGCAATTAAATCACTATCTTTCCACTGCGGGAACTTGACAGTATGTGTGCTTGCCTCTAGTCCATTCAAATTCCTTCTAACAAAACACATCGTATGGAATGTATAAAGAACTTTAAACGTTTAAATAGTTTTCTTCTGTCAAGGCTTGTTCTTGACTTTGATGTCGTGCTTTTGAGAAAAAGCTCAGGGTCTGAAGTGAGACCTGGAGGAAAATGATTCTGCAGTAGCTAACCTTCAAGGATGTCAACTATAGCAAATGATAAACCATGCAATGAAACACTGACAATTAACAGCGTACAAAGTCAGCTGTGAAATATTTTTATCTTTCTGTTTAATCGCTAAGCATTTTTAATCAAAGGTAAAATACCAACCATTATATGAAAACATGTAATGCCATGCGCAGGGTTACCGCCCAGTAGATCAAGCTGCCCATGGCCCCATTCAAGCTGACCCTGAACCGTCCAGAGGTGGGATGTTACAGCTGATTTTACATTCACAGTGAGGTAGAACACTGACAATGCCAAGTATCAACACGACATGGAACAACTTTCTGCAGCAGAAGGCATTACTTCCAGTACTCAGAGTACAAGAGGAAACTTGAGATATTTCTTTCTAATCAAATTAATGACCTATGTTAATCACTTCCATTGTGACTCTCCTATAGGACAGCTATGAGATCTTCTTTCAGTTTACACAAACATTTGGAGTAATTTACACTACCTAGATGGACAGCTGCTTTTATTTTAGCTTCATTGCAGAATCCAAACACAACTCTTTCCCTAAAACAAAAAAAGCACAAACAACAGAAGTACCCAGTTTGCATATTTAAGTGTTCAAATGTATTTGGAACGTTCTTTCTAAAGTATAATTGAGATTTCACCAGTAAGTTACATAAACTGCATAAACTAATGTAAAATTGTGAATTGAATGCAAGCTGCATAAGAGGAAACATGGTTAAAGTTTTTCTTCTATGAATTTAGCCTACTGGATCTGATGCTAAATTTAATTTACATCTATTTTAAGGCAAACATCTCTAGAACAGAACTCTAATGTCCTTTCTGGAGTGTAACTTCATCTTAGAACATAATATAAACAAAAAAAAAAAAAAAAAAGGAATTTTGGAAGCAAAGTACAAATATTTTGTGACTTCCTCAAAAGTATTCAGGTATAGTGTAGACCGTAAGCTACGGACACATACACCTCAACTATTTAAAGTATTTATTAGTCATTTCACATTTCTAAAATGCTGATATGTATAGGTCAGTTAGACCAGAAATAACTATAGAAAATTAAGTTAAAATCAAGTACTGCAGTGGACACGGAGGTGTTGAGTATCTAGCAACTATACTCAGGACTTCACCAACACAGCAAGTTGTGTATCACTTACTTCCAGGGTGAGGAGTTTGGTTACAGCATCTTCAAAACTTTCCTATCAGTGTAGACCAGCATTCAAATACAGAGACATACGTTACACCAAAACAGAAAGAAGTCATAAAAGCAAACCTATTCATAGAAGCTGTCAACTAACACTATAGGAGAAAATGTGGTTCATCTTCTGCATCTTTTTTTCCAAGAATGCAAACTCTAGTCTTTTTCAAGCATTTAAAAGATGGGCACACTCTGAAGCTTTCTTCTTCCTCACCCTAAGTCTCCAGAGTTAATCTGTTATTTTGGCAGTATTTATACCTGCATGCTCAGCGAGTCACCCAGAAGTTGTTTCCCAATACAGAAGCAAAAACTATTCCTCACGCTAGGAGGTATACATAAGAAAAAGGTTCTAAACTGCTTATGTTCTTCTGTTTTTGTGACTAGGCTCCTCCTTTTCCCTACTTAAGAATATGGTATGTAACCTAAGTAAAAAGTAGAATAGAAATGTTTCTGGTATTTTCTTTTTCTGGTTACAACATGATTTTTCCACTTGAGAATTCAAATTATGTTATATGCAAAACTTAGAATTGTACATCAGTTAAGGCTATTCAGCTGCCAATGAGTTCTCAAGAAGTGCCTGCCCACTTAAAAACACTTTTAAAATCTTATTTTGGCTCGTAGATACAACATGGTTAGCACACTGTTCCACTAAAAAAATCAAATTGCCACTTAATAAAAGAAAGAAATGTATTACTTTTAAATTATTAAAACCTTGCTGCTTCAACGTTGGAGGTGGAGAGAGCAACCTGGAGCTCCAACTCAGCAGCCTAC